>VWZF01007068.1:463280-532105 GCA_013396755.1 Sclerurus mexicanus | reverse complement strand
AGCAAGCAACAGATTAGGATAGGAGACCTGTCCGCCAGTGGAACTCACAGCTCTCCTCTCCTAATCGGGGGGCCGAGCAGAGCTCTCATGCCAAAGGCAGCCCCATTCTCACACTTGGTTAAAGCCATGTGCAGGCTGCGGGTTTAACCAGGCGTGATGAGCAAATGGGCTCCCGGCCGCCCTTCAGCCCCTGCCTGCCGAGCTGCTGCCAGACCCGGCTGTCTCCTCCTTGCCCTGGAGCGTCTTGGACCATGGGGGTGCCCCCCAGCACCATGCTGGTTTGGGCATTGATGCTGGGCACTTCTCCCTGGGGAGAGAGGGGATAAAAGGCTGAGAGTCTGGGTGATTTTTTTTAAGCATTACTCTTTGCTTTCCCTGCTCCTGGTGCAGAGCAGGGAAGATGCATCACCGTGTGGGCGCCCCGGAGCAGGAGAATGGTCCTGCCTGTGGCCGCAGAGCTGCATCCTCACAGCATCCCCTGAAGTCCTCAGCCCCACCAGCCCCACCTCCAGAGCTGCCCCACGAGCATCCCAGCCGTGCTTTGCTGCCCCATCCACACAGCCTTTGGTTGGGTCCTGTCTCGAGCACAGGCACCACACGCCAAAGCTGGCACACAGTGAGTGGGCACAGCTCGCAGCACTGCTCTGCCCACGCCCACCCACTGACCCCACACCACAACAGCCCCTGCCTCCACCTTCCCAACCTATCCCTGCTGCCCAACCAGCACCAGGCACGAGGTTCGGGCTTCTTTGATCTCCCACTGACCCCAGGCCATGAGCTTCACCCTTCTACACATCTTCATCCCTTCTGCCTGTGGCAGCCAGGACCATAAGGGCCCCTTCCCTGCCAAGGCTTGTCCCACACTGCATGGCCACGGGAGAAATGGGTCCCAGATCCTGCCCAGGGAGCCCCAAGGTAAATAACAATGATGAAATGATTATGCTAGAGGCAACAGGGCTTACCCATTTAATTGTATATAAAATTAGATGTTAGACCTGGTATAGATGCCTGCATTTTGTAATAAGGATAGGAACTAATCAGTCTAAAGATGAGCGCAGTCCTTAAAGCGTGGTTAGATCCCATTTACTCCATTGAACAGAATGGGTGGATGGTTCATGCTGTAAAATGGTTTTATAAAATGTAGTGAACTGTACAATGACGTGTTTTATTTGCCTCCTGTGGTTTAGATTCATATTTCGCTTTAGCATAAGTTAAACAAAATTAAGACTATGATTATGCTAAGAGGATGCAGCCAGTAAAGATAGAAAATGTTGAACTCCTCAAAGTCATAAAGAATTGTCAACTGTGCAATTAGTAAAGAGTGAACATATACAATGAAGTCTATTAAGCAATAAATGAATGAGAAAAATGTAGTGCTTGACAATTTAATGTGTATATTTGTCTTAATTATTTTAAATTAATTGCTATTGGCTACAATCATTAGAAAATTTATTATTTAAGTAAGGTGCAGCATAAGCCCTCCTATAAAGTGAATCTAGTTAAATAGCCAACCTATTTTAAAATTATTTAGGCTACCGAAAAGGAAGAAAGAAGATGAGTTGAATAGTGCTCGGGACATCCCTGAGCTCCTCACAGCCTGCTCCTGCACCTTGAAGCCCCTCCACTGCTGACAGGGAGCACAGATCAGTCCTCTCTCCTGCCACCTCCAGCATCATGAGAGTTCACAGGTGTCCCCTTTTGGGGCACCTCTGGATAGTTTTCTCTGCAGATCCACCCTGGACTCACAGCTGCTCTCAGCCCTTGCAGTGGGAGAACACGCCATCAGGCCATGCACCACCAGCAGAAGGCTGTGACATTCCTCCTCTGCATAATTATGAGAAAATTATTATTGGAGAAAAAAAAGGTGTCTTTCTCCCAGTCCTTCACTCCTGAATTACCCTTCAGAGATGCAGCTTATCCCAAGCTAAAGGAAAACATTTTTGTGGATTGCTCTTACGTATTACACAAGTACCATTCCAGTGTAGCCGAGGTGCCCAGAGGTGGCTGAGGAGAGTGATGTCCTGCAGAGATGCCCCCATGCCCCCCTGGAGAAGCCCCCTCTGGCTGCCTGCAGGGCCCCGTGGCACAGCTCCTGGCACCAAAGGGCCAGTGGGCACTGCAGAAGATCACTGCCGGTTGTCAGGCTCTGCACTGTCTTCTTGGAGCAGTTTCAGGGTGCTACAACTAGGCAAGGATGGGAACTGAATGAGGCAAGGGGTATTGCCCAAAAGTGAACATTTCAGAAAAGTCAACACGGGTTTTTTTTCTGATGTTTTGTAAATTAAAAGTTTCTATTTCCTGCTCTGAAATGTGATTTGGAGATTACTTGCAGTCACATTTCATTTCCTTTTCAGAATAAAGATGATAGATACCAGAAGGCATGCCCTTTACCCCGGGTTTCAATTTTTCTAACATGAAAGAAAGGAAAACTTGCATTTTAGGGGAGATTTTTTCAAAGTCTCAGGTGAAAAAGCAGTTATTTGCCCAGTTCTAATTAAGCCATTCCCAGTCAAGATTAGTGTGCCCTGATAGCCTTACCAAGATGATGACGGGGCAATTGGAAAACAGGTGAGTGGAAAAATTCTCCCCAGCGAAATGAAACTGTACACAAATTCCTGTTATATGTTCTGCATCTGCAAGGAAGGAGACGCATTCCTCCAGGACTCTAATCTCCATCACTAATATTATTATTAAATATTTACATACCACCCTAAGTTTGCATGACACTTTACAGAGATAAAAGATGCTCTCTTTGCACTGAAGATCTTACAGCCTACGTCAGACAGAGAAAGCAAAGTTAGCTGAAAGAAGACATGATGAAGATTTAGAAAAGGATCTAATACTGGTGACCCAAAAGCATTTTTAGATTGTAGCAGCACATGGCACTAGGGCTAAGGAAAGCTCATGGTATCAGGGCCCATTTTGCTTTTAGTAGCCATCCAACCTTCTTTCAGACTCACAGTGTTCATGTGGACCTATTTCTCCACAGCTTTGACCCAAACAAAGTAACCTCTAGAAAAATACTTTTTGCACCTGATTTGTCTAAGTAGAAAAGAAGTCAGGCTGCAAGAATTGATCAGTGCAATCTTCTGGGCTGTGCAAGTGGGAGAAAGAGCTGTACACTGCACCACTGAAAATGGAAATAAGAGTGGCTTGGTCCTTCAGCTTGGGTTTCCTTCATTTTGATTAATTCCCTCACTTCATTTTCATTTCTGACAGTGCAACTAGAGAGGCACAACAAATCAGCCTTCTCTGTCAGACACACTGGGCTGGGGTAGCTCTGGCCTTTAGCTGGGGCTGAAGAGACACAGCAGCAGGAAATCACAGCAGTGAAGCTGGAGAAATGGATATTCCCAGCACAACTCTACTTGCTCAGGGCGTGGGGCAGGCACATACCCAGCAAAGCACAGGGAATACACCTCTGCAGGAATGATGCTAAAAGGAGGAGGATAACATCCTTTCTATAAAGTCTGTAAATAATTTAATGTAGGCATTGTTACCTTGGGTAGCCAAGCCAAGCCCAGTATTAGGCTGCAGGGGGAGGATGCTCCTCTCCTGTCTCTGCAGTGCTGCCCCCAAAACTCTGTGTCATGACACCAGGCTTAGGGACAGCAAGTGGCAGTCAAAGAGGGGAGGTGGTGGCACCTCCACCAAAGGGGGTCCAGGTGCCCCAGCTCAGGGTAAAGATCCCTTCTGGGTCCCCACCGCCCACTTATTATTTTCGTTCACAAATTTTGTGAACAAGAAAAAGAATTTTTCTGTCTTTTAAATTTTTTTAAAAGGATTCCTAGCCTAATCAATGACAATGACCGATTTCCCCAGGTTTCCTAGAAGATACGCATTTGTCGACTGACCCGAGGCACCCTGCAGAGAGAAGCAGCAGCACACATCATATCCCCTGAGACAACAACAGGCAGGACATGCAGGGCAGAAGTGCAGTCTAAGACATACAGAAACACAGATCTGCAGGCACAGGCTTACACATGTACACACACTTACATATGCACATATACACCCACATACACATATACATGCTCCTAGCAATTCAGTTAGATTAATTTGCTTTGGCTATTCCATTATTTTCCTTGCATGCTACTTAAAGAATCAGGTTAAGCTTTCTGCATTAGATACGCAAACAATGCCCCTTTACCTCCACATGGGTGTTGTGAGACTTTAATTAATGTTTGTAAAGTGCTTTCAGATCCCCAGAAGAAAGGCACTATAGAAGTGTGTAGTCTGATTATTTCATAGCATACAAAAGTAGAGGTGAAAAGAAATATTCTCCTCCTTACACATAAAACTACTGATCTCAACTCCTGCATTTAAAAAAACCCAAGATGTTAAGAAAGAAAAGAATTCTGGCCATGAACCTACTTCAGGCTTCCCCTTTGCCTTTTTCATCTGATTTCTGGTTGAGTGAAATAATAAGCTATTGTATTGCTGTAAACTCTTTGTAAGTAGATTTGACTAAGACAACAGAGTTCAGTGCCAGCAGCTACTCTGATCATTCTTTTAAATGGAAATTTACCGTCTGCTGCATCACATGGAAAAAATATAGAACTATTTTTCACAGCTTGTTCACTGAACAGATTATTGGAGGGAAGAAAAAATAAAAAGGCTTCATTTTCTACAGATCCCAAATCTCAGCATAGAAAGTCTTGGCAATTTCCTTTTGAGAGGAGACAGATTTCACTTTCACATTGATTTAACAATGAGAAGTGCATCCAAAATGAGGGCCTGATTCTGAGCTTTTAAATGGTTAGCCATAGCTGACTCCATAGCTTATCTATGGGAGCAAAATTAGTCACATCCATAAGACTATGTAGGATCTGGTCCTAATATAGAATCAGTTCTTGATGTCATCAAATCTTTTTTAACAGCATCTTGTGTTACATTTAATTTATTTCACATGGCCTCATAAAATAAGATAAAAGCTTATAAGTCTAAAAGTCATATTAAAAGGATGGAAAAAAAACCAACATCCTACCATGTATTCATGTTTATTAAGTATTATGTTCATGCGACTTACATAGTTTTAACTCCAGAATTTCCAAATTGTTTCTAATCCTAACAGCAGTCATCAAGAGCTGCCAGTGCACTATGTAAATAGATTACAACACACTCACTTTTTGAAGAAGAAACTCCCAAACTTCCCAAAGCTCTCTACAGACAGGCCGTCCCTTTTAGCTTGTGTTAGCAGCACAGAGCCTTACAAAAGTGCCTTCCCTCTCACTTGGGCAGGGCACGGACAAACAATGTCCTTGCCCTGCCTGGTCCTGGGAAGTACAGCTCTGTGGTCCAACTTTCAAACTTAGCCCAAGAAGCTCCAGGATGACAGGCACAAGAAACATCAGTTTTGTGCAAAGCGTGGTTTAATCTAACAATGGCCTGAAGAATGCACGAGCAACACTCCAGTTCATCTGTTCTTTAATACAGAGAAAAAATTCAGTCAGAAAAAATATCTTTGGGGCCAAAAAGGCCTCACCCTTCTTTAAATGGAGGTTATGGAGTGCCTCCCCTCATCACTGAAAATGTGCTTTCTGCTTCAGTCTCAGGAGAGGAGGGACAGGACTGCAGCCATGGACCCCAGGATTTAGGGTGCATTCACCTGAATCCCCAGGGGACATGGCCAGGAGGTCCCAGGAGGCATGCATGGTACCCTCTGGTGCGTCAGAGGGAAAGTAGGTCCATGGGTGCAGCTTGGCACCCACAAATTGCCCACAGAAAAGAGGCTCCTTTTTCAGTCTTTGAGGGACAATGTTTCTGGATGCTGGGAGGTAGGAGGATTCAGGGATGCAAGTCAGGGGATGAGTCCTGGTTTGCCTTTAGAGCTCCCAAAGGTACGTATGCATCTGGGCTGTTGGGTGCTCCTCCAAAACTGGCAGTGGGGCAACCAATTGCCAGCTGGGGCACCTTCCTATTCACAGTACGGGTCCTTTACTTGCAAAAATGTATAATGGAGTTTATTATAAAAATGCCTTTAGCATCTCAGAGCATGTCAGTGACCTTAGAGAGCTACTGGCAGGAGTACTTGTTTGCCAACAAGAAAAAATAAGGTAAAAATAAAAAATTCCCAGTATTCTGGTGTATGAGCCAAGGGAACGTTCCATTAAAAAAAACCAACCACAAAACAAAAACACACACGCAAACCACCTGCCGTTTTTGTTAGCTCACATTTCCTTAGTTTATCAATTATAACCATTACCATAAGAAAATGATGAAGTCTTACCTGAAGCTGCTGCTAGCAAAATGGTTTCACTACCAGAAGGCCATCACAGACTGTCAGTGTTTTAGGAACCAGCAGACCCACTGCCTTTCCCCCAGGAAGCACAAGCCAGAGGCAAACCCAAGGGCAATGTGGTAAACAAACACTGTGCTTCCAACCTAAGCCCTGGAAGAGAAAAGTTACTTTTGATGAAGTAAAAGGATTCCTGAGGACAACTTTCAGTAAAGATAAACTTTAACCATGATCTGACACGACAGTCAATAAATAACTTCAAGATAATCGCACGTACCTCTTTGGTAGGCAGTGGTCTAACCCAGGCGGAGATGCTTTTAGAACATGGCTGTTCTCACCAGCCCTTGATATTTTTCTTGCGATCCAGGCAACATCCACATTGAAAAACCTACGCCACAGCTGTCAGGGCTTCTCTCCAGCAGATAATTAAATTCCATTGTGACAAGTGAGCTCAAGTTTAGTGACACCATCCCTGCCAACCAAACAAGAATGAGAGCCATCAGCCGCATAGTCGTTGATCACTTTGCCGAAAGAAGAGGTGCCTGCAGTACTTACCAGCATCCTTCCAGGGTAGGTGCTCAGCCCCCAGGAGATCCCTGACAATAACATGAGTACGTCTCAAGGGATGATTGCCTTTGGATCAGTGTGCTTATGCAGGAAGGCCTGGCAAAAGTGGAGCAAGTCAACAAGTTTAAAGGACATTCGAGATCTTTTCCCAACCAGAAAAAGGCAAGGTTTAGCTTGGGTGCTTGCATGGTAGGCTTGCAAAAGATGAAGCCATTATTATTTTCTCCTATGGACTGCCCTCTCAAGTTGCTCTTTTAGGTAAAGAGCTTATTTTTACAGGTAAGTCTATTGTCCTTAGAATGTAGCTTTTAAATTTAGCTTATCCATCAAAAATCAAACTGCACATTAGCTAGTACCCATTTAACTCCCTCAAAACTACCTTTACGTGGCTTAGTTCATATGTACATTTTCATTTCTAGGCTAATTACTGAACTATCCAGTATTAAACACAGCTAGAGGAAAACTGTGTTTTTTCCTCACCAGAGAAGAGGATTCTCTGCTAGCATTCCAGAGAGACTACCCCAGTGAATAAAGGGTGACCGGGTCTCACTTTTAAGAACGTCATGAGCCATTTCTGTTTGCTTACTTTGCTCATTACTCAAGTGTTTAAAGCTAGTATTTATGCTGCAGCAGCTCCACAGAGGCTAGTGGGATATCACAGTTACAGAGGCATACATCTGCCTCAGACATGCTGTGCCAGCTATAGAACAGCTCAGACCCCACACAGCCTCCAAGGTCTCACCCAGTACACAGGAGGAGGTATATCTGGCTCCAGGAGCCTCCTGCTAAGACAATGGCCAGAAAATGCAGCACATTTGAGCAGGAAATTAAACCTGACTCTCCCATAGCCTCAACAAATGGCTCAAAGCAACCATCTGTAGTCAGTCTCTAGAAGTCTCTCCATCCCCTCTGAAAACTGAATACTAGCTCACACTTTCTGATTCAAAGCTGACTGCCCCAGTCTGTGAAACGTCATCATTGGCAGCTGGGTGGGGAGGTCTGAGGCTTGACAGCACCTAAATACTGGGTGTAGAAACTTAAAATCATGGCTAAATTCGTTGGCCCCTTTCTAGATCTCATCCTAGGCTCCCAAAGGCAGAGTTTATTCATCGCCCTATGTGCTTTGCTAGCAGCATTGGCTTCTCTGCTTGTCAACACGCCGATTTCTGAATTCTCAGTGCAAAAGAAGCCTTTCATGGTTTGGCATCCTCTTATATGTTTATGCTTCTCAAGATTTATTCTCTAGCCAAGTCTTTAAGTTCTTACATTAGTCCCCCAGCCCAGACATCAATCTGTTGCTGATCAGGTCTTTTCACATCATACTGCTTTTATCTGGAATGTTGTTTCTGATGCATTCAGAGAAGCTGATGTTTTTAAGAATGTGGTCAATTATTTTTTTTCCTTTTTGTTTAAAATAACGCTTGAGCACAGCTATTTCTTTTGCTGTAAGACTTTAGCAAGAAATTTACCTTATAAATTCTATTATGCAGGGGAGGTCCTGATTTGCATCTTTGTCCTTGGATAAAGTAGATGCAGCACAGGAGTCCACAAACAGAGATTGATTGATTTTTTCCCCCCCTTTTATAGTCTACAATAAAAAGTTTCTTTAAAGGGGAAGAAAAGAGAGGCACATGCTTAATATTGAAGAATAGCCTGCTTGTGCTTGATACATCGGAGAAACAGTTCAAGAACACTTCATCCTGCTGCAACTATTTCCTGCACTTCTGCCAAGGTTAGGGAAACCTTGGGTTAGCTGCTGCCTGAATACTGTAAGCTGGTATCAGGATGAACAAGTTCAACTGACTGTTTAGATTTTCATCTTTATTTTTCCTCCTGTTGTCTTTTCCACTTTGGCAAATAGAAATCACCTTCGACTTTGGGGGAGGCCTCAGCTGAAAGCACTCAACAAAGAGAATTCCCCGAGAAATGCTGGCTGGGGGGTCAAGGTCCTTCCATTGAGTCCCCCAACTCAGCTGTGCTGATGATCAGCCAGCTGTCATGAAAATGAGACTCTGTAGATCAGCATGGTCTGGGATCAGGCAGGTCAGAAAACACAACAGTATAGTCTGATAAGTGACTGAAAAATTAGACCAAAAAAAAAAAAAAGGCAAGAAAAATCCACCTCCTACATACTTAAACTCCCCCCCCCCTTTTTTTTTCACACCAGCTAATTAAAACAAAGTGGCAGAAAGAAAAAGTATTAAGCAAGTATGTCAAACTTTACCTCATTTTTCATTTGACTTAAATGAAAAACAGTGCTGGTAGAAACAACCCTTGAATGCCGATTGGTTTTGCACACAGCTCCTCTGACGTACAAACCAGAAGAAGAGTAGCACTGGGATAGAGAACAGATTGACCAAGGGAACCCAGCTCTGAACAGCTGCAGGACAACCAGGCCAGCAGGACTCCAAATGGGGGATGCAGTC
Source organism: Sclerurus mexicanus (assembly GCA_013396755.1). Taxonomy (NCBI): domain Eukaryota; kingdom Metazoa; phylum Chordata; class Aves; order Passeriformes; family Furnariidae; genus Sclerurus; species Sclerurus mexicanus. The sequence goes on along the minus strand of VWZF01007068.1, from coordinate 522,874 downwards.
CTGCTCCCACCCTCTCTTTGAGCTGCCCCTTACACCACGAACCACCCCTTTCGCTGTCCTTTTACACTGCTCTAGGTCTAAGGGCTAGATTAACCAAGACAGTTTTCTGTCTCATGTACTGGAAGATTAATCACGGTCAAAACCTGAAGCATTTGCTTAAATTGAGATTTAAACCTTTTTGGTTTTTGGTTTTTTTTAACTAACACATAGATCTGGAGTGCCTCGTGCAGAAATGGCTTGGATCAGACCATTGCGTCATGGAGTAGAACTTGGAATGGGCTTTGAAAAAGTTACGACTGTTCTTATTACCATGGAGTTCTTCTGGCATTTTTCTGGAGCCAACAATACTGTCCTGAACTCATTGCGTGTGTCTTACATTGAGAGCCACACGGGTAAACCTGACCTGCTGGTTTGAGGAGAATAAGACAAAAATACAGCAAATTCCTCCTCTATTAGTTCTCTTTTTTTTAGTAAGACTCACACTAATCACTGCTTTCTCTCACAGGATCATGGCCTGGGCCTAATTTTAAGACCTTCAGTCATTTAGAGATAGAAAATGGAGAACACAGGGATGGGGAAGAGCTCAAGCACTTCAGCAGATACAGGAGAGCAACTCTGTGTGCTCCCTTGGAGAAACTGCTAAAGGCACATTGCCATGACTGCCTACTTTGACAGACAACTCTTCTTTCCAGGTATTTTGTGGCAGCAGAATGGACCCCAGTACCAGCTTTCTTTTTCTCCTCTCTTCCATGAGGAGATGCCAGCGGTGGTTCCTACTGGCCAGCCCACGTCCTCCCATGGTGCCTATACTCAAAAAGCCTCTCCAAAATCCTCTGTGGATCTGGAGCTGCCCTGCCTCTGCTCCCTGGGATCTGGTCTGCTGCAGATACTCTGGGGTTGAGCTGCCACAGTCCCAGAAGGATTTCAAGGAAAGCGCCTTGGCCCTGCTGTGCTGGGGAAAAGCTCAGAGGCAGGAAATGATGGAAGAAGGACAAGAGAGAATGGGGGAGGAGCACAGGTTTACTGGGGAGGAGGTTTTTGGGAGGACATGGGTGCACTTCATGATTGTCAAGCCTATTTTGTGATACCCTTTTTTGTCCTTCATGAACATTTGTGGTTAGAAATGCCCTCATTGGCAGTAAAACAGTCAATGACAAGGAACTGACAGCTCTGCGGGCACCTGGCCAGGATGATGTGGGGCACAGAGAGATGAGGAGCCATGGCCACCACAGGGTGCACCCCATGCCCTGTGGTGGATGGCTTTGGCCAGACACCACCTTCACTGGCAGCAACAGGGCCAAAACAGGGACTGGCCACCAACAGTGACCACCACCCCACACCATCATCCCAGAGCTCCCTGCCTGCAAACAGCAGCGTGGGGGATCCTCACAGCACTGCCTAACTCCTCACAGATCCCCCAAATCCCCCAGCACTGCCCAACTCCTCTGCAAACAGCATTCACAGGACCCCCGTGCCCCACAACCGTGGCCAGTGGGGACACAGAAGGAGCTCCCCTGCAGGATTCCACCAGCTCTGCCTGACAGCCCCAGCCCTGCCACTCATGCTCCAAACCATGAGCCAGGTGACTCCATTAAACACATACTCATTTAAGGATTACTCAAATGCTGCTCATTTCTAGGTCAATTATTGACTTGAATCACGTTAAAGTTTAACATAAATATGCAACTATATCACCTGTATATATATCATGATAATTATATGGCTACAAAATTCTTTTAAAATACAAGGGGAAATTAGCTACTACTGGATAACAAAGCCTCACGGACAGCTCTGAAGCCCATGCGAAGAAATACAAGGGTTCCTATTATCTTTGTATCAACTTCACAAGGAATAATCAATTTACATTATTAAACACATCTACAGATTAATCTCCAGTTAAAATTTTTGCCTCCTGAAAATGTTTTGTCTAACCTTACCAGAAAGGATGGAAGGAGGGTAGAGGGTGAGCAGAGAAAAGAAAAGGCATCGTATCATAAGAAGCTTGTAATGTTACAAACATGAGAATAAACTATTCTTTTTTAAAGTACTGTTAACTTTTTCACATTTTAGCAAACTTTTCAATTAGGATTTCTTCCTGGCTATTTAAATATGCTTAAAGTAATGATTTGCTGTAATTTGTCTTTTTCCTTTGGAAACATACCGTGCTATTGTCAGCTTTAAAAAAGAAGCAATTTTCTGACTTTTGAGATTGAGTAGGTCATGGAAAAATTACTACTGTGGGAGCCTATAATTAAATAGAAAATGCAGCTGCACCTATAAAAAAACCTAAGTTTATTCTATTAATACTTGAGTCCAGAATTGTATTTGACTCTTCAGACACAGGTCAGGTCAAACTGTACCTTACCTGCAGAACATCACTCGCTGCACAGGTATTTGCAAAAATAGACATGATATAGTATGTACACACATATTGCCAATTATTTGCTGCTATCTGAATTAGATTCAGCGTAGCATGATTGTCATTTACACACGCAGTCCTTTCTTTCCTGTTTTCCTAGGACTGGCACTGCATCTTTGGGTGTTGATTTCATGTTTGAGGTTTTTTTAAGAAAGTCAATTAAAATAAATCTTTGTAAAATCACTAATGTTTATTATAAATTTAACTAGAAGAAAAGAAGTACAGAAAGGGGCTTTGGAACAAAATTATGTAGTACATCTGAATTGAATAAAGATCTCTTCCCAGCATTTGACTAGTCATGAAATGAAGACAAGATTCTAGACAATACCATGATACAAAACCAGGCTTTGTGTATACATAAAGAAAATTTATCATAGATCCTGACTGAATGTTTACACGGTACCAGATACAGGCTCTGAACTAAATTCTAAATGAAAATATTGAAAAAAAAAAAATTTGTGACCCACAAGAGATTTTAAACCACCTAAAATATACAAAATTAACAAAAGCCTCACTGAGAAAATAAGATACAGACACGTTGATTAACAACTCATGAGACTTTTTCTGACATCTGATGATAAAAAATACTTGCACAGAAATCTTATAAGAACTATATAAAATCAGAAAAGAACAAATCAGTCTAAAATAATGGTATCAATTTTATTAATAGTAATAAAAATAGCTTTTTTAAAATTAATTGCATTCAGGGTGACCACTTCTCATGATTTTCTAGGGTTAAAATAGGTGGTTTCTACAACTTTTTCTTATTGCAGGATATTACAGGAATTAATAAACATGGATGTTCTTTTATATATCATACAATAATTTCTAAAACTGTATTTCCCTAAAACCTCTTCTAATTTACTAAGTATAAGAGCTATTTTTTCCTTTAAATAAATAGGAAGAAAACTATCTTTTTCTTTTCATCAGCCATTTTCACATGTCCAGGTTTTTGTGCCATTATAACAAACACAACTGAGTCCACACAGTTTACGTAAATGTCTGTTCCCTATTTATTACACATAAGAAGCCGAAATCCTTTCTTCATGTGCAAACTCAACTTCACTATTTTTAATGCACTTATGTATCACGTCTAATACAGCTATCCACAACCACTGTAAGAATGAAAACACCAGATCAAAAACGGCAAAATTAAAAAGATTTGCGAGGAAACATTTAACAAAACAAGGAAAGATTTTTTCCCCCCGTTTCAGAAACAACTTGTGTGCGACAGTGTTGTTGCAGAGAGAGCCCACAAAACCACCGCGTACACTGCGTGATTAAGACCAGAAGTGATCCTAAGAACCAGCAGTTTAATTATTTGATTTCACATCTACAGCTTGCTTTCTCTCGGCTGCCTCTTTGGTCAGTGGCATGATTTTTTTTTCTTTTTCCTTTTCTTTTCTTTTCACTTCATGGCACGGAGCTGGATTTCTATTTTCCAGCTGCCTATATTCCACGGAGGAAAAGCAAATTGATCCATGAAGTTCCTATTTGCATAAAGCACAGAAACATCTGTCACAAGATTCTTGTTGGTGGATTGAAAGCATCAGGAGATTCTGCCGTTGATCATCTGCCTTAATAGTATTGAATTCTGATTCTGTCGATAGGAGCTCTGAGTGAGGGTGTTCAAAGAGGCAGAGAAAAGAGAGGTTGCTCAGATGAGACATATTCTTACTATTACTTGAAATGAGTGATCAGTTACGTGAGGCTGTCTCACACAAATACTTAGAAATGAGCTTTGCCCAAGTAACAGCAAATTCCATGTTCTGTCTGATATAAGTTCTTTGCAAATACAGATCTTGTAAAGGTTTACGATGATTTAATCAGCGTTCTGCAGTTGCCTACAATGCACAACAGCTTTTTTTTGTTAAACTTCATGCAATCAATGATCCGTGTAGCAGGGCTGACACTGGAAAGTGCTCAATCTGCAGTCCTGTTTTGAGTTTTGATTTTGGTTTAGGGAATCAAATAAAAAAATCTTGAGGAAGAATTATCTGTGTCTCAGATCAGGAAAAATTTCATTCTGTTTCTGTATGTATATATAATGCATGACTACAATCATAAATATCAGGTGGAGCAGCCAATTCATTCATACAGAATACATAAATAGAGCATAATCTCAATGAAAAATAATAGCAACTATTCAAAAAACAGAATGACTATGTTAGGTCAAATGTTATTTTCAAAAGCACTAAAAATACTTTTGGCAATATACAAAATTCATATTTCTGCATTACATTCTGTTCTTTTTTATTACAGATTATTTTTAAAATTCACTAGCTCTGTTGATAAAATTGTACAAACAGATTTCAGGGTGGCCTCCTCTCTCACATCACTGAGAGGCAGAAATCAGTCTAACCTACAGCACGCAGTGCAAATGAAGTGCTCTTCTCTGCCCCTGTGTTTTGTGAATTTTAACAGCCAGTCTGAGAGGAAAACAAAGTTTCCTCACATTTACTATCTACTTATGTCAGAGGTAGCATGAAGGTTGATCAGTACAGCACTGTTCTCTGTTTTCTGCCTAAAGCTCCAAGACAGTCGGCTTTCTAAGCTAGGTCAGCAGGGATTAATACCGCATTAGTAACATCTCATTCATCATTGTCAACGTAAACCAAAAAGGTTTTAAGCATTTCTTATTCATAGTGATCTCTGCAACGTGAACATGTGTTGCTTTTTTTGCCCTCCTTGCTCCTTCACATATTCACAGATACCTTGACTCAACTGTAAATGTCCGAGTGCAGGAAATACCTGCTCCAGAGCACAGCACAACAGAGTCACAGCATATTGTGAAACAAACAACTGTAAAAGTAAGAATAAAACCCCAACAACTGCAGCAGGAGTGATCTTTGCTCCCATACACATATTTGTATAAAAAGTTCCTCTGGCAGTGGTTCACCAGCAGGCAATAATCAGCTAAGATACTTCTTTGTAATTTTTTTGTTTCATAAATAATACAGGAGTTTACTAACAGGAAGTTTGTGGGAAGCAACAGTAAACAGTCTAGCAATCCATCTGTTATTGCGGAATGCAAGAAAGCTGAATCAGATTCTCTGCAAGTGGACTATTTTTGTTGTTTGTGCTAGAGGAGATGTGTGGGAAATGGGCATTTAGAGTCATTACTGAGGTGAACTCTTGTGGACCTCCTTTCTCCCTCTTCTTGAGGAAAGCGATGGCTGAGTGTGATTTCAGCAAGACTTCGGTGGCTACAAAGCAGTTTGTAATAAACCTGAGCAAAACAGAGAAGGCACTTGAATCGGATGTGAAAAGTTCAGGTGACAGTTACAAAGGGACTTTTGCTTCCTCGAAATCAATCTCAGAAAGAATGACTTCTAAACTAAAACACACACAAACTCCTGTTAGCGCCTTCCTCAGCATCGAGATATTTATCAGGGAGAAGTTGAAGGGTTGGAGGGAACTGGAGTAGGAGGAAAGGAAACAAGGAAAAACAAGGTAACGATGGAGGTTGTACTGACAGACTTTCTGTGCCAGCGCAAGTAGAGAGTCAAGCAAGGGTGAAAAAAAAGCTAGTATCTTTTCTGAAGACAGACTGTTCTGCTGGCATTCGTCCACCCTTGATATATTGCTTATGAATAGAAGGCTAGAAAGAGAGCGGGGGCAGGCGTGTAAATTAGTCACTACTACTACAAAAGCAAGCTTTCCTTGCCAGCGGCAGCGCGGTGTCTCACCTCAAAGATTAATTTGGCAGTGTGCGTCCACGGTAAAAAGTTGTGCTGCCAAATAAATGAGCATCAGAAGCCCAAGTGTAGGATTATACCCTGTGCTAACCAGGAATCACTTAATTCCAACAAGCTAACACTTACTGCTTATTCACAGTTTGTCCGAATATTATACATAGCTCTTGGTTTAGAAGAGACAATAAATATACAGAAAACCTCTGTCCGGAACAAAACCTACTAAAGAGGTGTACGAAGTCAATAAACAGGGGCGCCAAATTGCTGGCACCGGCTCTGCACGAACAGCCCGGGGGCAGCGGCGGAGGAGGGCGGTGTGAGCGGGATGCTCGGAGGTCCTTAGGGCGGCAGAGGGATGTGTTTGGGATGCTGGTACCCACGGGCGCGCCGGGGCGGGGATCCCGAACGGGGCGGGCGCCGGGAGCTGGCAGGGTCCGGGGGATGGATCCCGGGGATGGATCCCGGGGATGGATCCTGGGGATGGATCCCGGGGATGGATCCCGGGGATGGATCCCGGGGCACGGACCCATCGGGAGACTGCGGGGCGCGAGCGCTCCCGCGGCGTTCTGGCGCCCCCTGGCGGCCCGCAGTGAGATCGCGGATGGCGAGGAAATCCCGGGACAGAGGGGAAAGGAAATCCCGGGACAGAGGGGAAAGGAAATCCCGGGACAGAGGGGAAAGGAAACCCCGGGACAGAGGGGAAAGGAAACCCCGGGACAGAGGGGAAAGGAAACCCCGGGACAGAGGGGGAAGGAAATCCCGGGACAGCGGCATTCCCGGTGGGCAACTGGGGCCCCCCGGCGGCCCCCAGCCCTCCGCAGGGCACTCCGAGGGCCTGGCACGGACACTTGGGAGCTGCCCGGTCTCACCAGGTTTACCTTGGTTTGGATGAGGAGCGCCAGGACAGTCAGTGAGGGATTTTCGGCGCTGCACCGGAGCGCGAACATCAGCGAGCGTGTTTTTTACATGACAACATCGCACCACTACGGCTCACAGCGACAATTTCATTTTCGCTCCCCGGGGCAGCAGAAGGCATTCCCTGTTGAGCAGTGCCGGGGTTCTGAGCGCTGTGCTGTGGGGTGGCCCTGCCGGGGCAGGGACACCGGGGTGGGTGCCCCGCTGTGGCCCCCCAGCCGCTCCCATTCTGCGCATCCGTGGGGCTGCGAATTACAGTCACAAATTCAGCATCCCCTGTGCCAGCCAAACCTGCACAACGGGCAGTTACCCAATAAAATCAGAAAGGGCTAGGCTTTTGATGATTTTCACTCACGCTGGTGGAAAAGCCTGGAAATCCTGATTTTGAAACATCAGCCTGTGATGTCAGTGACTGTGCAGGGCCCTTTCCTCACATGAGCCCCCCAGAAGTGGATCACACAGCACCACCACCCTACTGTGGGTCTCCCACAGGGGCACACGATGGGCTTGGAGCACTGACACAGGCAACAGGAGGGAAATTGTCAAAATGTGGTTTAGTAAAGCTGTGGCATTACTTCCTGCGACTATCTCCAGCGGCAGCCCAGCACTGGAAACATCAAAGGTTTCTAGCTTTTTTTTAATTATTATTATTTGGTTAGGGTCAAACGTCGCTCCTCCTGACTGGTCTCATGACTGGCTCCTTACCTTGGAGCATTCACCTCCAAGGGACAAAGCACAACTGTGTGAAGACCAAGAAAGATAACTTATATCTTATCATCTAAATCTACTTCTTCACAGTTCAAGACATGCACCACTGAGCCAGTTCTATAGCCAAAAAAAAAAAAAATTAAAATGAATGTTGCGCTCTAAGAATTGGTGTCATTTTCTAACAACTTTTTTTTTTGTACTGCCTGTATTTAACTCGTTTGGTTAGAGGAGGGCTCGTCTATTCCTGCATCCCGATGAGGTTGAATTCAACACTCACCAGTGTACCAGCACGGCTCAGGTTACAGAGTGAGGTAGTTATGGTGGTCTGGGGCTCCACCTAGGCACACACAGCCTCCCTGCAGGAGCATGTGAGTCTCCCGTGGCAGACAGCTTTTGCAAAGAGGCTTACCAAAGCAAGGTCCTACAGCCAAGAGATCAGCTCTTCGTCTGCTCAGCCTTGTCTGCTCAGCTTGCTGTCACGTGCTTGCTGAGGTCAGCTCTTCCCCACCAGCTTTGCCCAAATCTATTTGCCAGAGATTTAAAATCACTTGAATTTTTAAAGACATCCAAGACAAACAGTTCCAGAGAAAAGAACTGGGACAGGCAAATTATTGACATACTTGCTGACAAAAAATAAATTTTCTTCAGAAATGAAAACATATTCCTTCCAGTTTGGTTACTCACAGAAAATGCTGCTGGGAAGATACCAGAAATACATATCTACATGTTCTCTACTCTCAAATAATGACAAATATAACTAGCACTAGAGATGTCGAGCACTGAGGAGTATTTTCTCCTCCTGGTGGTATAGCTCAGAAGCAGGAAAAATCATGCTGAAAATACAAGGCATCTGTGCAGGTGACATGGATGCAGAGAGCTCAGCAGTTAGACACCATGTTTTATTAGTGACAAACAAATAGGCACATTCCTAAAGAGCAAGCTTTGATCATTAGTGTAGTGTCCCTGTCTGCGATCTAAAGTTACCACAGGACCGGGTTAAAGACCTGTGATGTGCATATCCAGAATGTGCACATCTATCTACAGTGTATATGAAACACAGCCACCATAAATTGTGTGTTCTCAAATTAAGAAATAATTACTTGAAAGTCTGAAACACAGTAACAATAATTTTATGTTAATCTAAGCAATGTTCATAACTAATTTTGTTTTAAAGTCTTGTGGCATTTCCAATACAATGGTTCCATACAGATCCTGAGTTAAAAAAAGAAAAAAAAAAAAAAGAAAGAAAATTGTCAGATCCTCACAGCTTTGAGTTGTACCAAAGGCTGTCATGAGGTCAGTCTTTGTGATGCTCTCCCTGGAGAATTTTCCAGCCCTAGCTCTATGGGTATGCTTTTCTGTCTTTGGGCAGCTTTTCTTCCCAGCCCCTCTCACTAAAAGCAATAATACATCTTCTGTTTCAGTTTGAGGCTATTGTGTAATCTTCCACAAGTCACATTTTGAAACTAGAGTGCTCAGCTTTCTTCTTATGCTCTTTGTTTGTTTGTTTGTTTTTCCTGCCTTGCTTTGAAAATATCTCCCTCTGGCTGCAGTTGCAGACATGTTCACCAGTAGTTAATTCTCTTATTTCTTGAAGTATATTCCATCTATTTCATACTTTCTCTGTCTACATAATAGCAGCAATACTTGCATTTCTGAGTGCTGCCCCTCTTTTGTACGTTCTCATTTCTTACACCTGCTCTTCCCAAAACTCTGGGAAGCACCAGGTACCAGCTGCTGGAGATGCTGTGCTCCTGCGGGTAACACCGTGTGTCTTTGTAAAACTAAAAGTGTCAATAAAAGTACCCGTGCCGATCACGAAAGAATAGCGAGCATATTCTTGCGCTTGAGAAACGAGTTGTGAGATTTCCCGGCCCTTCCACCCCGAAAACAGGAGCGGTTCCAAGACCCCCGCAAGGTACAACTCGCCTGTGCTGCGGTGCCGATGCGCAGATGCCCCGCCGCCTCCCGGTGCTCCCGGTGCTCCCGGTGGGAATATGAGCGGCTCCCGAGGGGCAGGGGCACCCTGACAGTGGGATGGGCACACGGGGAGAACAGGACTGCGAATGCGCCAGCGACCACTGGAAGAACACGGAAACTTCCCCGTCAGAATGAGCACTTCAGGATATGGAGGGACAAAAAGGAGCGGAGGAGCAGTGGTGCCGCAGATACAAGTCAGAGGAGCGTGGGCAGGACGAGGAACCAAAGCTCCACGGTATGTCTCTAGCAGAATCTGGCGTGTTACTCTGTGGAACAGAGAGGCAGCATCCAGCATGAGTGAGGCTGAAATGACCCACATCTCAACCAGGGGTTACAGGATGTCAACCAAAAAGTGAATTTAACAAGACGCTGTTCTTCGTGTTCAACCCACGCAATCCTTGAAAACTCCTGAATTTTCCAGGGACTGCTTGAAAAATTTCTATTAAGAGAACTACAGGTTTTAAACAAGTCATCTTCATTACTTGCAATCCAAAAATCCTCCTTTTCAGTGTATAGGTGGAATCTAGTTATGTATTTTCTGATTGCTTCAACCTAAAAAAAATACACAAAACAAATGTTCCAACATTAAAACTTTATTCATTACAGGACTTGGCAATAATGTGTAAACCTCAAGTCAATAGCTGTAAGTGAACTGCACACATTTCTCACGGTACATTTAATTAAGCTCCCAAAGGTTTTAATTTTAAAAGACTTTAAACATTTTATATTCTTCTGTTTCTTTCGTAATATAGATGGGAAGAGTTATTTGCATGGTCTGACGGGAATATCTACAAGAAAGCATTAGAAACTGCATCTCCGAGCACCTTCCTTTCCCAGCTCAGTTACCAAATTAATTTCCTTCATTGGTGCTCAACCAGCTGCAAGGTCTGAGAAGTGTGTAATGCATTTTCAGTATGAAAAGTGTCATCTGTGTGGATTTAGAAGTTATGCGTGTATAAAAATAATAAAGTTCAGTGATAACTTGAGACAACCTAGACAAAGGAACATAGACAAGGAAGAATTCAGCAGCTCATGAAGCATTTCCAGTGATCCCACTAAATAACTGTTCCCAAGGCTCAGTCAGGCTACCAGGAACAGAGGAGACAAGTATACTTGGTATATACTGGTACCCACCCCAGCTCTGTTTAGTCCTCTAATCAGGCAGACAATCAGATAACAGTTACACCAAGTTTTTATGCACAGCACATTCTCCTTCCCCAGGGAGCTCCTCAGCAGAGCCAACTGGGGCTGCCCTTGCTCCCTCCTTACCTCTCCAGGACCCAGGCTGCAGACAGAGCAAGAGAGGTAATTCCTCCACGGGGTGTCACAGAAGCACAAAGTGCCTCAACCGGAAAGTGTTCCAATCAGATTTCAAAACAGTCACAAATATCCACTTCTTTCTTTAGGCTATATTTCTCCCAGGTCATCATGATCAGTGTTTTCCCTATTAGACTGAAATTTCTTGAGAAAATATATACCTCCTAAAAGGCCAAGTTAGCTGTTATTGTTACAGTAACATCCAGTGTAATTTTGGAAATCATGACAAATTATTATGGAATAATTTTTCTGTCAGTGAAAAACAGCCAGAATGTATGGAATTTGGCTCTTCCAGTAAAAGTAACAAACACTTGCTTTATGTTCCACTTTCTTAGAGGGAGGGGGTAAAGAAAGCTCATTTTGAAAAGGTCAGAATTTACAGGAGGAAAAGGAAGGCTTAAATCCCTAAAGTGCAGCAGATTTAACTCTGTCCCTTTTAATCATCTGGACTGTAGGAGCTTGGCTGACACCAAATTAAGGAAAACTGAAACCAGATGGTGTAGCTGAAGATTTCTATGCTGATCTTTTAAAGCAGCTCTGGCACACTTGAAGAGAGGTAAAACACAGTTACGTGAGGAAAGCAACAAGCTGCAAGCCGAGAGACGTTTCAAAGCACTGATATCTTTGGTGGCTGCATGATAACAGTAGTTGGTGAACACAGTGTACTGCGAAAACATATTCCTTTCTGCCTTAACTTAGGACTTTTTCACTCTCTTCTCTTCCCCTTTCCACCAGCAGGGGTCCCACAGACATTAGGGTACAGTAAGAACTGATACAAGACTTAGAAATACATGGTAGGTTGTTTTTCTAGTCGGAGTTAATGATAAGCCTTCCATTGCAAGACATCATAAAGCTATTTCGGAGATATTTCTCTATCAATAACGACTTGGCCCTATTTAATGGAAGCTTGAAAAGTACACTGTCAAGTTAAATTTGTACCCACATTAAAAAAAAGTTTAGAAACCCATAAAACTAGTAGGAATGTTTACACAATTTAAAAACATTCCAGCAAGGACTGTAGATATTAAACAAATCAGAGTGTTTGAAGCCCAGGCACTGAAACACTAAGTAGTCAGGAGTATAATTTGCCTTCCAATACTTTTTTTTAAAAAGATGCCCTTTGTTATCAACAAGAGTTCCCATAAAACTTCATCCATGCGGATGAAGCAATCTCATGAGTGGGTACTGAGTTGGCTACAGACAAAGGGTTGCAGGTTTGCAGGGCAAGATCCTAAACAGGAGTGGTGCTGGTTGTCATGTCAACTGAGAACTGTGATTATGATTTATAAATTTGCCGTAGACCTTTTAAGGACACTTTAGGCCTTCAGGATATAGGTCTGGTAATGAATCATGGCTCCACTCAATAGCAAAAATTTTTCAGTGTACACAAAGCAGCCCTATTTCTTTTGTTTCAAAGACTGCCAGTGCTCACCTACAGAGAATTTACTAAATTAATTGCTTGCTTGCATAGTACAGCCGAAATAATTTCTAAGCGGTGATAAATTCTTCTTTTTTGGCAAAATCCCTTTAGAGGAGCATAGCAACTCAAAACTGCCTTGTGTCCCCTTTCTGAATGATACCACTAAGTCTTCCTAGCTACAAGCCACCAAATCCCTCAACATAGGGCTGCTGCTGAGGCATCCTTTGAAAAGTGTCTCACACAGTGTCCTTTTCTTCCTCACAAAGATAGCAGGAAGATTTCCTTCCTAATGGTCAGCCCACTGGAGCCTGAAAGTCAGACCAGTTCCTTTTTTAGGAGCTATTTTACAGGGAAAATGTGATACCAGTTCTATTGATGATACACTAGTAAGAAGAGAATACACCTCAGCTTCTCCTAGTGTTTTTATTAGATTTATGAAATAGGGCCTTTAAAAGCTCAATTATCTGTGTTGCTACTTTAGTCAGCAACCAAGACTCAACATACGTCAGAAGGTCAAGAAAGAGAACAAGAAAGTGTCATCTTTAGAGGGGCTTTCATCTATCATAAACATAACCAGCACAGCAGAAACTTTCTTTATCACTTTTCCCAACAAAGTGCAATCCAGACAGAATGGAGAGATTTGCTCTGCGTCCATTTGTGCTACCAGCTCACATCAATGCAGTTACTAGATTCAGTGGTTTATTCTGTAGCTCTTCACAAGCATGTTCTTCAGGGGACAAGTTCACATCCATTTGAATTTAATAAATACATGTGCTGTATAAGTGAATATCAGGTTTAGGTGTGAATAATTCTTTCCATTTGTCTCCTGAGAAAAAAAAGAGGATGAAATCATAAGAAAGACAATTAGTTTATTGTCTAGAGATATTCTCCACTGAGGTGCATTCATTCCCTTTTGTCTGAGTCCAGGGGTCAATATGTTTATGCTAAAGAGAGCTCCTTGTCTGTCTGTCCCTGTATGTCCTATTAAACTGCCCCTCCTGTTCCACTGCACCACATTTAAGAAGGATATCAGCAACATGAAGGTGTCCTGTAGTAATTTACAGTTACAAGTGACAGCATATATAAAATAATAAGTATCATACATTGGTCTGATTAGTGCATTCTTGTCATATTAATTCCTTTTCTTAAAGGCCTGTGTGGGGCTTGTGCAGTGCCAAACCACTTCCTCTTGAGCTCTTGTGGGTACTTAAGAGTAGATCCAGTGGAGACTGCATTTGAAAAGGGCCCTTGAGATGTATGTGCAGGCCACAGGAGTGCACTGAGTTCTAAGACCATGGCAGAGACTGCAAACACCATGAATTTACCATACAAAACAAAATGTTCGCCTCCTCATGGGAACTTCAGAGCAAATCTGCAACCTGAAAGGCTACATGGGAAACTCCATCCTGGTTGTATGTGAATTTTCCCAAGAAGTAAATTCCTTCCTCTTCAGAAACATCTTTCATACCCTTAAAAAAGAAAAGTGAATAAGAATTATGTTTCGACCATCCCAGAGAGATAAACCATGTCAACAGCCCCAATGGCTGTTGCAACCCCAGTCACAAGTCTCAGGGCTGTGACTGGGCATACAAGCAAAAGAAACCAGCAGTCAAACTAAAGACGACCAAAAAAGGAGCCTTTCCAAGTGACTCACTATAAAGGTTAAAAAAAGGAACTTGCATATATAGCTAAGTTCTTTAGAGCACTAATGATCTCCTCCGTCTGCAACCCTGCTTTGGAAATGGGAGCCAGCATCACAGCATGTGGGCAGATGACTCTGGGCAGCTTTCTCATGACATATCCCTGGCAATCCATCCATGTCTCAGCATCTTCCTTGGTCATTATCCCACTGAAACAAGGCACAGCAGGGAACACTGAACTATGTTCCCGACAACAAGATCCAAACTGTACGCAAACTGCTCGTGACATAGAAATCCAGGATCCAAGGCTGCCGACAAAACAGGGGAAAGAGAATGGTTGGTTGGCAAGCAGATCTTGCCTGGTTTTTGGTATGGAGGACACAAATCAGATTAAATGTGTTCTTATGCTGTTTAAGACAACAGTGGTGGAACAGTGCTAGAAATGCTGCTCAATGTCCACACAAGAACCTCCATCATGGATATATTTGACATCAGATTAGCAACAGGTGGAATTTTTCCTACATAATTTTGCTCCTTAGTGGAGATACAGCCAAGTAGGGTGAGTCTACAAGTCTTTACCCTCTGTACAGATTGTCTCAGATCTTCTGCACATCTGGTGAGCATAACAACCTCTACCTTTCTGACCTGGGATCTCCAGTCACATAGAGGCCACAGCCTTGCAGGTATCAATAGAGACAAAGCAGCTGTTACAATTCCAGACCTGAGTCCAGCTTGAGTCCTCCCTCAGCTTGTTCCACCTGCCTTTGCAGCAAAGATGCATTTGTTTCTGGGTGAGTCAAGTACATATCAAACCTGTACATCTTGTGCAGTGTGAATGAAATCAAAGAAATCTGCACAAGAGCTATTACTTGCTGGGCCTCAACTACTCAATACTCAAATAATAATCCATTTAAAAAGCAATGCCTTCATTTAAATATGCAACATGAATAAAATGTCAGCCTATATTACTAAAAGACAATGTGATTTCCATAACTTCAAAAATCTCAAGCACCTAAAAGCCACCAAATGCATGTCTGAAGACATCCATTCTCACAAAACCTGTATTTTTAAAAGCTATAAAAAGCACATACGTCATCACAACAGGAATGGTATTTGCACACAATTTTATCAAAACTCAGCACTACATACTTTCTTTGCTGTGAAACACCGGCAAAGTCTTTCTCAAGAAGCAGCAATTATTAGCACTTTCTGAAAAAACATCGGTCAGAGGATATCACATCTCTAAAATCAACTTGCTAAATCCACTGATCAAAACTGAAGTTGTAAGTCAACAGTAATGGTCTTATGTCTGAAGGATACATTTAAGCTGCATGAAGTTAGAAGTCCTGCACTTGATCTCCCATGTTTGTTTTCTGTGAGGAACATAATATAGGAACTACACTGCAAGTTTAGCAGCTAAATTGCTTCATTTGGAATTATTGATTTGTTCCAATTCAAAGTTGTTCTGGAATTTGTTTCAGCTTTTCTTTTTGACTCCCAAAAGAGCAAGATATTTTCTCTTTACACCTAGCTGCCAAGACTCAATCTGTAGTTTCTGTGTTTCCCTGGTAACAGCTGGTGATGTCATAAATTTACTAAGTGGTAGAGGGAGATGCTATGCTCTGTGCAGCCATGGAAGTCTGGAAGAGAACAGCTAGCTGGCTCTCCGCCCAGCTGCCAACAGCATAGGCCTTCTCCGCCTGCCCAGCTCCATATCTGGAGCAATTAGGAGAGTTCCCCTGAAGGCTTGATTCCTTCTTGGCAATGGGAGTGGAAGTCGTAGAAATTATTTCTACTGCCTCAATCTTGAGAGTTTTGTGAGCTCAGTTTGCTGAGAATTGTTTTCTAAGCAAGGTTTGTATCTGAAAGGACACTCTGAGTGTTTTGTTTGTCACCAGTGTAGCTGTCAACCCGCTCGGAACTGGCAGTAAGCTCTGCTGCCACACACGTCACTGCTGTGAATGGGGACCGTGGAGCTCCTCTGAAGGGCCATACCCATAGCAAGGGGCTTGGCAACTGCTCCTGGTCAGCCTGGGTTAGTTTACCCTGTACGGTGTTAATCAGGAATAATTTGGGAAATGGAGAAACAAAGAGGGCAGATATAACATTCTGGTGTCTTACCTGGAGAACGACACCCAGAAAATGTGCATATTTCCAGCAGATTCCATAACACATACAAATGTACTACTTCACTGGAAGTTTCAGGTTATTTCCCAAAGAGTCACCTGCAAACATTATAGCATATATATGAGAGAAAAAAAAGCTTTCCCATCATTAAATACTAGGAGGGAAAAGCAACAATCAGAGAATTAGATGCATACAAATTCTGCTGTTTGTGTGCTGCAGTCACTTACTTCCTAGCATATACAGACAATGAAAGTGGCATTCCAGTCCTGAGAAATGGCTCACAACTACATTGAAAAGAAACAGGTCTGCATGTTACTCTTATAGATTAAGCAAAGCACTATGTGTTCTAATTCAGGGCATTTCTCTTTGAGGAAGAGGCCAAGGGAAGAGAAACAGGTGTGTTACAGAGCTATCAGTGTGATTTGAATCTGATTTAGCTAATGATTTCAAAGCAAGATCCTTCTTGATCTTTCTAGACACAGTCCCTTCTCGTACTTCAACTGGATACTTTGAAGAAGATAGGAAGTAAGGGAATTCTGTACGTAAAAAACTCAGGAGGCAGCTGGACAAACTCAGCTGCCCAGGACTGAGAGACAGAAGAGATTTTATGTTTTTCAAGGTCTGTACTCCTTGTAGGTTAAAAACAAATCTACCAGAAGCAGCCACAGAATTTCTGCAGAAGTTTCACCAGCTCTCTACAGAGATAATGCCTCTCTAGTTTATGCCTGCTTTGAAGATCTGGTGAATCTGGAATGAGGGAACACCACCTGTGCACTGCATTGCAGTGCCATATGGCTCAGATACCATAAGCAAACCCAGCTCAGGGGTCTGTACATAGCTATGTGACCTTTAAGTTAACCTTGCCATCCAGGGCTTGACTAAGGGAGATCATCGTATGGATAATTGTTCCTGATGTCATTTTCAGAGTCGGTGCATTGCCCATCTCCAGAAAAAGCACAGAAGTTCCACTGGTGACCCCAGCTCAGCCAGACCATGAGAGTTAAAGGAAAAAAAAAAAGAGATATAGATTACGAGGAAATTAATGACAACTTTTCCTTCTCTGCTTCATTGTTCTGATCCCATTTTGACAACTGACAGAAGAGTAGTGTCTCACAAACTCTTGTAATAGGAAAGATCAAAGAACTTCACCTACTGAAAAATACTGTTCTTGTCTACATTGAGTGTTCTTTAAATTTTGGTCTAAAGCTTTTTGGAAAGACTCTCCATCTGACAGCTGGTGTCTCTTCTTTACCTCTTCCTTCTTCTCAATTGATCAAATAATGAGTTTGCTTGTGATTTCATCAGCACTAAAAATTAATAAAGTAAAATTACTTTGAGAGATAAGAACCCCATAATTTTCCCTTTTGTTTATACATCTTTAGCCTAGAGCTAAGTTCTTGCATGAATCACAAGGGAAACAAACCAAAACAAAAACCCACAAAACCCAAAGTCCCTAGACGAATAAGAGGAATTCAGAGCAGAGTGATGAACTCTACAGCATTCCCTAAAAAATATGCCTGGGAAGAGTATTATTGTTAGAAAAGCAATCATCTTCCATACAGAGTGGGAAAGCCCTAGGCTGAAACTGGTATCAAGCTTATTTTATTATTTTCTGTTATTAAATCATAAAACATTTGAAATCATTAAAAGGCCAAACTGGACAGCTGAGACCATTTTTTCAGGAAAATAAAGCTATGGGAGGGTAAATGTCTCCTGAATAATAGCAAGAAACATGGGGTACTGCCCAGCTTCAGTCTCACTGAGGTTATGGAAGCATTGTTGGTATTTTTAGCGTTTTCAGCAGGGATGGCTAATGGACATCTCTAAATAGAAAGCAATTAAAGATTTAATGCCCCACCAGAATGTTTTGTTATCTTCCATAATAAACATTGAAGTACCTTGACTTTAGACACAAGAGTCAAATAAATACATAATAATTTCATTATCTATAAGAAAGGGTGAATTGTATTTGCTAATACAGTATTAAGAGCAATAAAGCATGAAGTGCACCACAGCTTCAGGCTTAGAATTAGGTAATGTCACACTTAACATCAAGTGTCCTTAGAAAAGGTTAATGAAGGCAGATTGTGTTTTCCAAAATAATTATCAAGTTAACATTTAACAGTCTGACAGTGGTGACATTGGAAAGGAAGAGTAAGGGGTCACATAACATTAGATAGCTGACTAAGATATATTAGTGGTAGCATAAGATGTGTAAGCAATGCATAAAATCTACAAGTGCACATGCATATTTTATGTTTTGAAGGTGACACTGGCATGCGTCGTGGTTTACAGGTGTCATAGTTTCAAAATCTTTCACGGAATTTTTTTTCCTCTCCCTTACCAACACAGAGGTTTGGGAGCTGGAGCCCAGTCCCCACTACTGGCTCCTAGAATCAGCTAACAAAGGGATGGCTGACAGCTTTGCATTCCACCTTAGCGTCTGGGTAGAACTGGGGGAGGTGGAGAGGGGTGGGGAAAGAGGTTTTTCATGTTCTTTGCCACACTTCTCTGCTCTGGCTGCAATGTGGGTACCAGCAACCATTTGCTGGGCTGGTGGAGGCACTTGGAGGGAGCTCCCTTGGCTCGGCCCCCCAGCTCTGCTCCCCCTGTGCTGTTTCTTCGGAGAGAGAGCCATTGCCACTACCTGGATTTACTACAGACCCCTTGAGGGTCAACGCCACCTGCAGAGGAGTTGCTAATCCCTTACCCTATCCAATGCTTTTGGACAAAGGAGAGGGAGAGAGTCTTTACACTGCCCACGAGAAAGGTTTCATCATGTCCTGGTGGCTGCCATTCCCACATGAGTTTTTTGGAACTAGCACGTCTCCCTGGTCGCCATCTGTGCCTCACCAGAGTTTGTGAGTGACCTTCGTGGCCACTGCCTCCCAAGGCACAGCATCACCTCCCACTGTCTGTAAATACAACTGCACCGAGGGGGCTGAGACAGGACTTGACCTTTTTGAAAGTTTTTGGTTATGGTGTTGCTGTTTGTTCTGGTTTTTTGGTTATTTGTAGTAAAGAACTGTTATCTTTCTCTATACATTTTCTGACTAAAGGCTCTTAATTTCAAAGGTTGTGGTGGTTTTTTGGGAAGAGGCCCCCTTCCTAGTTCAGATAGACATCTTAGTTTTCTTTGAAACTGAGACAACAGGGAAGAAATGCTATTAGAAAAATAGATCTCTGGAACCAGTTTAGCCTTCTTGCTTCCATCAAGTATAGGACACTTTAATTATAAGACAGTGAAGAAGTGAAGAGTGTTATCCTTGAGAAGACAATGCAGAATACTTGTATGATTTTAGTATAAACTTAAAGCCTGTGACTTTTCTTGTGCGAACCACAAGGTTTCCAGTAATAATTGCAATTGATGTCTTGTGGCTTTGTAAAAGGACAAGGCTATTTAAAAATCCCAGACATTAAACTGTGCTGTCTCCACCTTTATGTAAAAGGTAACAGCTTGATAGATGGAGCTGATTACATCTTCCTTATCAGCTAGTATAGTTGCAGAATGTGCAGAACACAGATATGTTCTCCAGTGGCCACGGAATTGGCATGGAGTACTTTCACCTTGGAGGCTACTTATTTTTCACTATTCTGAATGAGATTTTAAAGCTTCCTTGGCAATCAACAAAAAGGAAACCATTCTTCTGTACCAAATAATGGGGAGAAGTGAATGGAGGCCCACTGAAAAATACCATCTTGGAGGAGTTTTGAATTGGTCTCTTGAGTTTTATGAAGCTGAGAGATGCTTCAGATATCCTTCAAAGCAAGGGATAAGTGCCAGATGGACTTAAAGTCTGAGATTCCTCATTTTTGTGTTTTTCTTTAGTAAGGAGAACTTAACCCTTTGCTCTGCTAGCATAAACCGCCTTTCTTCATGCAGTGTGCCTGGTATGAAGACTGATACCAGAATGACATATCCTGCCCTCCAGAAACAACTGTTCCACAGAAGGAGGTTCCATTAGCAGAGTCAAATGCTGTGATATGAATGGAAATCTCTTCCTCGAAGAGATAATGGTTGAAGTGCCACTATTCCCATTGGGAGCCTCATACCATCACAAGATCGTTACTCAAAAGAGACTTTGTTGTCACTTCCTTAGCATTCTGTCCCCATTTTTCCTCTCTCCCATCCTTCATCTCTATCATATATCACAATTCTTTGATACTTCGAGATTGTTCTGTCAGGCATACAATTACCCCCTTGTTTATGGACACACACGTGCGTTCAAACAGCTTACCTTGCAGGGCACCCCAGCTCCTGCTACTATGTAGAATAGCCAGGCAGGCAAGGGGAGGCTTTCCCTCCATCCTTCAGTGATCTAAAAAGAAGAAAAGACTTTTACTGTTAATCTCATTCATACGCTCTCTCACTTAAAATGGCTTTAGCCAGGGACAACTCTAAATGCATTGTAATGTTTTGACATCAGAAAAAAGACTCACCACTTCAATGCCAACCCACTCATGAGCTCACACAGCAACATGGCAAGTTCTAGCTCATGATGTAGTTACAAAGAGATGCTGAGTAAGGACAGCATAATTCGTAATGTAAATATTTCTTCTTTATTGTGCTCCCAGCAGTGGTATCCACATCCAACAGAGAAGCTTTTAGAGCACTTGACAGCTGGATCTCTGAATAAAAGTATTTCTCACTTCTGTCCAATATTGCATTTCAGTATGAACAAGTTGTCTAAACTCTGCTGAGAGCAACACTGTACACCCCCCAAAATAAAAGTGAGCCATCAAATACCACATCTAATTTCCTGTATACCTGTCAATGAAAGCCAGACCATTGCAGGTACCTATGCTCCAGAGCAGTAGCCACACACTGAAGACGTGCAGGGGGTCTGGAGCCATCGGCACCAGTGAGCATTCAGGTGCTCTCAGCACTGTGTTACTCAAGCTAACCTTGAAGAACATCTGATACTTACAATGAAGAGATTAGTCACAGACATTTTTAAACAACCAAAAGTCAAAATACAGTTAAACCTCAATAGTTCCTATTTATGTCTGGAACTTAATTTTGTTAATTAGCAAATAATAACTGAGTTGCAATGGGAGCCTGTATACTTTACCATGTACTAATAAATTATTTTTATAAGGTCATGTTACGTTTTCCTATGTCATCAGTATTTACAGCCACAAGAACACTAATAAACTATGAGTTTGTCCTAATATATGTATATATATATATATCTATGCATGTGTGAGTGTATGATATACACTCTAATGCTGATACATTCCTTTAAAACTTGGTACACTTAGCTTAGAAAAGCTCTGCTCTGAAACCTCAAGAGTGAAGTGGAATAGTTGGGGTTTTTTGTACAGAGTAGAACATATTAGCAGCTGTCTGCTGTAGTGTCATTCATGCTCCAGAAGAGATACTTGACAAACCCCAATTGGAGAATGTCAGTAAAGACATAAGACAAAGTTCTGCTGGGGAAAAGAGTGACTTTCATCATTAATTGTCACGAACTTCCAGCCTTAAGTGTGCAGGGAGGAATCAACTCTCAATTATTTAACTTCTAAGTGTTGCCATACATTTCCCTGGATTCTCGCCTAGGATTCTTGCCCCTCTGTCACACCTGCCACCATGAATTGGGATTTATTCCACGCAAGAAAAAACATGGGAAAAAACTTCAAGCGCTCCATTTGTTTTTCATGAAGAATATTTGCAGTCACTCTTTACCCTTTTATGATAATAAAGCAATCTCAGAATTTAACTTGACCAGCTCCTTCATCTTCTTCAAATAGTGACGTTTGGCACAATAACAACCATACTCTAAACTCACTTCTGATTAGGAAAATGTCTTGTAGCTGTCAACAGCTAAGAATGTCATGTACATTTAACACTTCTTTTAACTGGAGACCTCAAGAGGCCACATCCATGACAAAATGAGTCTCAAAAACACTTCTGGTGGTGAGAGGCTGAGCAGGCTGCAGGCAGAACTGGCACCAGTGCCCTCAAGCACAACCAAATAACCCTCAGAAGCCCACAAAAATATTATGAATACGCCCATTCTGAATGAGATGCAGTCAAGATCCTGAGGCTATTTTAAAGCAGACATGGGTTTGTAGAACAGGAATGTTACTAAGTTCTGTTTTCAGTTTTATGTGTGTTTTCTCGCAACAATCAAATATTCTTGAGATAAAGCTCTAACACGGGCTAAAGAAAAAAAATAGAACATGTAATATTCATTGTTTACCCTTGCATAACAACTTGCTTTACTTTTAGGTTGCTGGTACTTCTATACCAAGAGTTTATTTAAAATAAGGAACAAAACTTCTGCGTAACAATGTATTCATGTAATGAGGAGGGAAGAAAAGACAGGGGGGAGAGCAAAGTGATAGCTTTGATCAGATTGACAGCAATTTGACATGAATATAGCCATAACTATAATATAAAAAAAAGCCTTACCAAACCCCATCCCCCAGAACATCTTACTGGAGACATGACTATTTTTACCAGCAGCCAGTGTCTGACAGAGACAGATTTCATCCTCACCTTTCACATACAATGAGGCAGAAAAAAAAAAAAAAAAGAAATCAGAAAGAAAAAATGCAGCAGACGTATTTAGTGTTCTCTTTACCATAATAAAACTTATCTTGTTTGTAGGTTTTGGGCTTCAGCCTTTCCTGCTAAGGTGATTGAACTCATCAGGAAATGATGCATGAGGAGAGGTTTCCAGTCAGTTCTGCTGAGGAACTAAAGATTCCCAGGAGGGTGATGATAAGCTGAAATGATGCGTTATGATAGGAGGCATTGCAGATACAGATAGGAAGAACAAACCAGCTTCAGCTAAAGACATCCAAAACGTATAAGCCTGAAAGTGCATTTAGAAACTATCAGCCTGGAAAGATGCTTGCTTCAGCAGGAATGACTCGTCAGGGGCAAGCAGCCACTCTAGGACTTTTTAATCAGTATTTCACAACTGCTGCACTGTAGGCATTCCTCCTGGCAGCATTACTTACTTGGCTGCCCATATGCCTGATGATAATGGTTGTTTCTTGGCCATATTACTTATTAGTTCTATAAGGCAGCAGCCTTCCAGGTGCATGACATATGTAGCCCACAGGCATGTGCTTTTAACATATGCTGTGTCTTGTCCTTTACACTGTTCCTATTAAGCCAACACAAAATGAGGAGACTGGGACTGCTCTGTCCTCTTAGCAGTCAGTAAGTCCACGAGCATGAACTGAAAATCTTCCAGTGTTGCAAGCCTGGCCCGAAGGATTAGGAACAGTAAGGATTAAACATTGTCATGTGTCTAACCAGGCCCTCATGCTGAGTGTTCTTGCCCCATCTTTTCCTTTTAAATTACCCTTTTTTAACCTACTTTCTTCTTTCAAATAGAGAAGTGCTCCAGAGTACTTTTGTAAAACTCATTCTGAATAAATACTCCATGACATTTTAAATTAGATCACATCACTGTTGAACCCATGAGACTTACCAGAAGGTGAAGTACAGACGTAAGACTTACATGAGTTATTCCTGATTTATACCCATTTAAGTGACAATTGAATCAGAGCAGCATCTTTACTGCAGTCTAAGATCAAAGACTGCGTGTTTTACCTGGCTGGCTTAAGACATTGTCTCATTCCCTTGGTCATTCACAGTCAGTTTTGAATCTGCGTTTCAGCTAGGAGACTTGTATTCTGCTGGATACTGGAAATAAGCATTTGGTTGTGAAAAAATTCTTTGTTATCTCTCCAGTGGGTTATGTAGAAAGCTTCTAATCCCACCATCCAGTATTTACTGCATTCTTAGCTTCAGGTTAAAAAACAATACAGATACCTAGTTCACAGAAATGAGAAGTGGAAGTAGTTAGTCACCCCTAGCTTTTCTCACTCGTGTATACAGCAAATACATATGTACCCACACAACAAAATCTGCTGCATTCAAAACACAGATGACCCAGTGAGTCATAGTCATGTACTGAAAGATTTAAAATAAATGATCCTTTTCTGAAACAGCAGGTCATGAAGCTTTACTTTGTGCTGGGCATTAAATGGGACCTCAACAACCTGACTTTCATGCTACAATGTGTTTCCAAACAGTTTGGGATTATGGATTTGGTAGTTTTCCACTCATATCTATGCACAGTTCTGCACAGAGAAGGAAGCAATATACAGAAGGAGAAACTGGTCTCCTATCTCAAACTGTCTTCCCCACAAAGGTGTACACTGTGATTCTCCATTTCATGATAAGCAGCAGCTTCACTCCTGATACAGCAGTGTGCACAGGCTCAGCATTACTTAGGAGAATCAGTCTTGGCAAAAGGAGAGAAAAAAAGAGCCTTTCAATAACTGATATTATTTTAGCAACTTCAGAAGGTCTGGGAACAAAAGATCCAGTCTGGCTATACAATTGTAAAACTGGAATGCAGTTTATGAAAGTCTTTTCTCATCGGGAGCTCAAATCATCTCTTGAAAGGCTAAAGTCCTCTAAGTGCTGGTGGCAAGCAGCTCTTTTTCTTTTCTCAATGTCTTCTGGCAGTCTTTACTTCCTATTTGAACCTGGGATTAATGCCAGGCTGTTCCTGAAGTGTTCAGACCTGCTGATCATTTGTCAAACCTCTAAACCAGAGTAAGGCCACAGTGCAGAGAAGCAGGGTAAATTTAGCCCATGCTGAAGTCCCACAGTGGGATTCATCTTTGATATCCAGTGCACTTCACTTAAAACTGGCTCAAGAACCTCTATTCTCCACTGTGACACAGGCACGCTCCCCTGAAACATTCTACCTCTTTAAAGGGGGTTCTTGTGCTCTTGACATAGAAGTTCTTTGCGTATCCTTTAGCCCAAGACCTTGCTGGATTGATCTTCCTTAGATTATGGCGAAAGGGGTCTTTCCGTGGTGGTTTGGAAGGCTGGACACCACACGTGCCAGGGCACTGTGGAGGCCAGAGGCAGCGTGTGTTCCCTGGGGTCCCTGTCCTACCTCCCCAGCCAGGGGCCAGCAAAGCCGGGGGGCAGCTCCAGCCCTCGGGGGACTCCCTGGGCACGGGGACAGGACACGGCTGGGCCAGGGAACCAGGATCGGACACAGCCCCAGGATGGCTGGGCAGGTCCTTGGAGGTGGAACCGGGCTCTGGCCAGGCCAGGACTGTCAGCACAGACATCGGGCCAGGCTTGAGAGCCATGGCTGCACAGAGATCAGCTCCTGTGGCACCAGGGACTGAAGCGGGTTCTGATCCCCAGGGGTTGGGCCGGGAGAGGTGCCAGGGGCAGCTGGGCAGGGACAGCCAAAGCCCATGGTAGTGCTCATGGCGCTGACAGGGTGGAATTCACACCGTACACTCTGGGGCTGGCGCAGGGAAAGGACTGGGCAGCTGCCTGACACCGGGCTGGAACCAGGTTTGAAAGCTGTAAAACACACGGAGGAAAAAATTGTATGTCAGTCTGCAGCAGGGAGAGAAGAAGCACTTGGGTTTGAATTTTTTACATGTGGCAGGCAGAGGGCATACTCAGCCCAGACCTAAATATAGCCTTTTGTCTGCTTAGAGGCTATCTATTCTTTCTGTCTCCTGACACACCAGTACATATAACATTTATTTAACGTGCAGCAAATGCAGCACCCATGCAGAACTATACAACCTGTTCTGGAGGAGTCAGCAGTCATTTTAAGTAGCCCTCTGTGTGCTGGGGGTGCAAGGTTGGCCAGCAGAGTCACCCGCTCCCAGTACGGAGCCACGGTTCTTCCCCGAACACCTGAAACTGGTACTGGGAGTTTGGACATAAGATGTTCAGAACCAGCTGAGGCAACACTAGGGTATGACTGACCAAGCGTTTTCCACACGACTGATTTTTCCAATAAGAAGTCACAGACTCTGCTCCCCTCCAAAATCACTCTTTTTCTGTCAGCCAAGTCAGAATCGCAGGTCTCGCCCCAGCTGCCTCTAAAGCTTTTGCAGCTTTGTTTGGCAGCTTTTCCAGCCTCCAGGTAAACAGGTCTTTTTGGATCCCTGCATGTATAATAACTGCATGGAAAAACAAGCAGCAATGGAAGTTGCAATGCGAAAGCATTATTTTCCACACACAGAGACTCTGCTGTCAGTGTTTAAATTAGCAGCCTTAATCTTAGCTCACATATTCATCAAAGGAATTTTATTATATATTAAATAGTTCAGCACATATATCCTCACTTAATTTCATAACTATTCATCTGGTGGAAATCTAACACAGAAGACTGTCTATTTGCTGACAAAACTTACTGAATGCAGTTAGTCAATTTAAATATATACTGTATGAAGCATACAGAAACATTATTCAAGTAAATATTTACTACGATCACTTTTTTTTTTTTTAAGTGCTTCATTTAGCACTGGAAGATAAAAAGCCCAAAGCCTTAATCTCTCATTTTTAAGAACATGAATGTGAACCTCATTTTCACGAAACATCTATATCAATAACTTCCACTCTATAAATTTGTGCTTCCTGCAGAGATGTGGTCCAAATTCAGAGGACAAAGAGAATAGGCAAAGCAGGTTCTTGGACAAAAATTAAACAAAGCAATGTGAATGCATTCTGTGGAGAAAACAAGGAAACTCTTAAACTCCTAGCACATCAATACATCTGTTAAGAAAATCATGGCTATTTATCCAAGCACTTCTTCAATGCCTGAAAACATGTGCAGGTCTAGCTCTTCAAAAACATTTTTTAGCCTAAGAACATCAAATATAAACCTGGTCACAAAAGTGAACTAACTACCGAAAAATCTGGTGCTACTGGGAAAAACAGAGCAATATGTATACCTCGGCTGGTCCAGCCAGCAGCACAAACCACAGATCAAGTCTGCAGGCTCTTCTTCAAGAGTCCTAACTACCTATGCTGTCCCTGAGGTAGCTGCCTTTTGCCTGCCAGAAATTAAATTAATAGGCATTTTCAGTCTAAATCTATTCCCACATCAACACTTGAGTTTGGAGATGGTTTGGAAAATGCATGTGCACTTTTCTTATTCCACCGAAGAGTTTCAAGGTGGTTCCTTTCCAGTAAAAATGTTGCGTTCCCTCGAACAGAATTATAAATAGGGAGAGGAAATTCAGATGTGCTGTTTCATTGTATTTGACTGTGCTCTCTGTTCCAATAGCAGCACACAGTGGGTGTGATGCAAAGTATTCAAGGACTGGGGTCTGCTCCCAGCACAGGACTCTTACGGAAGTAGCTTTTCATGTTGCTGCTGAGCAGCAGGTCCACTGACTCCTGATTTTTGAGCTGCATTCAGTACTCGTTGGCACTCACAACTCATGTTCAATCAGTCCTTCTTTGCTCTTTGTCCAGGTTCTTTCTGTCCATGCGGTAGATAAGTCTGGACTTCACATTGCTGAGTTTGGGTCTATCTTGTTACATCTGAAATGACCACTGTCTCAATGCAGAGGCTGCACCACAGCACACGCCTTCTCATCCCAAGATCCCAAAACATATCCATGGCAACTGCAGCTTCTGCTTACAAGAAAACAGAGACATCAAGAAATGTCTAGAATATCCTTCCAGAGTTTGGCATCAAAACATAGGATGAAAATTCAACGCCTCTTGGTTCCCTTGGAACCATGATCATCTCCTTGGTATCAATGGTCTTCTCCAGGGACCCCAGGCCACTAGAGCACCTTAGTCTAAATACAAAGCAGCCACAAGGCACAGCACTTGGCTTGAAGAGATTCATTTCCTGCTTGAAGGATCACAGCAATGTAGAAAAGGTGTGACAGTAGGAGGAAGACAGTGTAGGAAAAAAAAAGCTCATTATGATCAAGATACGAAACAGCAAGTAGCTTGTGTTTCATTTGGCCAGAAAGGTGAGGTCTAGGAGAAAAAAACTGATGTGTTGGAACAGTCTGTTCCAGCAAAGCACAAAGCTAAATGTGGCACAGAGACATGCTTTTCACCCACAAGCTCTAAACCTACAGAGGAAGCATACGCCTGTCAACATTTTGAGTTATAATAGAATTAGCGTCACATTACAGCAAAACCAAAAAAGGCTTAAAAAGACAACCCTGAAATGGAAAAGAAAAATTAAGGTATTGAAAAGGGCTTGTTATACTCTGTTGATTCTGGCTGACAAGTACTGAGAACAAAGGTTAGAGGGCTTGTACTTGTAAGAGAGTCTGCCACTCCCCAATATTTGTGTGCATTTGCAAACCCAACCGATCCTTTGGGGGACAACAGAGTGAGATTAGAATGACGCAAACCTGGCAAGGGAGACTCTGGATTTGCTGTTTGACTTGTCATGAAAATATGCACAGTGCCTTTTTCTTTCTTTCTTTTTTGCTTTTATTTTTCTTTTTAAATTATTGCCCAGACACTTAATCAATGATTCATTTGTAAATGAAGGTCATGCCTCTTCCTTCCTGGGAATGCTGCATATAAACAAAGAAATGGGAAATTCTAATTCTGGAAAGAAATGCAAAAAAGGATGTTCCAAGGCATCCTACTGTAACATGTGTCTTGTTCTGTAGAGTTGCAGGGATTATATCCAAGGCAGATGTTTTAGAGAAGTTATGCTTTTTATTAAACCAGTTGAAAAGTCTTTTACTCAGCCTTCTTGTGTACTTTAGAGCCTCTGTTTTCTTTTTCCCAAGACTAGGCAATTTTGTCTTTTTTATTACCTCTCTCTACAAGGCTACCTAGATCATGCTGGTTATAAGAATGCTACTAAATCATTGCAAATTCTCCATGAACAGACACCACAGACATTAAAGTTAAAAAGAGGTTTTCTAGAAATACTTTATTCCTTTGTGCTGATTTTGCATCAAGCCATAAGGGCTCTGCACTGATGCAGTAAGTCCAGCTGAGAAACGGAGTCAATAATAAAAATGTAACCCTCAGGTGCCTGAATTCAGGTAGGAGACAGAAACAGTTCCAATTACATCCCACACAGATATAAAATGGTATCTCTGCCTGCCCCCCTGCTCCCCCCAAGAATATTGGAATATTTAGCTTTGGTATCTAAAGGATGAAATCATCACCCTTGTTCCATCTTAGCCTCACACATATCTGATAGGAATGAATAACACAAATAGCCCATGACCTAGCAAGCTTCCAATTGCATTTCTCACACTGCTGGGAGTTAGATGTTACAGAAAGTCTTGTTAGCTTGGGCAGAGGTAAAGTTAGATGTTCAGCAGTTACTGGCATCCAGTGGATATTACATGTGTGCAACCATCAAAAAAGCAATTCATGAATACATTTCTATTGATTGTAAGCCCACGTTATCACTATTGCATTGGCTATCACAATAGTTATCACTATTGCATATTGCATATGAAATACCGACTGGGTGTGCTTTCCCCAGCTGCTGAAGCCTTTTTCCGTTGCAGAATATAAAAGTGGTATGTTTTGCTTGCTGGTGGTTCTATGGTGGGCACTAAAAACTTTTGCACAAAGGAGTTAAAACTTCACAGTGTTCTTCCACCACTGCATGCTGCTACTCAAAGGGAACAACAGAGAAAAAACTATCACTGAGGTTCACCAAGTTCTGCTGGGGATGAACCCCTTCAACCCACAGCTACAGGAGGCAAACCCCTAGCATTCATTATCAGAAACATGCACAGGAACAAAACAACTCTTGCTTTGTACCTTCCCATCATGGCTTTGCATTTCAGGACAGTGAGTAATGACCTTTCTTGGCATCCACAAAAGAATCTCTGATGGTTGTTTTCAAACAACTTAGTAGCAGATTAGGACTTGTGCTCATACAGAACCTAGAAGCAAAGCCAGACAGTCACACCTCAACAAATACATGAAAAACCTTTGGTTTAATGTGGCTTTCAATAAGAGCATTCATGGCTATCACAGTAGCATCCTTGGGTCTAAGACCTATTTTTAAGAGGCATAAGCAGAACTAAACCCTTCTGCTACTCCAAGCAGAAAGAAACATGTGCCTACAGAAACAGGGCAATGCTATGGAGAAGGGGTCAGACTAGCTCCCAGTGAACTAGCTGAGGTGTCCAAACAAGGGCAGTCACTTGGTGTGATCAGCCCCTTACAGTTTCTAACGCTTGAGCTGTTTTACTCAGAGTTAGTCCAGACATCTCCATCATGTCCTGCAGGCATAACCAAGAAGTTATAGCAGGTATGATGAGTAACACTGGTCACCAACACTGCTTGTCTGGCTTATTTGAGCTACAGCCCTCTTCCCTGCCCTTCCACCATGTTTGCCAGCCAAACTTACAATGAAATGGAAGCCTAATCCCAAATGGAAAAGTGAGCAACATTCTCTTTCCCATCTCCTTTTCCTCCTCTTTCCACCTCTCTGAACACTTTGACATTTACCAAAGGTGGGCATTTCCTCATTTTTGCAGGGGACATTGATATATTGGGATCAATGTGTAATAACTTATCACCACTAATTGAAACCAGGTGCATTTCCAGTGGATCCCTCTGTTCCAAAGCCAGCTAAGACTGCCAGGGAAGAGTGCCCAAGCTCTGAAGACACTGAGGCCTTGACAATTTTCAGACCAAAAGTGGGAGGCAAAGAGCAAGAAATGTCAATGATCCTCCAGAGTTTATAGACCTTCTGCTCCTGTTGGGTGCTGAGAGATTATTTTGCCCTTCACACCTCCTGCTTTAACCTTGTCAGAGCCCAATGGAAATTTGTTGAAGGGTCTCTGTTTAACTTGGAATTCCTTCAAGTTAGTCTGGCTTCTTGCCAGATTACATTTGCCCATCAGACCTCCTCTGAGGTCTGTATACCCTAGCATTGTGAAAGCTCTACATGGCTGCTTTATAGCTAGCTTTTATTAGGCTGCAGGAAGAGAAGGGCACCTGAGCAATGAAAATGTACCTCTGTTACAACAGGTTCTGAGAAAGCCAGAGAGTGCACATGAATAAGTAAAAAAAAAGTGAACACTAATACAACATGAGGCTATAGTTTTCCTTTTTTCTTTTCTAGACATAACAGAATAATTCTTTCAAATCCTGGTAAAACCAAGCAGGTTTTAAGAAGGGGCTCCTTTTAGGAAGGAGCTCTACCACATCTCTATTTCCATCAGGAGTGTGCTAAAGGTGAGCAGTGTGAACCTCAACGGGAAGCTCCAAACAGCTATAGGTATACTCACACAGAGGCACACACACACACGTTGCCTGTACAAAGGCTCCAAGCATGGTGGGAAAACACTGCAGAGCTGTAAAGACTACACGGGAGCGCCAGCATGTGCATGGCTCCATTTCAAATCAAACAGGGACAATATTTGTTGTTCTTAGCTAGTTTCTTAGCACTCAGGAAATCAAATGCCTTGCTAGTCTTTCCTTTATGCTTGGTATTTAGGAGGCTAGTGGTCACCAGAGTGCTGTCTGTTAGGAAATTTTAAGAGGGTTTCTTTTCTTAACAAATTTTATCTTTTCCAAGAAATAACTTCAATGATTTAGGAGCCGTTGCTGTAAACCCATATCTGCTTGATAAAAATTTGTGAAGTTCACTAGACCCTGGAAAGTTGACAAGTCTGTGGAAGCCTTTTGACTGGGTTTCAGTGGGAACGGGATCTGATCCTATGCAGACTGCCAGATTTCACACCAGACAGCTAAGACTAGATAGAAAAAAACCCAAAAGTAAAAGAAAAAACTTTTTAATGTAAATAATCAGCTGTTTGTAACATGCAGATGAAAACTGGGTTTACCCCTAATCTGCCATTGCTCCTTTAAACTCTTAAATCATAACTAAAACTACTGCCCTCTCCCCTAACCCTTCCATATGTCATTCAGGTCCACTGCCTCTGCTCTATTTATTTAAGCCTACTTTGGCATGTTTTTTTCCCCTGATGCCATTTTTACTGAGTGAGCCCAGCATAGCAGGAATTTTGATCTCCTTGTGCCAGTTACATAAGTCCTCCCCCCTCTCCCAAGAATTTGGGACACAGGCACACACTGCTGCAGATCCTCCTAAGGAAGTAACAGCTTCATTCCCTATAGAAAGTTGAATAAACCCTCAGCATTATTGAATATAAAACATGCAGATAGTTCTATTCTTCTGAGAATACTCGGCTGGCATACTAAAAGGCCCCTTATTTCACAACATATGAAATAGACTAGAGATGAGCAAGTTTCTTTCCTACCCACTCCCTTTTACCACCTCTGCTGATTTGTGGTTAGACTTTCTTCATGAAATTTTACCCAGAGATTTTGCATAAAACTTTGAGATAGATGTTAAGAAAAGATATTGCCTCTGAAGCACCAGCCTTGTAGTCAAATTCCAGTGCCCTCAAAACTCCTCAGCACTGAGTGGAGGGGCAGGTGCAATGTGCCCTTTGAAAATGTGGAGTCATACCTCACATACGCTCTAGTCACACCTCAAGGTCACCAACACCTTGCCTTGGACCTCTGTGGGGAAACAAACACCGAGCAGAGTTACCAAAATAGCACCAAAATCTTTACTCATGTGATGGACATCCAGCTGCTGGGTGCCTAGAGTGCCCAGGTAGACCTCATTTCTGATTCAGTGGTCTCAAAAGAAAGAAAATTTTAAGTAATCAGGTCCAAAAGATGACTTTGATCCAACTTCTTGTCTAGTTTTTTTGTTTTGTTTTGTTTTTGCAGGAGACGGATTACTGTTGCAATCAGCATTTGAATACACTGCTTTTGGGGGCATAAAACATTGTATACAAAGGGCACATTTAACATCAGTGCTGAGCTTTGCACACCTGATCACACAAATCTCTACTCACCAGATAACCCCTCCAAATTTTGTGGGACCCTTCATGGAACAGAACCACCAAAACCTTTGTGTCCAAAGGCAGAACAACTCAGGCTTCTGCTCGAAGTATGGCCCAACCTTTAATATAGATTGACACTCCTGTGGAGTTACTGCAGAGCAGGCTTTTGTCACATCGCTTGAATGTGACGGCCCGTGAGATCTGGCAGCAAGTTCAGGGTAAGTGAAGCATCCAAATTCTTTCCCAGTTTGTCTGCAAAATGTGATACATGAAATATTTTGCTTGTGATGATCTGCTTTCTGGCAGGCAAGACAAAAGGATTCAGTCATTGTCCAGTAAAGCTTTCAAGCAGGAATAGCCAGGAAATCAGTGCAAGAAGAAATAAACACGCACAAAACTCCCCAAGATTCTCCAACCCTAATGCAAGGTTCAGTTTGTGTTCAAAATGCAAATTTTTTTTTCCAAACAATAGCTTGGCAAGAAGCAGGAATTTATAAGCACCTTTGGCTTCACTCAGATGATTTCCATTGAAGCCACCATCTTCATCCTTCGTATGCTTGGTTCCTGATGATGTGTTAACATGGGACATATTCATCTTGTTTGCTTTCTGATCTGTGGCTGTAAGAAGCAGACACTGTGCATGCTAATCCAGCCAGGGTGATGGTGCCACAGACAGCTGTGCTGGGCCGTGCCCACAAGCACCACACGGTGGGGGCAATGAAGGCAGCACAGGCATGAATAACTGGGCAACTTGCAAAGGTGAGGTCACTACGAGTTTCCCAAAACAAGCCCTCAACAAGTTGATGCTCAGGCTGCCCCTGAGGCTTGCCTAGTGCTCAGGCTGAGCCAGGTGAGCCTCTGGCTCAGTGGCATGAGAAAGAGATGAAAAATTCTGTGTCTGCTTCAGACACAGATGCACACAGACAGACTTTTACGTGTTTAGACTAGTTTTCCCCTTAGGACTGGGGCTGTGTCGGAGCTGTTGGCCATCTCTGTCCTTCGCTGCTGCCCTGAAGCTTTTTTCAGAATACTCTGGGAGCAGAAACGCCAATATATCTCTGGAAATTACACAGTGATCAGTACAGCTGGAACATCCTTCACCCAGTCAGCACAGCCACCGGCTTCAGTCACTTCAGTTTTATTTCAGCTCCAGCAGCATCATTCAGCAGAGCTGTAACAATATTAAACCTGTCACTCCCTACCCTGGTGCTGCTGCAGCCACCAGGACACCAGACAGGCTGCTCCAGTCAATGGCTGCTCCCACTGATAACAGGTTGGTTGGGCTGGAGGGGACGTGAACATGTACAGCTGCTGCAATCGTAGACACACTCGAGGCTCCAGTTCTGGGAAAACATATCCACATCTGGGTTGTCTCAAAGCTGTTATCTATTGGATCCATTTTCTTTAGTCAGCATGGGGAGAAAGTAGTGCCTTTTTTTTTTCTTTTTAACTATTTCATAGTTATAATCCCACAGCTCAGAAGTGCTGCTGGGACAGTTTTGAGACCCAAATCACTCATCCGTCAGCCACAAGACAAGTAGCAATCTCCAAAAGCATACGAGCCTGAAATCCAGAGGTAGTGTCAGTTGGCACACAGCTGAATAGCCTTGACCCACAATCCCATATACTTGAGAGTAATTTGATCACAGAAGCTGTTTTTATATGAAATAGTTTTGTATTCTTCACATCCTTCATTTCAAGTTTTATAGCTATCCTACAGCTGGAGCAAAAAGTCTCCAGACAAGAAAGATCAGGATGCTGTGGTGACAGGATCTTGAACATACAGTATTGTCACTGCCAGGAATGGCTTGTGACAGGAACAGGCCATCCTCACTAGGAAAGTATCAGTCACATTTTTTAAAGACATGGACAAGGATCAGGCACTTTCCCAAAACAAGATGGGATATCTCAAACTCAGGTTTAGGCTTCAGAGGGCCAAGTCAGTGCCCTCTCTAGAGGCAATGCTTCCTCTTTTGAAGGACAGAGACAGATTTTACAAAGTTGCAGCAAATTTTTCTGACTGATTGGTAAAATTGCCCTGCTGGTGGCTGCTTGACAGGAAAGCAAACACTAAAAGCAGGCTGTTTTCCATCCCTTCAGATCTTTTAACATTTTAGTAGTGGTGTCAGTAGGGAACAGGAAATCTCAGAAGTACTGAAAATAAAAGCCCTACAACTCCCTTATTGCAATACACAACTGAGTCATCAGCATAGTTTGCCCTCAGCTCAGAGTTTTCCCATTAAAATAAGCCCACTGAAACCCGCTGTGATCAGACAGTCTTTGTCCTGCATCTAATTTACCCTGTCAAAGCATCTCTTCCATCTGAGTCTCTGCAGGGAAGACAGTCATCTCTCTGTGATTCCACCTCTAGTCAAATCCCTTGTGCCCTACTGAAGGTGACAAAGATAATATTTTCTGTAACATCCAACAATTAACTGGTACTGCACATTAGGAGTACCACTTAGTTCATAATCTCCCTCCTTTATTCCAATTTAGGTGGAAGCAGGACAGGTTTTATTCTGCAGTGCTTGAGAAACTGTTCAAATACATTCCCTTTTCTGAACTTTTCAAAGTTCTCTGCTGTTCTGTTCATTTTTGCCATATAAAGACACAAGATTTCCTCTAAATGTGAACATGGGAGGAAAATACAGGCTCTTCAATACCTCTGTCTGCATCTGATAAAATCTAAGCTCTGAGTTCAGAGTGATCATGTTGCTATTTCTATTGCACTTTAAATGAGCAAAGCTTCTCTTCTGTCAGAAATTCTTCTTGGGAAAATGTAAATCGAAATTAGTATCTTGCATACTGCATTCCCAGCAGCCAAGCTTTAGAACAGTGTAAAGTCTAAGTTTTCTGAAGAGTTTGACTGCTCAAATTACTTCTATTAATAATTTGTCAGAAGCCTTCAGGACAAGCTTCTTGAAGGCATATCGATCATTTTGAATCAACGTACAAGATAATAGCTCTGCAACAGATGCACAAAGCTGCCAAGTAAAAGTCATCCTTTCAGATAATCATATTCATGAGGTCAGCAGAGGACAGTAACTCTCAGCACTTTGCTTAGTTTCCACATGATCTCTTCTCCCTGGGGTGTGAGATTAGACTTCGAGAAAAAACAGTTATCTCTCATCTCCCAACCAGTCATCAGCACTGAATCTCTCAGCACTGCTACTGAGTCAGCTACAGATGGCAGCAACCTGAAGTCATGGCCAGGGCACAGAGGGAGGGAAATGAAAGGACCAACCCTAGTGAAGTCCCTCACCCCTTCCTTGCCTCTGTCCTGCACATCCCACCCAGGCTTGCAGAGGTTCATGGCACTCCAGGGTTCACAAGCACTGGCACTCTCACTGCTCTGGCCATTGCACCCAAGGAAACCAGGGTCCCCAGCAACTTGAAGGGAGAAGATGGACTGAAATTTAGGGGCACAGAGCTTTGGGTCCAGTCATGCCAGGGGACTGCCTGGATATTCGGTATCCTGCACAACTGAGCACTCAACAGTGCAACTTACTGAAGAGCCTGAAGTCCAATATAATGGCTCAGTCATCCACCCAGGGACAGGGCTGCGGAGCTCGTTAGCCTGCAGGACAGCCTGCTCACGTGGCAGGGAGCAGGGAAGGCTGGCACACTGGGGATGATGCAGCTGGCACAGCCAGAGGGGCAGAAGCAGCTCCTGAAGAATGAGAGAAAAGCAGGTAGCTTATCTCGAGTTATCTCTATGGTAACTACGAGAGGGCAGCACCATGCTCACCAGGGGAGAAGGGAAGAAAGGCACAGGGAAGAACACTCAGAAAGCACAGTCAAGAAAATGCTTAGCAGGGAGAAATCCACAACCAAGGAGAAAATGGAGTGGGAGAGGAGCAGCACAGCCCACTGAAAGGGAAAGCTAAGGGCTCACAGTTGGTGTTCAAGGAGGAGACTTTTGAGTTCCCAGAGGGGGCAGCTCTGCCAGCCTCCCCATCCACATCCTACAGGACATGGTCTGATGCAGCCAGGTACGGCTCTCTGTCAGGCCAGCAAAAGTTCCCCATCCTCTTCTATGAGACACCAAAAAATGTGTGAGACTCAGGTAACCACACAGGTCTTGGAGCCTGAGATGCCAGCAGTGTTGGCATCATATATAATGTGCACGCATAATTTAAAGTTGAAATATTAATTTTACACAAACCACAGATAGATATTAAGCTCAGATAAACATGCCAAATGGATGGTGAATAAATTATATTCCCTTAAATCCATCTGAAACAATGCAAAATAAATACTGAAAAAATTAGCAGGAAGAGGATCATGCCAGAGCTGTACAACTTGTTTCATGTTTGCATCACAGTACAATGAAAAGGTAGCCTTGACTCAAGGTAGTCACATTTGTTCAGCTTTCCCTCATCCAGGAAGGCTTCACCTGTACAACCTGGAAGTCAAGGTGAAAAATTCACTCATTTCCCACACAGTCAGAGCACAAGAAGTTACTCTTCACAAAACGAAAACATATTATGCTTGCTCCAGGCCTCCAGAAGACTCCTGTCCCTTCTCATCTCCCCTCTGTTAGTCAGCAGTCATTCACATACCCTAATGATCTGAGAGAAAGAGTGGAAACCAATTCCTAGGGATTTCTCTTTACACAGATCATAGAAAGAGCTCATTTTACAACCTTACCTGTGTACGTAGTATGGACTCTCCAGCTTGCCTGTGTTTCAGTAATGGTGACAGTGGTTTGTATCACTGAACTCTGGTTCAGAAGAAAACACGAGTGCAGAAGCCTTACCAAGCAGAGGAATTAATGGCCCCTTCCAAGCTGGGAGGGCATTCATGTAGCACAGAAAATCTCTCAGCTGCTCATGCAAACAGGACAGACTGCCGGATCAGCAGTGTGTCAGGCTGAACAATGCATGAGACTTGGAAACTTCAGGCTGAACAACGTCCTTCCCTACGAAATCTAAACTGAGGCTTCCCAGGCTGGGATGTATCTATGCTGTGCCCCCAACATCTCTCCCAGATGAAGGCAAGAAAAGTTTTTCCCCAGAGGTGATGGGAAACATCAAGGCTCAATTGAGAAAGGCATGGGAGATACTCCCTCACCTTGGTGCCAGAGGAGATGGAGGGGCTGAGGCAGTCACATTCCTCGACATGACCATGGGCTGGCTCAGGTCCCCAAGCTGTGCCCTTTCTGCTGCAACCTGCCCAGTCGATGCTTTTCTGTGAGGGAGAGATGCTACCCTTTGATGAGAGAAGGCTTGGGCAGGGTCTCCTCAGCTCCTCCAGAGGCTGGGAACAGGGAGGATGGGATGGTGGGTGGTTGCTACTGAGAGAGCCCTGACCACCAACCATCACCTCTGTGCTCCTCTCTTCCTTTTGGCAACACTAGAGTGATGAAAGCACACCACCACATTGACTGCTGGGGAGTAAACTGCAATAATCTGTGTGCTCACACTGCCATCCAGTTTATCAGTGCACCAGCTGATTTACCAGTGGGACATTGACATCGTCTGTGCCCTGGGGAAGAGCTATGAAAGGAACCACTGTCGTACAGCTCAGCCAAAGCACGAGGGATTATAAGGACGAAACACAGTCTCACAGACTGGGATTTCTTTATTTTGGTTAACTGCCCTGTTCTCTCACCTTGCTTCCAGTTTTCAACTGCTGAGCAGCTGCCATGTATTAACCCACTGGGAGCTGCCCTGCAACCACGGGCAGTTCACCAGCTCAGCTCTTGTCAAACAAGAAACTCCATTAACTAAAGGCCTGAATTAAAGGGAAATCTGCTAAACTGCATCAAACGCTGATGGGGATAGTCACATTCATAACTACTATAGCCTTTATTATGTTGATCTTAATTAACTTTCAAATCTAGGCTATTTTAGCTGTCCATGTGTATTTAACACCATTTCAACCACTGGGTAACTGAATTTAGGTTTCTTCTTGGGGTATGAACAGACAGCCAAGTTTCAGCGTATCAGCTGAGTCACAGTCATTGCTTGTGCTCACACTGTAGCCCTTCTGACATCTGACATGAACACAAATATCTCTCCATGATGTTTAAATGAAGGCTTTGCCTCATGGCTGCTGTGGGGTGGGAGCACCTGCAGCATTGGCTCAGCTCTTGGAAACAATAGAATTTGATCAAGCCTCTAGGATGAACAGAGAAAGGGCCCCAGTAAATGCCTACAGGATGAAATGACATGTATTCTCTGTGGAAAGGACACTCATGTCTCAGTCAAGAAAAGTCAGATGGAGATCACTTTATCTAAAGTGAAAGAAGCCTCTATTCCATTAAATGATGGTCCACATGGCATTAGGCTTTGGCTCACCTCTCCACTGGGAAAGGGAACACAATCATGAAGGATATTTGCAGCACTCCCACAGGTTCACACATGTGACCTCACACGTGCAGCCCAGCTCACAGCACACTATTGCCAATGCAGATCCTCTGTAAGGATGTCCTAGCCATGGTGGGAAAGTGCTTTAGTTGCAGGAAACCTTGAGTCTTCTGTGCTCTCCTTCAGCACAAAATTCTCACCACCAGTGTGATACCTGGGTAGTTTCACCAAAGCAAAGGGCAGTCCTTGGTACACACAGACTTGGATGACTTGCAGCCTGTGCTCATGCTCTGCAGACCAAGGTTTCCATGCAGAACAATCTTCAAGGAAAAAAAGTACCTGTGATCTCTTGTCCTAAATGATGGGCTCAGATACCATGACAGGAAGGGACCACGAAAATTCTGTAACTGAAGCATTTTGTGCAACTTTCCATATGAGTATCAGCATAGCACAAGAGAAGATACCTTTGTGACTTCCTCTGAGAGGATAATATAGGTTCCCTTAAATATTGGAGGCAGTTTAGGCACTGGAAACAGCTCTAAATCCCTTTCACATGACAAATGAAACTCCTGAACTCTCTTGTATAACCTGTATTTTTTTCCCTTCTTACAAGCAGATTCATTGACCTGAAAGAAGGATTACTAACTGAAAGACAGTAGATTTAGGCTACCAGGCAGAAATCCGTACTAATCTTATGCCTGCTTAAACTCTGCTTTCAGAAATTTCTGTTCAATCACTTAAAAAACAACCTACATTTCAAAGACAGACTGCTACTATTAATTACCTTTATCCTTAATCATTATGTCTCTCATCTGTCTTAAAGAAAAGCTTAACCCCAGATGAAAGTTTACCTTGGACTTAGTGGTTCATGGAGGACAGGGCTGCATGGGGAAGGCAAGAGCTGCCCTGAATTCCTGGGAAGCAGTTTGGTTCCCTGCTCTGCCACAGACCTAGGTCCCTATTAACTGAACTCTGCACTTTCTGTCTCCATACCCCTTGTGAGTCCTGGCAGGGCACACTGCCTCACCTGATGGATGCGGGAAGTAGAAACATTGCAGGCTGCAATATTGTTAAAATACTGACAGTCCCAGCCATGGGAGTCCAGAAGTCCCATGGAAGCCTCTCCAGGAAAAGAAGACAAAACTCTCCATTCCTTGAATGGGCATTACAAATATGGTGCTTTTATGGTCTATTTCACTGCCATTTGGCACAAACCAAACACTGAGCATGGACCTCACAGGACTGAGGTGCTCTTTCAAGAGAAAGGCATACACTTGCTAAAACACAGCATGAGATCAGAGGCTGCACACCCTTCTCTTGCAGCCCTCCTGTGCCTGTGCCTCATCTGCAGTGCTGAGCAGGGCATGTGTCAGGCCCCACTGCCCCACTCTGTCCATGGTCAAGGGCTGACCCTCCACCATGGCAGGAGGCAGAGGCAGGGCTGTGCTTCACACCGAGTCTCTCTGGCAGACATAATCACACAGGCAGGGGCCCTAAATCCCTGTCTGACGTCTCAGCCATTCTGGATGCCGTTAGAGGCAATTTTCTGTCCAGCCGCCTGTTTTAATGGGATGTGCAGTTAAACAGATTCATCCTTTCAGCTCCACTCTGCAGAGCCTTCACTCCCCAGCTGCCGCCGCTCCTGTCCCAGGGAATTAGAGTGCTCTTGGTGTTTCTCTTTCGCAGGCAGCCACATTGCTCAGAGAAGCAGCTTTTGCCAAGAAAAGTGTATAATCTAGAAAGCCACCTGCTCAGCTTTTGTTCTTTGAACTCCCTACAATCAATTTGCCTTTCCCAGGAGAAGGTGCAACTGTTTTCAGTGAAGCAGGAAATAGAGGATTCATGGTGTGCTATAAAAGCATAGCCAGTCCCAGGGAAAAGGTTAATTTGCCTCACTGAGTGGGCTGAAATCTGTTATGTGGGAACAGCAGAGACACCCAGTCTCACCCAGGATCCCCAGTGCTGACCTTCCAAATCTCATGAAGCAGTTCTTATGCCTGCTTCAGTATCTTGCAGATTATTACCATGTTCCCATCAGGTCAGGCTGCAATGTTAGTACCATACAAAAAAAAACGATTGGCACTTTACTGACAGGTCTCCAGTTCCTCCCCATGACTCTTCTCATGCTAGAAATGCCACACTACTCATGATGCCAGTGTCTGGCATTTGGTACACAGGATTCTCCCAGCTGGTCACCCTGTGGCACGGCCACAGTCCACCTCGGGCCCCAGTGCCTGAGGCAGCGAGCACAAGGTCTGTGGGGCTGAAAGCCACTCATTCCCCCTGTCCTTTGGTTTTGCAGATGTGAGGTTTCAATCATTTATTACCACAAAACTGTTCTTCACAAACAGCAGCTGCATCTGCCCCTATGTCTTTGCAGGGTAACCTGAATCCCCACAACCCCGCCACCAGCTTTCTTGGATTTTCTTGGTCAAAGAATCCAAAAAATTACCCCAGAGATACATCACTTGGCCTTGTACAAGTGTACACCTTGTGGCAAGCTGTCACAGCTAGCTGTCTTTTATGCAGATAAAAGTTTGTTTTTTCTGCTATAAACACTTGTAAGATACAGCATGAGACAGGCACTCAGGATAAAACTATTCTTCTCCTAAAGTGCTTAGCTGAAACAAGTGGAACAAATGGCTGCCTAAAAATACCTGTTTCAGCACAGACAAAAGAGAGGGTTTAGCTGCCCAGGAAAACCTGCCTTTCACAAGGCCGTGAGCAGAGCTGCTGCTACAGACACTGCCCAGCTCCACTGTCCCCAGGAGACCCCCTTCTCTCCCCCTCCGGCTGAGATGCTGCTAATTGTGCAGTTTCTCTGAGCCGGAGCATCTTGGTCCCCTCCTGGGGAGCTCCCAGTAGGTGGAAGGTACCACACAGGGATGCACTGATGCAGCCCTTCACTGCTACTGCAGGGAGGCTGATGGCTCCTCCTGGGGGCTCTCAGACAGTGCTCACTCTGCATCCCCTCCACAAACCACACCCCAACATGCCACCTCCTCTCCATGCTCACTTTTGGCCTCAGGAACCACAATCGCTTCCCAATCCTACTACATTCACATCTTCACATATGAATGAGGCTCTGCTGTGCAACCTAACAGGGAAAAAAGTTC
Source organism: Sclerurus mexicanus (assembly GCA_013396755.1). Taxonomy (NCBI): domain Eukaryota; kingdom Metazoa; phylum Chordata; class Aves; order Passeriformes; family Furnariidae; genus Sclerurus; species Sclerurus mexicanus. Next base: position 480,588 of record VWZF01007068.1, on the reverse strand, counting down.
TAACATTGTCAGTAACTCCAACTTGCCTTTGGAATCATTCGTTCTTCTTCCAGTTCCCAGAGTAGGGCAGTGTGGACTGTGCACAGCAGACAGCTGTCAAACATAACACTGCCTCTTGCTCATGTGTTGTGTGCTGAGAATTTAATTTCTGCACATTTTCTTGAGATTACTTCATGAATATTTTCTGCAAAAGCAATTTATTCAAAAACTGTTTCAAATAATCAAAAACGTAGAACATTCTCATTTAAAACATGACCTCTTTGACTGGGGGCATGTTCTCTGTTGCAGAGGAGCAGCTGGTGAGACAGCACTTGCATCACATTTCTGGCCTGGTCAGTCACATCTTGGTTACTGAACTCACAGAGTCATCAACCTTACTTTAAAGAGGAAATATTTTTTGAGGGAGTTGCTGTGGAAAGCAAATGCAAGACTGCTCAGCCTGAGTCTGTTCAAAGGCGACCTGACAGGACCGTGCCAGAACAGTCTCAAGCAGCACTCACACTTCACACCCAGGAAACACATCCCAGCAGTACTCACTGGGCTCCTGGGGAACTCACTGCCTTGTGCTTGGTGTGGCAATTTGGAGACAGTTTTACTGGCACAATATTATGGAAACCGTTGGATTTTCATGGCCACCCAGGGAGGGGAGAAGGGCTGACAATGGGGGGCATTTGGGTGCCTCTCGTTTGCTCCGTTCCCAAGTGCACATTCACTGTGCCTAGCTAGATGTTTTCATCTTTCACAATTATCTTTCCCCTGCTAAGCAATGCACTTTACAAGAAGCAAATCTCAGATGTATTGAATGTGTACATCATCTACTGCTGCTGCGAGATGAGCCAGGGCCACCACATTCAGCCTCACAGCAAGTGGTGGAGACATGAAGACACTGCTCCTGTGACCTCCTCACCTTTTTTTTCTCTTAAGCTTCCTAAGTTAGTCCCTGCATGAGGCTGCTGCCTTCCCCTGTAGGAGTGGGATGGAGGCCAAGGAGGCTACGACCTAATATATCAGTCTGAACAGATAGATGAAAGAGATGGATTATTATACAAGAATGCTCTCCATGCATGCAATTATCTGATAACAATCTATTTCAGGAGATTAATTTCAGAAGGACGAACAAAACTCTCACCTTTTTTGCACTGGGAAGCTGCATTATCCTTTCAAGAATAGAGAGCTAAATGCATGAAAACTGATACAGAAAGTAGCACAAGAAGGTGGTGCTTTAACTCATGCTGAGCTCAGGACAGGGAAGGGAAAGGGGTCAAGTCCTGCTGGTCATGCCAGCACATGAAATTTGATAAAAACTATCCCTGCTAATTTAAGACTACTCAGGTCTGTGATCAGCTGGACTAATTCAGCCTCTTCCCATGCCCCATGGCTGGATTCCTTCATGCATGTACGTAAGAAGCAAACTCCAAGTGAGACCCTTCTCCCAAGAGCCCCAGTGCCCAGCTGAGAGGTAGAGGTCACGCTGCAGCCTCGTGTGACAGGAAAGGTGCTGCTGGGGCCTCTCTGAGCCACCCGCCCCATCCTTGCTTGGGAAATCTGCAGGAACTTCATCCCCTTGAGGTGGCTGCCCCTCTGCCATGCTTGACCAATGGTGCAGTTTGGTAGGAGCCAGACACACAAGCATGTGGACAATGTACCCCTGACCAGTGGAGGAACTGATGTCCCCAGGAGAGGGGAGCAGGTCGCTGCTCAGTCCTCCTCACATGTGCTGGCTCACCTGTGCTCACCAGCAGTGGAAGGACCTGGCAGACACTGCTGTTACAGGACAGCCCAAACACAGTGCCTGGTTGTTCTCCTGAGAGCAACAGCAAATTTAAAGGTGTTTCAGAAATGTGTAACCTAATCTGTGCCTGGGAAGGAAACAATCTTATCTTACAGATGAGAGAATGACAGAGGGAAAATAAACACTGTAAAGAGGTAGGACTCAGGGAGACAGAACCCAGGTAGATTCACTCCTGTAACCCTCCTCTGGCAGACACCTCCACACTCCAGCTCTGAGACATTCTCTGATTTCTAGTTGTTGAATTACACTGTAAACAACTGCAAATACCTGTAACACTTTCCTGACATCACTTCCATAGAAGTGGAACAGATAATACCCACACATTCACATGGGACATCAGGTAAATCATACCTGCACAGGGCCCAGAAAAGGCTGCTGTTCCACTGCAGGAAGCCAGGCATGCCATGAAATACCTCCCCAAAAGGCCAGGCAGTCAGTCCCATGTGTGTTTTGTTGCTGATGCTGGATGTGATTTTTCCACGTGTTCTCCTTCAAGACTGAATTTTTATTATGCCAATTGCCACTTTTATCGTTCACTTCCATCCAGTGACTTCAAAGGGGCTCAGAAGAAGGTGAGATGAGCTTTTGCTGCCAGTCCCTGTCTGGCTGCAGGAGGGAGAATGGAGCTGCTCCAGCTGTGGCGTTCTGGTTGCCAGCACCAGGAGTGGTCCCAGCAGCTTGGGGCAATTCAGGGTGCCTAAAATTCTCTGCTCCCTGTATTTTTGGCACAGAAAACCATGCAGCATCACCTTGTCATAGGATATGGCATGAATGCTGAACACGGCATGAAAGGTTTGTGTGTGCATGCTTTGGATATTCCATCCAGCCATTTCTGGGTCTGCTAATGCTTCTAGAATGAGAGCTATGTGGTACCCCTTTCCATGTGAGCATAGAAAGAAAGTCCTTCTCTATTTAAATTTATGTTCATTTGTTCATAACATCAGAGAAGGCAGGGGAATTAGAAGGTATTTTGCCAGCAGTTCCTGTACAGATACTAGGATAGCCTTTTAGATTGAGAAAATCAAGTTATTTCTAGGTTTAAATGAAGAGGCAAGCCACTCACCTTTCCTGAAGCAACCTCTCCCTTCTGAAGAGATGCTTTTCAAAGGCTGACCCTTTGCAACTGGTGGTGCTGGGTTAACAGTTTCCATCCTCCCTAACTGTAAATACTGAAGGCCAGGTATTGTTTTTATATAAACACAACTCATGATGAAATCAGGAAGGTAACCCAAGAGGGCAAAATGTGAATGTGCACACTTATACCAGTGATCTGGGCTTCATGCCTTGCCTGAAACACAGTAGACGCTTCTCCAGACCTCAGTGAAGTATGAATATACACTCATAATAGAGAAATAAAGAGAGGATTTAGGGCTGAATCTGAACAAGTATGGCAAATTTTACTGAAATGGTATTAAGGCATCTTTGCAATAACACAGTTCCTGTTAGAGCAGGACCTTCTCCCAAGCAACTTAACCCCTCTAACCCACCTTTATCCAGGATCACTGTTTTCCTTCCGTGTTAAATCACTGTAAAAACATAGGTCAAAGTTGTTTCATAGCTTTACTCTCTCAGTAATGTGCAACATGAACATAATAGTGTTATTAAGAAGTCAAAAATAACTTAACACAATAGCTATATAAGATTTTCCAATGATCAAACTTTCAGCAATTACGTTTTGTTAAGTTCAGAAAATTAGCATATTTGTTAATCAAATTAATTTAAAAAGTAGCTTTTAAAAATAAAAGCAATGCTTTAAATAAATATAGTCTTTTTTATAACCATAAAACACTTAGTCCTGTTAAAGGTAACACAAATACTACACTCAAACACAGTAACTAAACGATTGAAATGAATGTTGTGAGCACACATGAGCCGGACACCGGGAGGGATGAGGTTGCATTGCTTTGTCACATTCTCCGTCTCCTTTCTACAGTGGCACTAAGAGGCACCCAATTTTCAGAACTACCCTAAGCATATGACACGTGTCAGGATATTTATAACTGCTGCACAAAAACGCTGGTACCCTGTTTTTCCCCAAGCTATTTCTCCACACTATCTCTGCAGCAGTTCTGCAGCCCTGCTTTAAATTTCTAGCACAGCATGATTCTTAACCACAAAAACGTAAGGCCAGATCCTGCTTGCTTCATCCAACTGACTCCAAGATCTAAGCAGAAGGCATTAAGTGAGGTTTGACCTCTCACACCTCTTGCACTACAGCTCAAGTTTTTGAAAATGGAAAACCTTCCCTCCAATACTGGGTGTTTCACAACAGCCTGAAGCTCACTTTCAGAGTTCAGGACCACCAAAGGTATTCACAGCTCCCCTCACAGCTACAGGGCTGACTAGCTATGTTCATTACTAATCAAGTTAATGCCTATCAGCAAAGACTGCAGCTGTCCTGCAGATCTACAAGGTGGCAATATTTTGCTGGAATGAAATAAATCAGCTAGTTCTTACATTAGTATGTGCTATCTGGATGTACCCTGAAGAGCAGTTTGCTAAAATTCAGCAAAAGATACACCTTAAATCTACTGATAATCTACCCAGCAACTCCAACCATTTAGTATCCCATTTACTTGGTTGCAGTTGTTTGTTAAAAATCACCTTCAGGGTCTGCAGCAAACCACGGGGTTTGTCCTCACAAAAACAGCTGTCAGTGATACTTGTTGTATTTTGTTTGTTTGAGCAGCATAACCTTAACGCAACCTATATGTTAAATGATAAAAGCTGGAGAATAAAATAAAGCCCAGAACTGATAGAAGTGCTCTCAATTTGTTTTGATCTTCAGAGTGAACAGGCCTATTCAAAGATGACAAAGGAATAAATTAGCAAATGGCTAATGCAATGCATGAAAGGGCGTCTACAGGATTTGCATGTGTGTGCGCACACACACACTTGCATACAGACAGCTTGGCTCCATTAGAAATCTCACTAGCAGAGCTTAACTTAGATAAATTAACTGCATTAAAATACTGACACTGTGAAGATTTTAATACTATCACACCCTGTAGAGGGCACTCCCGCGTGAATTTTTAAATGCTTTAAAAAAATAGTTTAGAGTTATTGAAATCTGTGACAAATGTGACAGCTCTGCCTCCCCTCACAGCCTCCCATTCTCATCTCCGGTATCCTTCTCCTGTATTGCCTCCAGGCACCGTTTTGACTTGGCATCCACGTGCCCGCTTCCAGTTTTGCTCAGTCCGCACGACAGGCACGCCAGCTGGATCTGCTTCATGTTCTCCAGGGCTTCGTTCTTGGCGTTCTTCAGGAGATCCCCTTGGCCCTGAGGACGCACAGACAGACATGCAGGAGAGAGTCAGGGATTGCACACATCGCTCGGCACCGAAAGCGGCAACACTGCCCTTGTTGTCTCTGGGGCATATCGCTCAGTGCCATGGAATACATTCCAGATCCTGTCTCTGCTCTCTCTGAACGGGACCAAAGCACCTTCTGCAGCCTGGCACCAGCTCAGTGAGGAAGGCAGCAGCCAGCACCCTGGACAGGGTGAGCAGGGCAGACACCAGACTCCCACCACTTCCAGGTCACCACCTCTTGGGAGGCAATTTGTGCCTGGACTGAAGGACGCTGTGGGGGAAGGCATTTCCTTTTCCACAGTCAAGAGCAAGGACCTGCCAGGGACAGGGCAGTGATGGCACATGTCACCCCCCTCTCCATGCCACTGCTCTATCCCTGCTCCCTGGCATCAGATACCACATGGTAATGGCTGTGTGTCCCCAGCCAGGGACCCTCTACGAGCTGTGAGACCCTCGTAACCCAACCCTCTTTGCACCCGAATTTGCTACCCAGCCTTGAGCCCTCCTTTAGCAGAGGCAGGCCAAGCTGCATACCCTTATGAAACACATCATCCTGTACTGCTGCAGGGAACACCTCTGAACCATCTTGTTTGGGACCTTTGAGTAGGCAATGGCAACGAGACTTCATGAGCAAAGGGCTGGTTCCGTATCTTCTCAGGGCATGTAAAGGTGAGGTGACTAACAGGATGTCAATCCAATTTGCAACAATCAGGAAAAACGTGTTACATGAAATTTGTATTAAGGAGTTGGTGTTCAGAAATGCCAAAATGAATATTTATGCAATATTGATATCTCAAGTGCTGTGAAACAAGAAGATTCTGGTGCTACAGGATACAAATAAATAAAAGCCAGGAGGTGCATCTGGTCATTAAAATTCAGTATCACTAAGAACTTGAGCTCCTCTTCTTCTAATGCCACCCAAAGTACAGCTTAAAGCACAGCACCCACTACAGCTGGTTACACACATATTCAGAAGGAATATCCCCACTGGCTGAAATGTCACATTTGCATCCCTGCAACCTAACCCGACCTCCTCAGGTCTTAGGGGAGACAGGAGATATTACAGCAGGACTTGGGGCTCACTGGAGGGGTGACTGATCACTGCCCTTCCTTTGGTGTTCAAAACAATCCAAATGTGTTGGTAAGTCACAGCATGACACCTTCCAGCAGTGGGCATATCTGTCCCTCTCCCTTTCCCCAGAACTAAGAGGAAGGATTTATCCCATGCCCATGAGCACAGTTCCCTTTTTGCCAGCGCCTGGCACTGGGCTCAGAACGCCTGAGCCCCTGAAAACAATGTTCACAACGAAGAAACAATGGTGGCTTGCAAGTCTGCTGCACTGGTAAACACCACGTGGGAAACCACGTCATCCAGGGACAGCAGCCTGTGCCTGAGAACATGATTGCCTCATCTCCTGGTGTCGTGAATTTGTCCCTGCTGAACGATGCAAATCACAACCCAGATGCTGGAAATACAACTCAGCGTGAGAGTAACAAAAAGCATTGGGACTGCACGAGCAGCTCTGTGCTGTTTGGTATGAAGCTCTTTTGAAGGGATTTGTATCTCCGCAGCATGACAGTCATGGGAATACACAGACAAATAGCTTTGGATCCAGCGAGAAGGCAGGGTTTGAAAAAAACAAAACAAGAATAAATTATGCAGCAGATATTTCACATAGCTGTGATCTTGCTTTTAGGTCACAGGTTTTGCTTATGGTTAAAGACAGTAAGCAGGAATTCAAGAGCCCCAGAGCTGCCTTATGCACTGAGCCCACTCCAGCTTGGTCTCTCTTCCTTGTCTGCAACTGGTACAGAAATAGTGACATGGACAGCACTGCAACATAAGCAAAGTATGTATCATTAATGACATTGCAACGTTATCAAAAAGGGTGTATCTCAATACATTCTCAAATGCAGTTTTAAATAGTTTGGATTAGGATTTAATACCCCTGGCTGCAGTGAGGTGGCTGCTTTTTCTTATTATGCACACAGAACCAAAGACACCAAAAGCTGCACCAATGAGCTGACAAAAATCAGTGTGACGATGCTTTGCAGCCTTAACTTCTCCAAATCAAAACCTGGCACTATATATTCACGCCCCTTAATGCAAGAAGCAACTCAAAATAGATGCCACTACAGCACCAGGAACAACTAAGTCCAGAACCTGGGACAGCCACTGCAGCAGAGGGGTAAAGTGATAATGATGAAGGCCTGGTACTCCAAAGCACTGGTGTCCCCTTAGTTTGGGTGTTTGGAGAAACACTTGCAGGAGCCCATCCTCTGCTGTGGCATGGCTTCCTGTCATGCACAGCACACGACAGATATTGCTCCACAAGAAGACACAAAAAGCTTCAGCTGAGTCTATTCCACTTTCTTCACACCTCTTCCTTCTCAGGGTGAGGGCAAAGCACGAAAATCTTCCTCAAGGAGCCCACAAACTGTGTCTTTGTCCAGGGACTGAGGCACTCATTCGAAGGGGGCTATTTGGGATTTGATACACTCCTTGGAGGACGACAGCCTGAGTCTGTCCTGCCAAGACTCACATCTGAAGTCCTCAGAAGCCAAGGGACTTCACACCCCATGTGAAAGTGCTGAGCCACGTGCTCTCCCTTATGCATATTCTGATTTCACACTTGAGTAACCAGGCAATTCAGATTTTGTCTGAGGCAATGCACAACATGTCTTCAGGTTCCAAGAAGAAATACACTCCTCCTGAGCATACTTCCAATATTTTGAAGACATTCTTATTTTACAGTGATCTAAAAACAGAAACGGTCTGATCAAAATAGTGCTGCAATTCCATTCATGTACAGATAAATTGACTTATGTCTTAGACTCCTTGTGTTATTTATTTTTAAACAGCTGGTTCATTTGAGCAAGCTGAAGGAGTAAAAATGATTTTGAATCATCTGTCACAAGAAAATTAATGACAAACCAGCCCCCTCTGACAGAGCTGTCATAATTCTAGAGACACCATTTAAAAAAAAAAAAATCTGTGGGCATGCTCTGTTTGAAAAGCCATCTGTTTGCTCTGAAAAACTGGCTGTGAGCATAATCCACTTAAGAAAAATGTCAGGAAAATTGTGTCAACACCTTAACAAACTAAATACTGGATAAAAGCTAGAGTAAATTTTACAAGTATGATTGCATTGCAAAAACCTTCATAAACCAGTCCTTGTGATCATCTCTGTGCACAGAACCATCCTTCTTGCCCTTACAAAGCAAGCATCTCTCCTCCAGACAAAGAGAGATCACGACAGTCCACTTCTGCGTCTATTCACGTGTCTCCCTTCTGCTATTAGTACCATCAGCCTTTCTGAAAATAAATAGTTGTGAGAAAGTTTAAACTCAGCATTTGGCAGGACAGCGAATTAAACCAGAAGAGATTAATCCAGTGTTCTACCCGAAAAACTGATCAAGGGGCCCATTTTCATTTAGAGTAAGGGAACATTAAATGCCAGATTTCACACACCTAACTACAGAGCCTCAGCAAAAATTAACATTAGTGTACAAATAAAGCAGCTTGTCAAGCAATTGTAAGATTATAAGACGTTACCTTGACAGGTTAATACTGCTTAGAAAACCACTAATCTGATGTGCCTTTAAATATTGCTCAGTTTCAGTGACAACCCATGAAAGGCTTTAGGAAGCATAAGTAGTTCTACACAAACACTAGCAATGGCCACAGATGGGACAAATTCCTTACGTTTTTGGTTCATGTGGTTTTTATGAGTCAAGACGGCAGCTCTATACCCAACACAACCACTCCAGGGTTGGGGAAGTGAAATGCGGGTAAGGTAAGTGGCACCATTTTGTGTTCAACTTCACAATATTATTTCTCTTACATACATTGCATGTATAAATATATGGGCACGGGTAAATAAAATTTGTATTCCTATGGTTTCTAGGAAACACCCCACAGCACGCAGGCCAGGAGGCACTGCTAGCTATGGGCACCCTGCAGCAGGAGGGCCCTGAAAGCCACCACTCATCCCCTGCAGAGGTGAACTGTACGGACAGGCTGCCCCACACAAGCATCTTGCTTTACTGCTGGTGAATTAGAATATCCCACATTGAGCCATAGGGCCTTCCCGGCGTTCAAAACCGGCCGTGTTCCCAGGGAGGCTGAAACAGTGGCTGCGAAAGCCATTTTGTGATCTGCTGCTTGCTAAAGCAGACGGCTGCTTATCTCCTGGGCAGACACGTTCTCTGACAGCACATTATGGGAGCTTTCCTCTCCAATCCTCAAGGGCTGAGTAAATACAAATAAAAAACAGAGGTCTTAACACCCATCTCCCATCATGCTGAAGATATTACTGTTATTTTTTAACTTTTCTTCAAAGAATCAAGCTCTTACATTACTATTTAATCACAAAGTAAAATCTCCAGAGACTGCCAGTGGCCGCCAGGGGTTGGCTGAAAAAGCCAGTCCGAGTCACATCAAACAGCCGCAAGCATCACATCACTCCACATTTCAGAGGCAACACGGCGATGGGAACAGCACTGACAGCCTGTGGTCTGTGCCAAGGGACTCGGAGAGCCAAAATGCTGGAGAACTGCAGTAGTGTTGGGATACTCTGTGTGGAGGCAACATGTGCTGCAAAAGGTGCATTTTCGAAGTATCATAGTGGGACTTTAATTGCGTTTAGTATTAATAAGGAAGCACACAATTAAATGATTGCACATGGCTTTGAAAATGTAATCCTGGGGAGGAAATCATTATTGAAGAGATTAGACTGCTATGTTAAACTTGTTACAGAAAGCAGATACTTTTCCGTGCCTCCTTCAAAGTTAAATGTGGGAACAATTGATATGAATTTGATTATGATACATTCACATTTCAGAACAGACTACTCCAAGAACGTACAGAGTGTTGCTGTATCAAAGCAGACTTCAAAACCCCACCCTTTTCTTTACTACTGCATATAGTTTGTCAAGAGCTTTGCTTTCTTGTCTGTGACAGAGATCACAATGCACATGTTGGCATGAATAACTACTGCACACAAAGATTAGACACAAAACATATAATCACTTCTCACACACTAAAAAATAAAGGATTCCAAAACTGAGTTACACCACAGAAAAAGAAGGGGCCAAATGCTACTTTCCAATTTACTTTTAAACCCTCGCATAGCAGAAATTCGCCCCCCGTCAGGAAAACAAAAAGGCCACAAATATAAAAGATGGTACTTAAATGGCATTCCTTGTGCTACTGGTGTATCATTTAAGGTCTGGGTTTTGGGCATAACTTCCCACTGACCCACTCTGAACCATATACGAGAGCTTGTTTCTACCTGGCTGAAACCAGCAACAGCTTCTGAGTAAATGAGGAAATCCAACCCAGTGCTTGCTGGGGCCCTGAGTCATCACGTTGTGCAGTAACTGCTAGTAATTTCAGATGTCAAATTGAGCATTTCATTTTGGTATATCAGCATGTTACTGACAGCCAGAGACCTTCTCTCCCATTTCCCAAACTAGGGTCTGGCAAAAATTTGCACGAAGTAAACACAGTTGAGAATCAATTACATCACATAGAGAATAGATTTGAGATGTATGAAAAAGAAAATATCCACCTGGGTGTAGTGAATTGATGTCGGCCGGATGCCACGTACCTACTAAAGCCACTCTCTCACTTCCCTCTGCAACTGGACAGAGGAGAGAAAATATAACGAAGGGTTCATGAGTTAAGGACCAGGAGAGATCACTCACCGATGACTGTCACAGGCAAAACAGACTCAAAGTGGGGATATTAATTAGATTTATTACTAACAGAATCAGAGTAGGAGAATGAGAAGCTCACCCTGAGCACCCAGCAGGTTCCAGTGTATCAGATACCAAAGGGACAAAGAGGAAGCTAATAAAAAATAATGCATTTCAATAAATAAAACTAATAAATAAGGAGAAAAGTAAAGCAGAAATCAGAATGTAACTTGTACCTGGGCTATACCATCCTGCTTACACACCTATTGGGATTTGTGACTGTAGGGGTATTCTGAGCCAGGGATGTAGCCTAGTGCTAGAAGAGTAAATGTGGTGTGTTAAGAACAATGTTCAGGTCACCTGAAAATCAGTTCCATCTGATTTTAACTACTTCCACTTAAACTCCCAAACTAGACCAATCTGACCACTGTTCAATATTAAGTCTCTCACAAACCCCAAAACTTTTAAACTGATTTCATTTTCCATTTGGGTCTCACCCCAAAGGTCTGCATTGGAGAGGATGACTAAAAGAGATTTACAGAGGTGTTCTGCATTAGCCTGGTTAGTTGACAGTTCATTGCACAGCCAAGCAGTCAATCCCAGAGCACAAGGCATGACATAAATGGCTGGGAAGAGGGAACGCTGTCTGTCTCTCCAGATATGGCACTCCCTTGAAGAACACCGGTAGCATTTCTCACCTTCTTTTCCAGCTACTGGAAAGGTGTAGACAAAATCTAAATGGCTGTGCTGGATACCAAGAGACAGTCCCAACTGCACCACACTGGGAAAGCTCCAGTTTTTATAAATCTGCCAGTCCACCACTTATATATTCCCAAATCATGTGACACAGACAAACACAGACCTTGAGAGCAGCCTGGGAGGTGGAACTGAAGGAAACACTTTTATCCTACAAGGAAAACCTCAAAGAGAACAGTCATGCAATTAGCAATGAAATAAATACTTAGAAAAACTTCTGATTCTGACTGTTGGCAAGTGCAAGTGTACCACTGCCTTGTGCAGTCATGGCAACTTAGGAAATAGGGTCTGCATTTGTAATTCTCTTACAGGCTTTGCCTAACAAGATAAAGGTGAAGGGCACACATGGCCAGCTTGCTCTCTGAAACAGTCGAGTGCCCTCCCAAACTACTGGCCCTAGACCAAGACCTGACAAGGAATTAACGTGAAGCATTTGCTGGAACACCAAAGTGGCAAAAGCACTCATGCTATAGCTTTCCCTACTGATCTTTAAACAGAGCTCTCCACTGAAATCCACGGGCTCTTGCAAATCAGTTGCACTACATAGCTACTAATTTATTCCTTCAAGCAGGCATTATGTATAAAAAGAGTGGGCTTTTATTTGCATTTTTTTTTAAAAATGCCTATGCTTCTCTCTGGGCATTTAAATTAAATTACATTATATCAGACTGTCAAAAGCAATGAATGTGAACATTGACTGTAACTGTGTTTCAGTAGGAATTTGCTTTCAGAAATAATGCCATTAATTTGATGTTAGCCATGTGCGGAGCTGTTCAGCTGCCTGTGTGTCTCTCAGGCACTACATCTAGCAGACAGTTTGCAGGCACAGCCACAAATGTATGGACTCTCTCTGTCGACCTGCTAGGAACCTGCCGATTTTTCCGGTCACAGGTTTGAAATCAAAGGGTTGGCTGGGAGCCCAGGAATGCACAATTAATACTAAGAAAATCCCACACCACTGAAGAAACTGGGGCACTATTTATTTTTGACACAGAGCCATGAGATGGAAATCAAAGCTGTATGTTCAGACATTTATTTTTTAGTCCTCCTTTGGTCACAAAACCCAATTTCCCACAAGTGCCTGTACCAGCACCTGCTGGTAACTCCAGTAAAGTCCAGAGAGACCCAGAAAAACAAAAGAAGGGGAAGAAAAATGAGGCAGAAAGTGCACAATTTATTTCTGCATTTAATTTTTCTGAGTAAAAGGACCAGCTTCAGGAAAAGAGATATTTTGCAGCTAACAAAACACCTGTGCAAAGCAACCCCCAAGCAAAACATTTGGCTGGGAATAGCTGGCACCCCCAGCTCCCTGGTGCCCTCTGTGCTGACTCACAGCCGCCTAAGCTGCAAGCACACAGTTATCATCAAAATCATGACCTTCATCACAGTGTTGACAGCAAAATGTCTCTTAAGTTTGTTAGAACCTGGAAAGGTTTAGTGGCAAACTCTGAGATGATTCTGTTTGGACAGAAGACAAGAGGCACCTGTGCTGGTTTGGAGTTTTTTTTGGAGGGAGAGTGTTGCAGCAATGTGGCACAAACACAGCTGAAAAAAATACCTACAGTTGTGCTTAATACTAACTGAAATAATCTAACCAAGATGAAATCAAATTGTGCCAGTCAGAGCACAGGGTTTCTGGACAGGTAACTTTATGCTGAAGCAGAAAGCTTTAAACTGAGACCAAAAACTCCAAATCACATGAAAGGTTAAGTCACGAGGGAAAAAATACTAACACAAACCACTGTCTAACTGCTAGGAGGGAACAGGTTTTTAGAAGATCCCTAAGCAAATGCTCTGATTGCCTCAGTCCAGGGATCAGCCCTGTCATTCTGGTCCTTTGCAGCAAAAGGAAGGTTTGCTGGTGAGACTGGGCAGTAAAAGCAGAGCTGAGCCACCCACTCTGCACTGCCTCCAGCCAGTGGTTAAAGAGGCTCCCGTGGGCACTGTGGCCGTGGGGATCGCCTGCCCTGGGAGAATCCCAGCCTCGCCTTCCCAGTGCAGATGGGAAATCAAGTACAAACAGGAGCGGGTATGGTTATTTTTGCAAGCAGCACTGGCCCAGCAGGCAGAATCTCTGAAACTAAGCAACTGAGAGGGGAAGAGAAAACCAGCAGGGGTCAGAAACAGGCATGGGAATGGGAAGGATGGAAACGGAGACACACAGCAAACTGAGTGAGGCAAGCACAAAATTAAGTGGTGTAGGTTAGGGAAGGTAGTATTCATTTGCGTGAACATTCGTTGCTCCAAAATGTCAATGAAGAAAACTGAACAAGCATAATTTACTATCCATTACAATGCTATACCACAGAAAACAAGTATTTTGAGCAAAATTGAACTCAATTTTTAAGTCTGATACAGAGGGCTGTAGTAATATCTCCACAGTTATTGGGGAGGGTTGGAGACAATGAATTTATACTACCCAGCTTCAGAGCACTGAGCCACACGCTGAAGGAAACTGTCCTGATGCTGCTGGCAGCCTCCAGTCTTAGCCTGTTTAACCCAGACTGCTAAATTAGGCCCCTCAGGCTGTCCAACTCCCATCACCTTTGTCAGTGCTTGAATACTTAAAAAATTTTCAGGTGCTTCTCAGTGCCTTCATGTGCCTCAGCTCCTCCCCACTGCTGTACACCAGCATCACCAGGTCACTGGCAGGATGGAGCAGGAACCCAGGGACACTGAGTGAGAACACACAGAGCACTTACCTGGAATTATCACCACTTCCCACTCTACTCAGAATGATCACAGCCCATCAGTAAGGCTCATCCTGCCAGTACCTGTGTCTGATCCATAACAGAGGATGTTGGGGGAAAAAAAGAAGTACTGCATAGGTATTTTTAACTGACTCCTCTGACTGTTGCATAATTTTAATTTGCTCTTATATGAACATAACCTTTCTGACATCAGTAACACCATCTTTTTCTTTTTGTGATCTAAAAATAAATAACAGCTGCCACAGCACCAGAATCACTGCTTTTGTCTCTGCTTTTCTCCACAAACGGATCCTACCAGTACCTGAGGAAGTGACCCATAAGAAAGTGACCTTTATCTCCTGTAGGTTTCATCACCTTGCACTTGAATTCATCTGATCCAGGTAAAGGAAGACTGTAGCTGTCAAAGATACAAGATTGGAGTTTCCCATTCTGTTGTTCATACAGTAAATCTTACTTTCCCCCACAAGTACTTGGGCCTCTGATTTCTCTAGCTCCTGTGCAAAATTTTGGGAACACCTGCCACATTTAGGGCTTATGGGTTCTATCATAGGATCTGGGGAAGAATAACTGCAGTGCAAATGCCTAGTCTCACCAAGTACCTACAACTTTCACTTAATGCAGTTTGTGGCTTTTCACTACCTGTCCCAGCCCTCCCTGCAGATCCATATTGCCAATAATATGTTAATACAGAGTCTTTACTCCACAGCTCTCTGCTGCTAGTGGCTCAGACAACAGAAATTAATCAATACCACCATTGAGTTAAAGAGTGCTTTATTTTAACCACAGCCCTCAGAATATGTAGTGGTGTGGATGAACATTTTCTCTTTTCAATGTCAGGAGGCGGTAAGGAAAGCTAGAGTGGCACAATGAAAACAGGGAAGGCCATGCCAGCAAATCACTGCCTGCTGCATTCAGAGTTCGGCTTCCCTGACTACCATACTCACACAAGTGCAGAAGTCAAAGGTCCTCGCTACCAGTGGTATGATGCACATTCTGACATGTGGAGAGAGGATTCCTATCAGTGCTCAGGAGGGAGAAGGGGAGGACTTGGCATTCATACAGAGATGTGCTACCTCCCATCTTCAGCAAAGCACAGGGGCTGGGTATCACTCGGTTATAAAGCACATGACCAAATCTGACTGGGGCCACCTCAGTGCCAGGGAAAACCCAGGCACCCCCTCAGCAGCCACAGAGGAGGCAGTTGAGATGGAGCTTTCATCGCCTTCTGAGTTTTCCCAGGGAGCTATCTTAAATTAGACACCCATTCCCCCACAGGGAGCAGCTTTTGTAGATGCTGGCATGTAATTCACATAACAAAAGGGGCAGCCAGCTTACCATCGTTTATAAGCTCGGCAGGGGAAACTGTAGTGATCTGATGACAGTGGCTGTCACAAAGGTAATTTTTAGAGGTTAAAGCTCTTAGCACACAGCACTCAAACATAACCATTTCAGCCTAGCACCAGTTACAGCTCCCAGAGAACTGCACGGTTCAGATGCAACAATAAGCAAACGCTGGAAAAGACTCAATGAACAAGCAATCCTCTCTTCATGTTCCCACCATGTACAAATCAGTGCCCCAGTCTCTCCCTGATACTCAGCAGCCCAATAAAAACTCAATAAAAAACCTAGCTGTGTGTGGAGGCTCCCTCGTGCCCTGTCTCACCACAGACCCCTTAGAAGCCGAGCCCTTCATTCACACAACACACCCCCTCATACAACAGCAACACATGCACAGGCTGCCCAAAGGAGTGACAGTGCCCCAGTGACACAAAGTCCTCTGTCTAAGTGAACCAGGGAATTTAACAGTATAGGAACATAACTGCTTTGGGGAAAAAAAATCCTCTCAGAGCCTCTGGGTTACCCTGACTCAGTCAGGATGCTGAGCTGACACACAGCAGCTCCACAGAGGGAGGAAAACAAAGGGCTTTTTCTCTACCTATATTTTGGCAGTCTTTAAGCAATCACAGCTCCACCAGGATGCAGGGCTCCGATCCACAATGGCATTCCACAGTTTAAAACACCTTGGCCGGCACCATCAGTGTCATCTCTGCATGGGCCACAGACAGCAACATGTGCTAACTGGGATGAGATGAGCAAAGCAAATGCAACTTCTAGGCTGTAAAGTGAATTTGCTAAATATATGGATACCAAAATACAACTGGTACGATTTTAAAATTTAACATGCATTTCCACTAATAGTTGTACAACTGATTATATCTTCTTATATGTTATTTAAGGGACATCAGGAATCCCCCTGGATTTTTCTATGCAACAGTCTGTCTGAGTCCAAGAAAAAACATCCATTTTGTGCCTCTCCGTAACTCAGAAATATTGCACTGCTTAACTGACCTCTGACACAAAGACCACTCTGGCCTTCAGTCAAGGCAGCACAGGACACTGCCAAACCTACAAGGAAAAGGTCTCTCCAAGCCCCTCCCTAGGGCCAGGTGTTGGGGCAGAGGCCCTGCCTGGGACACACGTCCAGTGACAGCCCAAGTGCGCACAGGGAAGGTTCCCACCCCTCCAGCACACTGAGCTGCCCCAGCTCTGAGGGGCAGGGCTGGGGCTCGGCTTGTGTTATAATGCAATCTGTAACACCTGACGGAGCCAGCTGCTCTTTTTCATTCATTCTTTGTTAGTACAGCCATTGACAGAGAGAAGCAAGAAATGTGTGAATTTCTGCTGAAACTCATACTTTCATTATAGCCTTTTTAATTCCTCTGAATGAGGTCAGGTTGTCAGATTGGCACAAACTAGATTCCCAACTTTCAGGTTGCGTTAATTAACTCAACTGCCGAGTACAGTAGTCTTTGATATCCATGTCTCAAATGAAAATGTCACCCTTGCAGGGGAGGGAGGGAAGGGTGGCACAAGTTGCTGAAGTTCCTATGACACCTGCAGTTTCTGCCTACACTATCTCTTCCTCCAAGGGATGGGAGATGACACTGACCCAGTTTTTACATCCAAGCAATCCTCCTTTGTTGGGGAACCATCTACAAACACTCAGTCACCTTTCCCCTGTGCCCCCCCCCCTT
>VWZF01007068.1:293077-463275 GCA_013396755.1 Sclerurus mexicanus | reverse complement strand
GCCCCCCCCCCCTTCCCTCTCTTAATAGCACCAACCTGCCAGCACAGTTCTGCAGTTCTGCTCAGGTACACATATAGCACTAGCTCCTTTTCCTCAGAAGACGAGTATCTTCAAGAAACTTGTCACTCTACCTGCTGATTTTTCAAATAACCTCTTCATAGGTGATAATCTTGTTGTTGCTCAAAACAGCATTTGGAGAACAAACCCTCTGTATTCATACACCATCACCTGAACATAATTTATTGCATTTCCAGTTGCAGTCTTTGGACAGGATGACACACCCCTTCAGGAGAAGCTGGCCTTCACACCCAGGTGCCGAAATCCCCGCCAGGCTGTGAGAGAAGAGGGACCTGAGCTGGGGCTCAGGCTGTGATGGATCCGCCCCAATGGCACAAGCACAGCAGTGCCAGGTCCTACACAGCCACCACAGGGCAAGTTGGCACAGAATACAGAGTGGTAAACGCCTGTGAGCTGCATCATGGTTAGGGACAGTTTCAGAGCCATGCAGAGTTCAGTCCTGATCAAAGATGGAGTCAATAGGACACACAGGTAAGACAAAGAGCACGGTGGTTCGCCCCCAGCTTTAGCATGATTTAGATGACAACACACAACCGAGGTGATGCAGGGGGAGTGGGGATTTGAGGCTGGGGAGAAGAGACAGTCAACACTGAGATGACAGTGAGGCACAGAGGGGTAACTGAGGCAGGACAGACGCCAAGCAGAGGCCTTCACTGAGCTGCCAGCCTACACAAGATGAGACCTGGACACCTCTTTTGGCAGACCAATGCCTTTTAAGCATCTTGACAAGCCTCCATTTGTGAAGTGACACTAACATTGGTTTTCTACACACAGCACCTCAGTGTGCCAATCCTCGCCTGGGCTCAAAGCCCATGCTGCTGAGGTGGGCACAAGGGGTAGTAGGCACAGTGACCCCACATGCTTCTGGCCCACCACCACCACACAAAGCATCTTGCACTTCATCCACAGCCAGCAGCTCGGCACTGGATCCATGGCTTTTGGCAATTTGTCACATCACTCAAAAGGCATATTGCAAGATTGCTTGCCATCTATCTCGGGCTTATTTTAGTCAGATTCAAGGATTGAGCAAGGTATCATTCAAGGTTTTTCATGTCACCTTTCATTTTTCTAGTATCTTTTCTTGTGCCAAGGTTACTGTTGATCTGCATATATATTTGATGGCCTGTCTCACCTCCTATATACATACATGCATGGGGGTTTCCACACATACAATCCCAGTAGAACTGAAGGAATAATATTTAGATCTGAATCAGAGAACTTTGTATTGCAGTAAAAAAAAAAAAGCTTGCATCAAAGGAAGGCAGCTCACAGGAGTTGTTTTCTGGGTGAACTTCAGTGACCCTCCGTTTTTGGTCAGCTGTACACTTGGGTCCCACACTGCCTGAAGGAGGGTCTTGTCCCTCAGCCCACTGTTGTGAAACACCTGCCGGAGCAGAGCCCTGGTTCTGAAGGAGGGACAGCAAGGTGAGAGAGACCCACACTTCTGCCAGATTACTCTGGCCATCAGTTCTTTCCTCAAGAGCCAAGTGGGTCCCTGGGTCTGCCATGTCATCATGGAAACCACGAGAGCCTCATACCAAGCACCTTCCATGCCCAATATTTGAGCAGGGCTTAGATCCACAGCAGCTAAATATTCACCAGCAGGAGCAACTACAGAGCCTCTCACAGATCCTTCCAGTCCTATTTTCTGTGCACCCAAATAGGTGTTAAAGGCTGGGGAAAAGACAGAAAATTGTGCATGCTGCCTGGATGAGTAGAAACTATGAATCTGGTTTGGTTCTGCAGGGGCCGTGTGATGTGGGAAGGTGAGTGCTGCTCATCACAAGCACCAACAACACAGGTGAGCGAGTGCAGGTCCACGTGGATCCCTGTGCCTGGACAGTTGAGCACTGCCTGATCTGAATGTCTGGACAATCGCTTCTTGACCGTCAATGAAACACTCCTGCTCTGACATTATTCAACAAAACCCCAGCAATAAATGATTAATAGAGGACAAAGTCTCTCCTCTTTGTCAGGCCATCCTCGAACTCCATACCCTACCACATCTCTTCAGAAGCTCAGTATCACGAAGGAGCAAGAGCTGTGAACCCTGGTGATCTTTGCTCTCCCTTCCTCCCTTAGTCCCTGCTATTGCCAGCATTTGATACTTGCAGATTTAAGATTAGCTGGGTGGCCTTGATGTATATTTTAAACACACACAAATATTTAACTTGTTCTAAATCCAACACTTGTCTTGGAATTTTCCTTGGCCAAGAAAACAGTGACCTTGTCAGAAACACCATTAGGGCTTCAAAAACTCACAGGGAACAGCCAGGTACCCAGAGAGGTCATGCTATACTTGTTGGAGACTGCTCACTACATCCTTCCCAGAGCAATGCTCCAGCAGCATGGCTGAGGGCCAAGAAGAACAGGATATTCCAGCTGATTAGCTAGTACTCCTGAGGGACTGGGATTACACTCCTTCTACCCTAATACACACTGTTGAAGTAACTTGAGAAGTTTCCATCCCCTGATACAAAATTCATGGAGCCTTTTAAAGAGCTCTGGTTCCTGCCTTTTGGGTTAAGGCAAGACAGATAAAAAACAATGCATTCAGCATTTATGGAATAGGCATTTAACAACCAGATCAGTAGAGAACAGCACTCTGCTAGGTACAAGAAAGATCTGCCGATCCTATCTAATGATCACATGGTTTGGTTCCCTTAGTTTACAAAATACATTGATCAAAACAGCTTTGATGTGAATCACACACTTTTACCTCCTTATCTTGTAACTCAATGTCATTTAAAGGACTCTAAATCCCCTATCCCAGAAAGATCTTGCAACACCTCCACGTACAGAGGAGCCCTGGAGCCTGGCTGCATTCAGAGCACACAAAGGGCCTGCAAACAACTTGTGCTCCCATGTGGCTCCTCCAGACTCTTCACAGACTCAATTAGGAACAACCTAAATCTATCTTCTCCCTCACCTTTCCCTCTACTTTTAAATAAACTGCTCCAAACTAAGCAGGTTGGTATTGACAAGACTAAATGGATGCTGACCTTGATGGACCTCTTCACCTTCTCTCTAGCCCTTTCAGAAAGTAAGCTGTTTTGTATTACTTTTCTTTTATTTGTCCTTCAGTTCATGTGTAAGAGGCCAAAGCTGATCTTGTAACTGCATGAATAATTAGAGCAATGCATTTCCTCGTATGTTTGTAAAATCTGTCATTCAATCACAGACTGACTGGCTTGGCCAATCTCAGCCATGGCTGAGCAGGTCCTAGCTAAAGGTAGCAGGTTCACCAAAAGTATCCAGGGAACACAGTCTGGAGAGGTTAAAAAGTTAACTCCATCAACAAAGGAAATGCAAACAATGTAGGGACTAGACAACAGGAAAGACATTCAGTCTCTCCAGAAAAAGAGCCTTTGGGGTAACCACATTTAAAATATATTTACCTAGATCTGGATATGAGCAGACATGAGACAAGCAGACGTGGAATAACACAATGAGCCTGGCATTTAAAGGCAGGCATGAAGACTCCATGCCACACAAACCTCTCCTGCCTACAGCTCATGCTGGACTGTCACTGTAAGAAGATGAGAGCAAATAACAATTGCTAAGACACTATGGCTTATGTTTCAACTGCTTTTGCAGTTTCACACATTGAGCACCAATGTGCTTATGTCCACAGAGGTATGCTGGGGAAAGAAGGGAGATAAGAACAGTGAAAGAAATAAATGGTACATGGAACGCAGCAGCTTTGTGGGGACTCGTGAATTCATCATGCCCTTGCTTAAAATCTAGATAGGGTAAATTGTTATGCTAATCCTTTGGCAGCAATTATGATAGAATATATTGTTACCATTGCACTTAATTACATATAATATTCCTAAGATTCTGTCAGGCTGCTCTGTTGTCTGCTCTGTAGCATGCCAAGGAACAAAGCCATGGCTCTTGCCTAACTGCAGAAAAAAGCACTGATGTGAAAAGACCCAAATAAATCTCACTTACAAGATGCTTTCAGAGTACTGTAGAGTATCCATTCAAGAACTCTTCCACAGTACACTATAATAATCCTTAAATTAATGCTGTGAATGGACCTAATTCTTTCAAAGATTATCAGAAACTCTGTGGTTAAGGTGCTTTAGAATAAAAATCATAGTCTGATATGTAGCTTTTCTTTCTATAGAAAACCAATACCTTATAGTGACGTTAAATTCATCTCAGTTTAGGTGAAGCCAAATAGTCTGTATGTACATCTTTCAGAAATTTGGCTTTTACGTCTCCAAGTAGCCTTAAAGTGTGCATTTGGGGCTCTGCCACCCAAGAGAGGGGTCTGGATGCTGCAGATCTCCCAGGCAACTGAAGGCTGATTGTCACAAATGACTGAGGTGAAGAAAGGTCATTTGTGAACATCACCCTGCAAAAGTGCTATCTGTCCACCATTTTGCTGCATAAAATCACCTACACCAGAGCTAACACTGATCACAACAACATCACAAAATTGTAGATTCCTCCCCCAAAGAGAGAATTGCATTAGCCATTTAATAATTGTATGCCTTCTGCATTCAGCAACCTCTCTCTTGATATATCTAATCAGCATTAATTTAAATGCAGGGTAATTAACTGATACACTCATGGATGAGTGCTGAAACAATCCTGAAAATGTAACCACTAGATGTCTTGTAGCATGTACTAACAGTTGGAGTCCTAGTCAGACAGAACACACAGCAGCAGAGGAGAAATCTTACTTACCATAGGCAGCAAAGAAAAGATTTTTAAAAATCATGCACATTTCAGAGCAGAGACTAGAATCAAACATTTGTGTGTTTTCCCCTTCAGTAGAAGAACAAAATAGTAAAGGCCACTTTATCTTTTACTTCCCATGTTTGTCTATACATAAGCCAGTATGTTAGTATATTAACTATCCAGATATTTACCATCAACATGGAGGCAAGAACCCTACAGTATTGCTTCAAGACTTTGTATGTGCTGACCCACAAATAGCCCAGGAAAATGTCTGTAGACAGTCAAAGCATGTCCATGTGAAAGCAATAAATCTGAACCGCAGTCGACCCACTCAAACTTTGAGTTACTTGCCAGGCTCTTGGGACTCAGGCACATCCCAACTTCTTTGCTCAAGTAAACACCTGGTAGTCTGTGACGGTTTTGCCTCAGCAGGGAGATTAGTTTCACAGGCTACAACTTTTTTTTTCCCCAAACATTCCCAAAAACTCATAAAGCAGTCATTGAACCAGTGGTTTGCACATGTGACAGATGCTGAGTGTTACTGGAAGATGCTTGGTACAAGATCCCATAGAAGAGGCGGACAGAGTGGGCAGAAGAGCCCAAGAGAGCTGGCTGCTGGCACTGTCCCATGCCAAGAGGGCCAGGAGCAGAGCCAGCCTGGCTCTGCATGCCCATCACCCACACTATGTGAGTGCACCTGACCTGAAAGCCACCTAGTGCTCTACAGCAGCACCGAGCACACGGGTTATGTCCCAGCTCCCAGGAGGACTCATTAGCTCAAGGTCAGATCTGCCCTAACAAGGCTTCTCAGCTTCTGCCTCACAGGGTCTGGTGGTCCCCTCTTGGAGCACAGGCAGGAGGAGCCCACACCTCCTGCAAAAGCAGCCTCACAGCCAGGGTGGAGGTGACCTTGCCAGGGGAAGGCAGGAGAGGCATCAGCATGTGGGGAGAAACAAGCACGAGCCCACACACCCACGTGAAAGCCTCTGCTCAGTGAAATGGATAGTGGCCTGCTTTAAAAACAAGCAATATCTCATGAAAATGAATTGTGAACTTCTGTGACAAGAGAGGGTCAGAACAGAACAGTTACCTCGGCTGAACCAAGCAGCTTTGAGGGCCTGTTAGGGTGAAGTGAACTGTTCTTAGCACCATGGATCCCATGAGGGGGTAAACACAAAGTCTCTTTTGCTACTTGTGCATTTTACTGGAGCTCAATTAATACAGAGGAAAACAAAGACACAGAGCTGATGTTGCGGTGGAAATAAACTTGAAAGGGAGAGTAAATTTGGGATCATCACCATTCCTGTAATATTGCTGCAAGAACACAAGTGTTCTGTCTAGTGTACCTTAAGTTATGCCTGTCAGTACTACTGCCTGTGAGCCTGACAGTATTTTACACAACATGGGACCAAACATGAGGATGTGACATTTTAAAAATATGCATTGATGTCAAAGCTGACTTGTTAAGAATATCACCAAGTTGTAACATCCATGTTCTTACTGACATTTTTACCTTCTGGCAAACAGTTCGTCTTTATTGCAGGTATTACTAATATGAAGAATGCCCACAGTCATGAGTTTCATAAAATACACTTTAATCTTGCACTCCGTAACTATTCAATTATTTTTTCAGTAGCAATTTCTTATCTTATCTCCTCTTTGTATTCAAAGCTTACCTACTGCAATGAGTCTTTGTAAAGAAACATCAATTAAATATGCCTTGGATCCACTAGCCTAGGAAAAGACAATTAATCATCTCACAGGCGCAAGCACAACATAATACCTGCTATTGCTCATGGGCACCTCACACAAACTGACTCCTGCCACGTGATGTCATTGCCTCCAACACCCTGAGCACATAGAGGCTTTCCCTTGTCAGCCATTCACTCACCTCACCTAGCGTGAAGCAGCTGATGCATCTGTGAGATGTTATGGACTATTTTTTTCCCTTTTTTACCAGACTATACCAACATCTAGTGAAACATTTGTAGTGTCCACCCTGTCACTGGACATATGGAGGACACTGATGGCTTGAGTGAGACAGGGCTCCTCACCAAATCCTCCTGAGGAGCTCTCACCAGCATTGAGGGGAGTCAGTGCCAAACACAAGATGCAGCTGTAACCAGCAAATAGGTTTGTTATGGGTAGGGTCACTGAAAGACAGTACTTCTTAAGGGGGGGGAGAAGATGACAAATTAAAACAACATCATTGTTTTAATCAGACACCTCAGGTGTCTGATTTTAATATCAGACACCTGAGGTACAGCTTCATTCCCAGTTTTCTAATGTCTTTGCTGAGTTGGATTTCAATCAGAAGGAAAAGGTGTTTCACGTGCATTCCATTGTGACAAACTGTTATTATTTTATTGTGTGAGAAAGGTTAAAAAGAAGTTGTGGCTTAGAAATGAAACAAGTCAATTATCCCTTGACCTTGACTAGACGTTTTAAAAGCTCTTCCATATGTTCACAGTGTGTGCTAGACAGCAATTATTCTTCATGGAAAAATGTTTCTCTGATACCCTACTTGTACCTTCATTAATCATAGGTCACCCTCAGAGGTGCAAACTTCTCATTTAACAAATGCCTAGAAACTGAAAAATTTTAGAGCGACTCTGACTGTTTAGAGTGACTCTGAGCATGAGGCATTTACTTTACCTAACACAGCTAAAGGTATTCAGAGTAACGTTCAGAACTGCATAGTGCACTTTTCTTTCTCGTCCTTTCTCACTACTTGTCTCAGCTATGTTCTGTGGAATAGATCAATTCATTCCACAGTGTTGGAACTGGTTGTCTCTTCTCTTCACCAGAGGTCCTATTAATTGAGCCAAAACTCACCCCATTACTCACTTTCCTTCACTCTCACGGTAAATCAAGGTATGCAAGAAACCACAGGTGACCCAGGTCTTCTCTAACTCCTCTCTACTACCCATGGCCTCTCCCACCCACTTTTGCCCTTCAGCCTCTCTGTTCCCAACTCTTTTTTTCCCCTCTCCTGCACAGACACATAAGTGCTCTTTTCAGCACCATAATGCTAATGGCATGCATACATCTCTTACTACTCTCGCTGCTGCTGTTGCATGCCACATTTAGGGGTATATTTGATGAGGAACTTTGTGAAAATTCCCTCTCATCAACTGGCTTGCTCTGGGATGCCAGCCAAGGGAAAGGCACTGAGTGGTAAGAGGGAGATGCTGTCAGGGCAACCTGCTTAACGGGAGCTGGAGGGAGAGAACAGCACGGACAGAGCAGGGAAAATTAAAGTGTGATCTATCAGAGCAAAGTGGGAAATGAGGCTGTGAAAGCAGGTGTGAGTTGAATGCTAACAACCTGAATGTTTGGCTCAGGTCCTCTCCTTGCCTTCTGCTGCACAGATCCTCTCCTCTTTCCATCTTTGGCTGTCCCTGGGTGTCTTCACCCAGGCTCAGTCATACAGATACTGTGACAATTTAGGGCTGGTTGATGCTGAACCAGAGCTAAAGCCTGGTGAGTAACAACAACACATAGTGTGTCGCTGCGCAGCCAGTACAGAGGGATGAAAATCCCCTTTTTAGCTGTTTGGGCAGGGCTCCACTTTTGAAACATAACCCTGAAGGATCTACAATGTTCCTCATGTTTTTTCATTACAGCCTCTCCTGCCCTGTCCCTTCCCAAAGAAATGCTCTACTTCTCATTTTACAAAGCAAGCATCTGAGACACAATGACCTCAGAGAGATCATTTTCAGGATGCAGGGGGCAAAACAGACAACCAAAATCAGGTCCCTGAGCATACAAACCACAAGCTGTCTTTTCTCGTCTGTTGAAGCTTAGATAAATTCCCTTCCACAGCTTTAAAATCGGAGGTGCAATTTGAGATATTTGATAAATATCAGTAAGTGGAGGTAATTTATACATCCCATTAAAAAAAGAACAGCCAAGTTGCTTCAGTATTTGTAAGACAGTACAAACAGATGAGCTAAAAGAGCAAAGGTTTGCTTATAAGGTTATTAAGAGACATGAGACGGTTCTTTCTGTGCTTACCTTCAGCACTGTGATGTTCCATGCAAAACTCTCAATGGCTTTGCTTAATTTTCTTCCTTTTAAACCTTCCTTTGTCCCAAGGTTATGAAGCTCTTCATGGAATTCCATTCCTAAAAACAGAGATTGCTACATCACCCAGTGCATGATTGATCTTCCCTATAAAACACAGAGTGAGCATGTGCAGTCTTGCAACTGGTACTTCCTTTCTGTGCTTCCCCCACTCCCTTTCCTTTTATGACTCCATCCTGGGAGAGCATCTTCCAGAATAAAAGTGTCACGTGCAGTCTTGGGGCTGTCCTTCCACTTTGTACGTGACTCTCCTTGCCAGTGCTGGGGTCGCACACAGGCACACTCCTGGTCCCCTCATGCACTGCCTGCAGCCTGCGTTGCTGTAATACTGCAACAAAAGGCTTGTCTCTCTCTCCTTGAATGGACGATTTTGCCCCTTGGAAGGCTCTCTGACAGACACGGAAGATACCTGTTCAGCACAGCAAATACAGACTCTAATGCACATCTCCTCATTAATCTTAATCACAATCATGTCAGAAACACGTAACTCTTATCACAGGATTGCTATTCCTGCAGCGCAGAGAGCTGAGACTTCCAACCACAGCCCTGTTACATCTCCTTGCTACTTTCTGTGGCAAACGTCTGCAAATCTGTTGCTGGATACAAGAATTTTGGAAATCTGGGAGCATATTAAAAACCTGGTGATATCCAACTGGCCCACCAATTTCACAAGATTTGCACAGTGTATGCAAACATTGCTGAGTCTGGTGTGGATTAAGAGATAAAATGGAGAGATTGCTGCTTGTGCTCCCTTAATTTCTACCTCACAAAGGCCAAATTGGCACCAAATGACTCTAAAGCATCTGAAGCCCATTCTGGCTAAACAAACCAAACTCCATCCCTAAGGTATTATCACTCACAAATTGAGTTTCACTGAAATTACATCAAAGAAATGCCTACTGAGAGAACACCTGCACGGTGTAGATGCAGAGGGCTACTTAGCTGTTGCTGAAGGACAGTTCAAGGCAGGCTTGCTACTTAGTGTAGTAGTGCCCAACCACTTCTGGAAGACTAACAATAGGTTTTTTCTTGTGTTGCACCGACTCCAGGAGCTCAGTAACACCGAGGCCGTTCAACCTCACACAACGCAAGATTTCACTACTCTTTATATTTCAAAACTTCACCCACTAACAGGTTTTGCCTGCCAAGGGTAACAGAGTTCCTGCAGAACATCCTTTGGAAAACAGTCTACATAACTGCAACCTAAGCACACCTTGCAGGTGTGCCCTGTGGCAACTAAATTAAGACTCATTTCACTTCAATTAGTGAAAGAAAACCTTCAAATGATTCGCTTTGTCCTGGAAAAAAATACGAAGTCTAGTGGATCTTAGCTCCATGTGGACAGACCTGCCTTTATGCAGCATCCTTTTAGTTAGTTTTCCCTCTGGACCTCACTTCTCCATCTCTAACTTGGAGACAGTGCTCCCCTGGAGAGAGGGAGCCACAACCATTTGTTAGGCTGCAGGTAGCAGCACCAATGAAAGCATTTGCAGGTTAGTCCTCCAAGCTGCTGCTGACCATTGTGCATTGGGCTGAGCCTGCACATTTGAAAAAAACAATGAAAAAACACATGAAAAAATGTCTGGGTGAGTGGGCAGGACCCTGCGACACAGGGAACTGAGACCAAAACAGGCTATGATGTGAAGCAGAGGTCCAGTGGGAACACCTGCTCAAAGGGAGCAGGACCGTGGTTAAGGACAATGTCACAGGCAATTGTACCTCTGACACCTGTCAATTTTGAGTGCTTCATCTTGCCACACTGAAAATGCTATATAACAATTTGCCTGGGTAACACTCTCAACAAACTAATTGGCAATTGAGTGCAGGGAGGGATATTCTCTCTCCTGGTCCTTTCCTCTGTCTAAATCCCCAGGCTTTGGAGAAGCACTTCCTATCTCTCCAGCTGTCTTCTCAGAAATTATATTTTAAAGCTAGCAAAGCAAAACAAATGAAAATACAAGTGGATACAGCAGCAAAGAGAACAAACTTGAAAAAGTCCTCTTTTCCCGGGGGAAGGAAGGAGAGGAGAACTGCATGGAACTCTGGACGCCAGCATGGTACTGCATCATTTTCTTTGTACACATCTCCAGCTCCTTGCTCACACCAGTGCCCAGACAGGTGTTGTGGGTTCTTCTGTGCACAGAGCAAGTTGGGCAGAAAGGTGGCTGAGGCTGCTCAGGGTCTGCATAAGTTTAGTGCAAAATATTACTTTTAAATTATACCATCTAGAGAGACCCTCCTGGTGCTGCAACTTCTCAATACTGTCCCATTCCTAAACCCTCCGCACAAAATGAAGGCTTTGGGCTGAGGAATTTAATGCTTCTTATGCAGATACACAGAACCCAAGGCATGATGCAATGATGAGGCCCATGAAATTCAGTGAGACATCATCACTTGCCTCTCCTCCCTTTGCTACCACAGTGCCAGCAGGGCTAAAGAACACAGACTAGGTTCCACGCTGTTCTTGCATCACACAAAAATGCTATTGTTGAAACAGTTTCTGAATTTCTCCTGATTAAAAAGATTAAATATTTACTACAAAACAGCAGTTTCATTCATTATTTATATTTAATGTAAAGCAAATGACTGTAATCTACATCACTTGCCAAATCCAAAAAAGCCTATCAGAAACAACAGTATTTATGATTGTTGTGGTTCCAGAAGACCATGCCTAAGAACACAAATGCAGTCACAAGTGTTTGCGTTACTGACCTTAGGTTAGAAAAGATACAGCTGTACAACTAAATGAACTGAAAATAAATTTAATTTCTGCACTTTAAATTCCTAGTGGAAATGCACTGCATGTATTTATTCAGCATGGTTTCTGATACATGAAAGCTGATGGATTTAGTTGTGGAGGATTACCACTGCCAAATGTGGACTCTCATCTCTCTAGCAGGGCTTATTCTGGTGCATCAGTGGAAACTACAGGAGACATCTCCCAGTTCCAAGTCTAGCCTGCTATCCTGAACAGTGATGAAGAGAGATTTGCACAAATAAGCTGAACTGAGACACTTTGGTGACTTCTACCACCCTGAAACAGGAGGGTGAACCTGCGGCAGAGCAGACAGCAAGCAGGTGGCCACTTCTGAAACCACCTCTTCCACTTGTACTGGTGCATATCAGACAGAGCCCTAGTTCAGACAAAGACATTGGTACAACACACCAGCAACGTAAGATCTATTTTGCACCTACTCACAGTGGTTTGCACCTGTACACCTGACAAACATAACGCACAGTAACACATATTCACTGTGATACAATGGAATTATATTGGCTCAAGTTTACAAGGTCCGAACCAAACCTAAACAGCAAAAGAAAGGAAAGGCAGGCAACACAGCTTGGTCCTGTGGGTATGGAAACCTCTTGTCCCCTCTGTGTTCAAGGGGACAGATGACGTAGAGAATGGCACTCAATAAAGGCAGGATGTCTTCTCACCCCCTCTTTTAAACTGAATGCCTCTCTAGTTCATTTAACTAATTTAAATGCTGTCAGACATTTTGGAGCTGTGGAGCAGATGGAGGAATAGCTTTTAAGGCAAAAGCTGAGTATTTTTCCCTGATCCCATACCTGCATTGCTACTGGAAGATGAGCCTTCAGGAGGGTAGAGAACGCCAGGGAAAGACTGGAATGCTCACTTACATACCAGGGGACAAATGCTACATTAGTCACAAAGTGTAAGTAAATTATGGCACATTGTTTCCCATCTTCCATCCAGAACTGCACTAAAAAGATGGATTACCTGCTTTCTGGCACTGAACAATCTTCTCGTGAGTGATGTCTGCTGTCTCAATAAGAACCCTGCTCTCTTGAATCATCTGTTAAAAAAAAAAAAAGGGAAAAATATCAGCATTACAAGGGTTTCTTGCAGCACCTAGAGCACAGAAAAGTAAAGAGGTTGAAACCTGAGAGGACCGCTGCTCTGCAAATAACACTATAAAGACTGGATCCTTCCTTCCTTCTTCCTATCAAAGCTCCCAGGTCTGTATCAAGGTAACTGTCAGCTCCTCAAGACATGTTCTGCTCAAAGAACAGATGTTTTACCACTGAAACACCACTGCAAATAACATGAAGGAAACACAAGTGATTTCAGAAGAAAGCAGAGTTAGCAGACAAAATTCATGCTGTGTGAAATTAAGCCCTTTCTAATTAGTACTTTCTGTGAAACAAAAGGAGAAGTAAGTATAGTCTTTGACGCAAGTCGTTATTAAAAATGTTGCCAGGTCATGAATAGAGCTGATTTCCATAGGTATTTAAGCCTGTGCTGAACTTTATGCCCTACAACAGTTCAGACAACTACAGTATTTCTTGAGTTTCTCTTTGGAGAAATTCAGATCCAAATCTTATCCTATCCTCAGTATTTCAGCTGAAGTTTAAGGGAAAAGGCAAAAAACCCCAAAACAAACCAAAAGAGGTTGTTTCAACAAGCCTACTCCAAAGTTTCAGGAGATCTCCATACTTATGCATCTTCCTGGAGTAGCCCATTATCAGAAAACAAATAAAGGGTCCATTACATGACAAGTTTCCTGAGCCTCCCCTCTTGCAAATACTAATCTGTTTTGAGGGTAACAAGCTTCCAGAAGCCCAGGCAAGCAAGAAAATCGTTCCAGTGCAATATTTTGTGAAATTGCAAAGGTGGTACGTACATCTGTTACAGAAGGCAAGAGCATGCTGTACAACAAACTATGCCTGAGAATAACCTCCCTCTCCTGGGATGTACACCACAAACCTCAATCAAATCCAAACAGCATGAGAGTGGTGCCAATTAGAAATGCAGCAAACTGAATACTGCCTGATGTTACAGCCTGAAATTACAGAAGCCGCCATCTGAAAGCTTTGCCAAAATGCTGCAACTGCTAAAAGCCTTCCTACTTTCAAACACATCAAACACGAAAACACAGCTAGTAGGTTTTGAGGGTTTTAGTGGAAGACAGCATAACAGTATTAAATTAACACTTGCAAATTAGCACATTTTACTGTTTTAATTAGACACAAGGGAGGAGAGATTCATCCACTTGTCACATCCAAACTCTCAAATTCTGGAGAAATTTAGATCCAAATTTTGCTCCTCGTGCCATCTTTATTTCTAATTAAATGCATTAAGACAGGCTGCATTTAATAAAAATACCTATACCTTTGCTTTTATAAAGAACACATGAAAAACAAAATCCATTATCAGCTTCACAGGAGAGCGAACAAAGTCTGATACACCTACAGAGTGCAAAATTGTTTTTTAAGAGAACATGCCCAGTGGATATGTCTGAGATTGAAATTACTTTTGAGAGTATCCTTTGCCTTTCATTCTTATTACTTGCTTCTCTATGCATCATGTTGATTTTTTTCCTCTTTGATATCTTCACTTGTCATCTAGAAAGAAATGACAATTTCTACCCACTCTCTGGCTTTTTTGTACCACAGCACACTGTCATTTTGTGCTGAAGGAGCCATTCAGCTGACAACTACAAATGCTGAAGTTGGTCTGAGCAGTAAAGACAGCGAGAGTCCCAAAAAGCCTGCAAGTCACTATGGAGGCAGCCAAACATGCATCCCTTGCACATGCAGACTTGGGCCTGTGAGCCAGTGCCGACACTGCCTGGTCCAGCCAGGTGTTACCAGCATCTCCATGGCTCCTGCATCCCAGGTACCTGTCACCCTGGGCTTGGGTCCCTGTTGGGTCTATGCCTGCACTTCCTACCCAGCAGCACAGCGTGCCCCATGAGGTCAATTGCATCTAGGTTGGTACAGGATACCCGAAGTGTCAGACTCTCCTGTGCTCAGATCCCTAAAGCAGAACGTGGCTTGTGAAAGTTTTTTATATATGCACACACATACATAAACACACACACACATATATGTATGGCCACAGGAAATTATCCTATCACACAAAAAAAGCAAGCTTGAGAATCATGCTACTACTGGACCCACTCCCAGGAGTTTCTGGCATGCCTGTTTCAGGATTCTCAGACATGAAGGTATTATATTCATTTTTTAAGATAAAAGTGGCACTGGGATGTCAATTATCCCTTCCTGCAGAGTAGGTAGAGCAGCCCTCCACTCCTTTGATGCTAACATCAAAGTCTCACTGCTCTCCGCTCAGCAAGAGCAAACAATTAAAACCAGATCATAAAGCAGAATTTAACCTGTTCCTCTCTTCCTGCTTGGCAGTAATCTTCACAAAAATAAGCAGCTTTTGTCCCATGACAAATCCCAAGAGTGGTTTCAGAATTCCTCAGCTCAGTGACTGGGGTTAGGGGACAGCCTTAGTGACCACCTGGCATTCCCCCTCACACATTCCTCTAGGAAATAATGCACCGAGTAGAAATAATGCACCCTGGGCCAATTATGACATATGATTTTGGCTGGCCTACAATGTCTTCTCCACATGTGATAACACAGCATGCAGGACCCAGTATCCCTTTGTGACAGCCCAGACTCTGCTGCAAACAAGAGCTGCACGTGAAGTTTCAGCAGGTACATGATTCTGCCTCCTAACACTGCCATAAAAAATCATAACAACAGGCTGGTTCAAGGACAAAGCCACGGTGGTCACTGTGAAGAACCAGAGACTGATTCATTCAGACAAGAGTACAACAGGCAAGTAACTACCATCCAGGAACAAAGTTATGGTATAGGGTCATGGCATCTGGATATACTTTTTCTTTCCTGTCACTGGTTCTGAAATCAATCCATGGTTTCCCAGTCTGAATCATCCCTTGCTTTTCCAGCTACCATCACATCCGAAAACCTGCTTGGAGATGTCACCTACTTATTGTAAAGTAGGTAACAAAAACCAGAAGCCCTAGACACAATATGGAAGGCAGTGAAATTTTCTGCTGGGAAGGCAACTCCATAAATCACATGACAGCCTGAAATTTTCAAGCCCAGTTTCGCCAGGAACATTTTAAAACCCACCAACCTGCCTCAAAAGTGAAGAGTGAGCTTTCTGATGTCTGCAGCACGGATTTCCACAC
Source organism: Sclerurus mexicanus (assembly GCA_013396755.1). NCBI lineage: Eukaryota > Metazoa > Chordata > Aves > Passeriformes > Furnariidae > Sclerurus > Sclerurus mexicanus. The sequence goes on along the minus strand of VWZF01007068.1, from coordinate 447,448 downwards.
ACCTTTCCTCTGCTCAAACGCGCGCTGAGCAGCCCTCCAGGCAGCTGTGTAAGCGCCAGCCATCTGGCTGGAGCCCATCAGGCTGCTGTTCAATGTCAGCTCCCAAAGGCAACTCGCTTCTGTGAGCGACTCTCACAGAGCCAGGGACGTCCTGCTCCCTTGGGAAACCTGTGTTCCACCAGGGCGTGTTAAGTCCTGGATGCTGAGGTTCAAGGGATTGACCACCAGGCAACGGACACGGAAGAGTAGCCTCCAGAGGATGGACGCTGATATCTGGGTCCACTGGGACTCAGGGAGGAATTGTTAACAGCTGCTGAAGCTGAAGGGCTGCTTAGGACAACGTGCACTTCCCATGTCAGAAAGAAGGTGATAAACTTTACTGAGCAATGTGTTCACTGTAGCTTAACTATGGGGGAAAAACAGAGAACAAAAATAAGAGTGAAAGCAGACAAAACCTGATTCTGGCACAGGGACTGAAAAAGCTACCTTGTTGAGCAGCAGTGTATACCTTTAAGAGTAAGCAGAAGGGAAGAAGACTGAATGAGAGAAACTACAAAAAAGCTTGACACCATTTGGGATCCTGGCAATTTCAGTACTGGGCTCTGCATCCCAAGGGCTGAGACCTGTGGGGAGGACATGGGGCTCCTCCCAGAGCACTGTGGGGACAAGGGACAGCCCCGCTCCTCCCTTCAGGGCCTGTTCCCATGTTTCCATGGGAGCAGGGACACAAAGACTTTTGTGAGTCCTGGAGGTACTAACCCTCCTGGAGAGGCTGCAGTGCCAGAAACACTCTCAGAGCAAGAAGTGAATAGGGCGTTGTTCAGACTGACAAAAGATGCACATGGCACAAGTCCCAGAACTACATGTCATGTTTAATAAACTAATGGGAATGAAGAATACAAAGGCTCATCTGCATAAGTTAGGGTTTTTTTAAAAAATAACTACTTTAATTTAATTTAAATATTATTATGAAGTGCTGAAAGCAAGAAGCAAAAACTTGATTCATCTCAGTCCACCTGAAGCACCCTGTCACAATCATGCTGGATTCTCACAAAAGCATAGGAAGCAGGAGCTGCCACAAACCCAGAAACTCCCTCTTTATCCAGTATGTGAGACCCAGAAAGTGGAACAGATCATGGACTGAAAATACAACTGACCCATCTCACTTCAGTGTCTAAATATAGCATGGAATACCAGATTTAAAATTGCATTGCTTCATGCACAGAACAATGCTTTACTTTGTACCTTTCGTTAAGTGTTAATTACAAAGCTAAATAAATTTTAAGTGAAATTTAATATATCTTAATGCTGAGGGCATCATATTACTCACATGAAATTAACAGGGTTACTTATTACCTGTACCAAAGGCAGTCCAATCACAGGATCAGTACAAACTGAACAAAAGTGTTCTTTCATTTTACTTTAATTAACCCCTGTGCTAAAGACCAATTTCTTCTTTTCATTATGAACTATTCTACAAACTGAAAAGGAGAGAGGAAATTAACACAGTAATGTCTCACCAAAAAAGACAAAAAAAGACAGGAAAATCTGGTGGCAAATTAAAGCACTGCTCCTGCTGGGAAGATAAATGATAAAAAAGGGACAATTCAAGGAATCCGTCAAAAATATTCCAAAATTTAGAACAGAAACTGACTGAATATCAGATTAAAAAGAAGCTTTCTCTTACGTATCTGCTCACGGCCATTGTTCTAATCTCCTATGCCTTTCATTGACAAGGTAGAATTTTGCCTGGGTAGGAAGTACCATATTGTGCCTCTATCACCGAAAAAACAAAACAAAAAAAACCAACCAAACAAAAAAAAGGGCAAAAACCCACCAACCAACCAGAACAAACAAACAAAAAACCAAAACAAAACCATCAATCAAAAATAAAAGTGGTTACAAAAATAAAACCAATTCAAAGAACAGCTGAAGTGCAAACTGAGCTCATGAAAATTTGAACAGGATTCCCTTTAGCATTGAGCATTCCTTGCATACATCTGGGACAAGAAACATCCAGGCAACCAATCATGTGCCAGCAAGTCTTGCCAAAAAGGAATGATGTGCATGCGGTGCCAGGACATGGGAAGGTACGCTGTCCACCAGTCTGTCCACTGCCTTGTCTCTGTCCCAGTATCCTTCAAGCCAGATTTCTGTATGAGCCTTTTCCTGCAACAGCCCAGTATGAGGAACAGCTATCAAGGATAGTAACATGAGCTGGAAACATCTGAAATGCCTCACTGACACAAACTGCAGAAAGAACTGAATGAAATTCACCTTAAATTCCAATTTCATGTTTTCAGTTACAAATATTTCTGGAGAAATATAGAGTCGGGATGCTGCAGGATGTGATCTGTGCATGAAGACCAGCCCTCCACAGAGCAACAGGAGCAATGGAGGAACAGGGTGAGGGGTCAGCTTTCAATATGCTTAGGCTAAAACAGAGTAACTAAGGTACCCAACTGGAACTTCAATCTGTAAAAGTTCTGATCTGACTGTTGTCAGGTTCTGTTTTAGAAATGACTAAGGGATATGGGCTATCAGAAACAAACTGTGAGAGTGGTGGGTAAGTGAGAGAGTGAATTATAAGAAATGGAGACAGAAACAAAAATTCCCTTAACAAGAAATGGAAAAAGAAACAGACTTTCCCAGACTATGTTCAATTTTGGTCAGAAGACACTTCAAATAAAAATTCAAGACAATGTACACATAGTGGACTGTGTTTGACATCAGTGTCTTATGACACTTCCCTGGCAGTGGGTGCTCCGCTCTGCAATATCCCTTGTTTTCAGCTGCTTAGAGAATTGTGAAAAATACTCCTTTGGGGATGACTCTGTCCCAGCTGAGGTATGAATTTCAGTGGAAAAGCTCAAAAAAATCTATTTAGTCATTTTGCATTTACAAAAACTGGGAAAAAGGACCTTCTCCTTGGGAATAAAGAGCTTTCACACCTGCATCAAGATAAATAAACCCAAAAAAACTGAATATGAAAAGGACAGCAGACATAAAACAGCAGTTCCTCTCCACACATGCCTCAGCAGACTTCTGCTAGCATGCATGGACCAATACCCTTGTCAACACAAACACTGCCATTAAATACATCCACTCATTTCCCAGCAGCATCACAGATATTTCCTCTCCTCTCAAAAATCCCCAATTCATCTCCATGTTGGCTGAGACGTTCTTAATTACCTTGCCTCCTCCCAACAGCACCTACACCCTGTCCTTCCACAGCTCTCTGTCCAACATAGCAAGATCAGTTCCAGTGAGAGGCTTAAATACAGAAAGACATTACTGTCAATGTGAGTTTATATAACAAATTGCATTTTTCAACCTTTTTCACACTTCTAATTTATTATTTGAAAACATGTAAAGATACTTAAACATCTTAATTTAATTTTCTAGAAAAAATTCTGTATGCACATGAGCAGGGAGACTGGATAAAACCAAGAACATTTATTATCGACTTGTTTATTGCTTTTGATTTTCAAGTGAGTCAATCATTTGGTCTTGGAGAAAAAATAATGCTGAACCAATAATTGAAAGGCAAAGTGCACAAGTGTCCCTGAGTTCATGCCTGCTTGCATCTGTACATGAATATATCATGCAGACACAGAAATCACAATCTGTTTCCAAACAATTCTCAACCAAAAAACCCCTAACTTCACAGGATAACTGTTTGCAATGAATAATTCAACCATCTGTCAGGTCCAGCTGGGCCCCGTCCCCTCTCTTCACATGGAGTATCTCCTTTTGTAGGTGTGATCACTGAACAGCAGCATTAATTTAACAGGTTTTGAGGCTCACTGACCGTGCTGCCCACCTGAGTGACCACTGACCAGGGGAGCACAGGGGTGGAGGGGCAAGGGAGAGCCCTTCCTCGTGGGAAAGGAAAGCTCTGAAGAACAACTCTGTAGGTGACACAGTATGCTGTCCCAGGCTGTATGTGTGGGAACCAATGACAACATGACCAGAGTCCAGTCATCCCACTCTATGTATGGTAACAACTAAAAGCTGCAAGTCAAAATAAATCATTCCAAACTGTATTTCTGGTCACTGACACAGCTTTCAAAAGTGTTTTCCGTGTGTTGTCATCAGTCCACCCTCTTTTCTTGGTTGTGGCAAATCCTATTCCCTTATCTCCTCTGCAGAAACTCCCATACAACCCAGTATCATCAGTGAAGCCTCTTCCTACATGAGACACGGCAACAGTAGAGTTCCACCAAACCACCGCAGGGCATCCATAGAAGGAGATAAACAGAGTCCAGAAAAATCATTCCAGTTCCTTAAACAAAGCACACTAAATTATATTCTAATAAGGTCTCTCTCAAAAGAAAATATTTAATGCAGAGCACAATGTAAAATTAATTGCCCAGGAAAAAACAAACAAACTGCACAAACCAGTCTTTGTCTATCGTGCCTGCTGACAAAGGCTGAGCAGGAGGGAACAGACACTTAATTGTTTTCCAGATCATTGTGGCAGGTCTCCGAGCATTTGCACCTCCATTTCCCTGGACCATCAGCCCTGTTTATGCCCCATTAAACACACAGGCAGAGACTATACTTTCCATGGAGGAAAAAAAAAAAAAGGAAAAAGGTATGTTCAGTTGGCAATTTTCTGTAAGGGGAAGAGATTCTAACACATTAGGGCCGTTTTTATCGGAAATTATTTTCAAAGCAGACCTTTAAAGAATGTGACATATGTATTGTTTTCAGAGGTAGTGAGGAAGGGTTTGCCCAGCACTCAAGCTCCCTGTGCTGTGGAGCCAGCAAGTGAGGCAGACATACAATTACAACTTCCCACTATGAGACTTNAAAAAAAAAAAAAGGAAAAAGGTATGTTCAGCTGGCAATTTTCTGTAAGGGGAAGAGATTCTAACACATTAGGGCCGTTTTTATCGGAAATTATTTTCAAAGCAGACCTTTAAAGAATGTGACATATGTATTGTTTTCAGAGGTGGTGAGGAAGGGTTTGCCCAGCACTCAAGCTCCCTGTGCTGTGGAGCCAGCAAGTGAGGCAGACATACAATTACAGCTTCCCACTATGAGACTTAGGGTCAAACTTTTTTCCATTTTACTGTAAAAGGAATTAAGAAGTATAGCCTGTTCATACAAGAGACAGGCCAATATAAACAGATTTTACTTTATGCATTTAAAAATCCTCTTAGGCCTATTCATTCAAAAAGTGCTTTGAAGTGTAACAACATTTCTGAGAAATTAAAGACATGCAGCAAGCACTTGTGGATCCAGTTCCTTGAAGCCATATTTATCAACAATATAAAAGGCTGAACTCTAGTATATCTTGAATAAAAATATATAAGCTAGAATAGTTTATATTGCTTTCCACCAACATCTCCTTGTGCTCTCATTTGCACAAAAGATATAATTATTAAAAAGAAATACATGCTGGATTATACCAACTCATTACATAGGAAGGAGGAGACCCTTGTCAACATTAAAACTGCAAACGTCTCCCCACGCTCTGATTTCAAATACCAAGATTGATCAGAGTTCATTTTTTTAAACACAGAGAAGGCTAAAGAGATTTCAATATTCTGCTTCTGGCATTGTCTCAAAAGGCAAATATCCAAAGTGTAGCAAAAACATTTATCAAATTTGGCTTTTGCTTTTTCAGAAGCAAATAATTTTAGCAAAGTAAGAGGTAGTTGCCGCCAGACAGCACAGGTAAAAATAAAATATCACGTTGTCATTACCAGAATTACATCTCAAATCAATCCTTACACAGGCAAAGCAGAAATCCCTCCCTTTTCTCTGATTTTAAAGTGTTTGCACGGTCTCTTGACATTCAAGTTACATCTTCCCCCATCAGAGATATATGTGAGAACAAACATTATTGAAAACAGTTATACAAGTGTTTTTGTCTACTTCCAAAAGAGGCCTTTCACCTATTTAAATTGAAAAACTGTTTCCAAAGCACAAGGAGGCCTTGAAACGTCCCATGTGTACTCTTCAGTACATAATTACAAAGATAAGAGATGACACATTCATTTTGGTAAAACTCCATTAAGCAGGCCTCTAAAGACAGGAAATTTCTTATTTATGTGGTATTTGCTCTTTCAGAAAGACATCACACCATGTAACAAATCTACCCCCAAAAAGTTCAATTTAAAATGAGGCAATCAACTGGATTTGCAAATCCTCATTCTGGTATTGTTACAGCTGGTATTTTATTACCATAACTTAATCACTTTCAAGTAATATAAACGACTCTGGAAGGAACCCAAGGGTTATTTCAGAATACTTTCAGTATTTCAGTTTTAATCAACATCAGTGTCTCCCTCCTCACCACAAGTTGATTTTCCCTTGGAAAGTGTGTTATAATGGCACAAAATGAGACAGAAAGGAGGTGAGCATTTGGCACACTGAATAGCTGGTCAAAGCTGTGATCACTCTTCACAACACTTCAGGTTCTCTGGAAGCAATTTGATTCCCCCAACATTATTCACCATTTTATTCCTTAGGAACAGGCTGCAGAAGTAACACAAGCTGCAGAAATAACTGCTGTGTGCTGAACAAGCATCGTGATTTAGCCTAGCTGCCACAGTGCACTATTTAAGTCAGGGTTTGCAAAACTATGCAGCTTGCTGTAGGTTGTGCAGACTACCTACAAAGGATGGGGAGCGACAGGGCAGTCTCATGGCCTGAAAGGCACCATGTGACAGCAACTTCTGCTGCTGGAAGTCACGCACAGCTGTTGCTCAGTCACCCACAGAAGTGACATATGTCATACAACGAGCAGCAGCATTCATCTGGAACGATTCCAGTTTGTGCCTCTACATCAGTATCTGTATTCCTGTATCATACAGACCTCTCCTATCCCATGCCAGAAAATGGGCATTTTTAAACCTCCCTTTCACCGTTGCCATGCCCTCCCCAAGAGCAGCGCTGACTTGGTCTGACAGGGACATGGGCAATACCTACAGTGCTGCTGAAAAGCGCCGGGAAGGCTTGGCCTGGGAGCTGCCACGCTGCAGCTCCCTGTCGAACAGCCTTGTGCCCTGCTGCGGGGAGGCAAGCAAAGGGCAGCGCACAAATCCTGCGGCTTCTCAAGGACAAGGGCCAACCATCACCCGCACAAGCTGAACTGCCGCTGGTTTTGTACACAAAGTCCTCTTCAAGCGCCAACCTGTGCTAGCCACAGCCGCGTTTAAGAAAGGAAACAGCAACAAAAAGCCCAGTGTGGCACTGTAAGGGATTAAAGAACAACTTTGCAAAGCCCCAGTCATTTGAAGCCTTGTTTCTTGCACTGAAACATTTGGGCGTGTGGAAGCCAGCGAGCACAGCCCGCTGCACCCACAACAGGGGGGTGAAGTGAAGCACCTACCAGGTCATACGCTGCCAGGACCTTTTTCTGCACGTCAGGCACGGTCCCCAGAGGCTCCAGGTAAGGGAAGGTGTCCTTCATGCAGAGGGTGACGGAGGGCGCGTTGTCGCTGCTCACGAGCCGGGAGGACAGGGTCAGGATGCACTGCTTGAGGCTCGCGATGGGCGGCAGCCCGCACAGCTCCTTCACCGACACCATGGCATTCTGGGGCAAGGGAAAGAAACACTTCAGCACGTATTCTGCTTGCCACTCAGACCCTGCTGCCTGCCAGTACCTTGTCAGCCCTCGCCTGCTTCTCCTCTCTGATGTGGGGCAGGGCTAGCCTGCTGTCCCTGGGCCCCCCCGTGAACCTCGGGATGCCATCCCACACAGGAATTCCCTGCCAGCCCCATTCTCTGTCCCCAAGCGTACTGCCAGCTCCAGCTTTCCTCCAGACCCAGGCATCCCAATTGCCAGTTACTCTGCATTGCAAATCCAGCCCTAAGAGGGACAAGATCTGGTCCGCAGCATATTAAACCTTCAGCCTAAAATGCTATTTCTCTTCTCAACTACTTAGACTCCAATTGCCTTTGATGCTGAAATCGCGTGTTCTCCCATCATTATCCTCCAGCAAGAACAAGTTTGACAGACCTTGTACTTCCCATGGGAAAGGCAAGGAGGAAAAACCCACTTTGTTTCCAGCCTTGCATCACCACATCATAATGAAACACACTCTTTCCCCTTCACAGGTTACATGTAAAAAAATCAATACTGGATATACAGGTCAAACCAAACTAACGTGCCAGGAGTTATTTATTATCAAGTCAGAGGATGTACAGCTGACACGCACCCCTCATTTAGCTTCCTGAGTTGTATTAGGAGTGACCAAGATGCACCAAACTCGAGTATTATAACAACCCATACCTTGCAAATGGTCCTCCCACATCTTGCTGAAAAAAACCAGTCTGATTGATCAAATACATTAGCATGCAGTTAAATCTAAATCTGTGTCTTTACACAGCATTCCCCAGAACATCATCTACTGAAGTTTTGCTTGGAAAGCACATTAATGTTGTTTCTGAGTCAGAGCGTTTTCGTTTATGTAGTTCAAATATAGTGCCTGACCTAGACAGAAGGTGGAGTCAGCAGTTCAAATTAGTTACTTTCAAGGCCTGAAGGAAAGGAAAGGAAAGGCTGGGAAGAGTTTCCCATTCTTAAAAATATGCTGAGACTATTCCTTTGAGAGTGACTTAAAACTTATGTCATTTTTTAAACTTTTCCAGCTGTCAACATTTCATTTGCTTTAGACTCCATCCAGAAAAGTGGAGTCAATGAAGTGCTATGCGTTTTTCTCCTGTTTTCAAGAAAGAAAATAAGAATTGTTTCTGTATCTTTACCAAGGAGATAGTCAGAGCTGATTTCAGCTATTTATTAAGGAAAACTCATTGTTTAGTGCTACTCAGTTCTGTTTCTAGGCAGTGCCTGAAGCTCCAAATTGAGCTGCCCCTTAATTAACCCCCAGAGTCGCCTCCACCACAGAAGAGAGCCCTGGGCACGCTGGTTCTTGTTTGGCCTCGCTGTCACTTCACCTCCTGCCAACCAAGACGGTCTAACCCAGCAGTTGTGACAGGGCTGTGCACCTGGGCCCTGATGCTGCCAGCCACAGCAGGCTCTGCTGCGTGAAGCACCACGGGCACAGAGCGCCAGGAGACCTCCCGAGCCAAGACATGGCACTGGTGTCTGTGCCGGCGCTCAGCCAGCCAAGACAGCACAGTTATTGAGCAGGGAGGAAATTGTAATTCGAGTGGCATTCAGTGCCTACGTTGAACATCTGCAGCCCTTGGGCAAACAGTGGCAACACACACTTGGGAGAACATGCTGCTCTTTGCACAGTGGGTTTCCTTGGTGTAGACAAGACCTTAATGACACATCCACTGACTGTTTCTTATACTCACCCAAAGCAAACTAAGAGCATAACCTTCACACAGCTAGCAAAACAAAAGCTTGCTGATGTTTTCTAGAATGAACAAGGAAATTAAGTACTTGAGACCTGAGGTGGGGGGGACACAAATTCTACTCAATTCTGCTTTCTCAGAAGAAAAACCACCAGTAAAGTATATATTTGGAGCGTGCATATTGATTTTTAAAATGATTCTGCCTAATCCTACATTTGCTTGTTAGTTAACACCTCTATCAGCTCTTCAATGATGACTTAAAGGCTGACAACAGCTGCAGGTCTGAAGCTTCACTAGCTTCAGCAAGCTTGTCCTCCCAGCTGCTCACACCATGACCTTCACTTCCACGTTCAGGACACCCCACCTCACACAATGGAAGTGTCATACCTGCATATTTTCTCTCATGTCAGTAGCCTCTCGCAGTGGATGCACTGCCAGCTTAAAGATGTCATCAATAGTCTTGAGACCAGTGTTCCTCAGCATGGTGTACTCCCTTGCTTTCTTCCCTATCCGCACCGAGAGGCTGCGCTTCTGTGCCTTCCCACCTCCACTTCGGTTGGTTATGGCAATATGAACAAAGAGGGTAACGTGCTCCATGATATCACCAACAAAAGACCGCAGTGGTATGTGCCTGTATCCGGGCTGTAAGCACTCCAGAGGGATGGTGTACTGTCCTATGAACTCATCCCCAATGTAGTCATCATCCAAAACAACAAAGCGGATCATGGCCAGCTCCGGTAGATTGATCTGGAACTCAAAGCTTTCATCAAAAATGGGGTTATCACTGTTTTGCTGAACAGTTTTAGTTCTTTGTTCAGTGCAGTCTGCAGGAATCCCATGTATTTCTATGCAGACATAGGGGTCTATGACATCCCCTTTTGCACATGCACCCTTGGGCTTTGGAAAATTCTGACCACTGATTATTTTGACGTGGAGGACCTGGGGAGAGACCCCTGGCACAATACCCTTGGTATTTGCACTGAAGTAAGACACTTCATCACGCATCACTGAAGGCCTGAGAACATACCCACATCCTCCATTCTGTAGAAACCAACCAGTGTGTAGGTCCATCATGGGCCCTGGGGTCTGATAGTTCATTGCCACTATCTGGCAACCACAATTCCAAAAATCTTGAGGATTTAAGTTACTAGAGTCTATCCTCATAGCACTTGGGTACACCCTGGACAGAAACTTTTTGTTGTAGTTGACAAAATCTTCAGGGTACTCATTTGCAATCCGACTGGCTTCTGCCTCACTGAAGGAGCACATTTCCCAATAATTTTGGAATTTCATGGATGTCTCAAAGTCTTTGTATTGGACAGATTTGCATAGGGACACCAAGTCAGACAATTCCCTGCAGAGCCAGATCAGCTTTGGTTCCCTTGTGAAGTCCTCTGACAGTCTTCGGGATATTTCAGCCTCTTCATCTTCATCCGTGACTTCTCCTTCCAATATATCCTGATCAGAGGGTAATTTCTTCCCCTTCACAATGATCTTCATTTTCAGTTTCTCCGGTGATGGGAGGTAGACTTCTGAGGATAAAGGTGCCTCTGTGTACAGTTTGTTTCCGAAGATTCTTTTCATGTGTTGTACCACCACCTTCTGCTGCTGTACAGAGCAGTGGTTCCCCAAGCAGAGAATAAGAGGGTATTCTGAAGCAAAGAAGGCCAATTTGTTTATTACCTCAATAACATTTCGAAAGGCAAGTGGAGATGTCATGTTGTTGCGGTTACAAATAATGGGTTCATTATCTGGGCCGTCACAGACGTCTAGTTCAATACTCCGACAGCTCATCTTTAAAGCTCTGACATAACCATTGATATCAGCTGGCCCTCTGAGCTGGTCTTCTATTAGATATGTATTGTGGGATGCATTGATGTAGTAATGTGACAAAGGCTGTGTCATGTCTTGGACAATTTTTTTGTGCTCTGGGTCAAAAATATCACATTCCGGGGACAACAAGTACTGAGTAAATCCATCAATCGCAAGAAAACCTTTCAACCGCCCTTCTTCAGAAAGCTCATACCTGCGTATAATATCTAGACACATTTCTTCTGTTATGTGGGTCACTCCTTGCTCAGCCTCTAAAAACAGCATGAGGTCATTGGCATCCAGGTACTCCTTGTTTTTGGATATCTGCACGAGTAAGAAGTACACTTCAGGTCTCGTGCAAAGTTCACTGAATGCTTCACAAAATTCCTCTTTTGTTACTCGTGTTGTCAGTTTCTCTTTACTCTTCTGAATTTCCTTAAATTTTAACCTAATCTTTGATTCCTTTAAGGTGGGGTTAAGCTTCTTTATTAGCTCCACAGACGTATCTTCTAACATTATGCCATTGCCATCAACATCTGCTGCATCAAATACAGTTTTTAGCCAGGCAAACCGTGGGGTATCATGGCTGCTTTCCATCAAATCCAGGGGTTGTTTGCTACGAGAAACCAAGTACCTTAATCCTGATACCCAAATATTGGCCACATCAGCTGAATTGGCAACCAAGTCAAGCGACTCATAGTTCTCACCATGAATTACTGACAGTGCACAGTCCTCAGAAATCTGATCTGCAAGTCCGTTATTCCTGAATGTTTCTGTGTTCTTCCCTAGTCTGATTTCTTTTATAGCAGAAATATCAAGCTTGGCTTTGTCAAGATCCTTCTTGGAAGGCTCCCAACGAAGAGCCTGCAGGTCAGGATCCAGAGTAAAAAACCGGTTATAAATCCGGGAATTTGGACGAACTTTCTTCAGTTCACACCCAGCCTGCATAAAGCTGATACAGTCGCTGGCACTGCTTATTTTCTTCTCTGATGGCATGCTGCTGAAGGACACTGTTTTCTTTCTTCCACATTTTTGGTTTGAAGGATCCTGTGGAATAATTATATATATAAAAAAGTTAGTTTTTCTTTGGTCATTCCAGGAGTCCATAAATAATAGAAAAGATACATTTATGTAAAGATAATTAATGTTCTTCTGAACCTCAAAACACAACATATTATCCCTTCCCACACTTCAGTTCCCTGAACTCATGCTGAGCTATAAAATATTCTGAGTTATAGAGCAACTTGATTGACTGCAGCATTTGAGGCAGCAAGTTTTCCTGAGTGATATTTGCAGCTCTTACACTGCCTTTGAGATCCCAGCAACTTGCTACAGCTGTGAGAAGGCAGCATCCAGTTGTGTCATGTACATTTTCAAAGCAGATATATACGAAAAGAGGTTTGATGGGAAGTTCCAGCACCAGGCTGAGGTCTGCATAACCAGAATCTGGAGCATCCCATTGAGTCAGCATGCCAGTGGGACACGTGACAGCTGGTGCTCAGCAGATGAGTGTCCTGCTTCAATTCTGCCTCTTCTCAGAAACCTTGGACACCTCAAGCAAAACTAAACCAAAGCCAAATAACAGTCACTAGTCAGACCCCTGAGGTACAGAGCCAGGAGAGTCTGGGCCCTCTTACTGGTATATTCCAGTATATTTGAGTGTTCTTTGGCAAAGGAAGTTCTCACAAGGCTGAGAAGCCCATCTCTGCTGCATGCTTAATTGCATGGCTCACATGGGAGCCCCCCAAACCTCTTTGCTCAGCCCTAAGTACTTCACATTCTCTTGTCTCTCCATTAGTTTTGAACCACAAAGCATTGAAGGAAAAAGGACAACCAGGTAAGAAATATATTCTAACTAACTTGTCTTGAGAAAATACTCAGCCAGACACGTGACTGCCTTTTCAGTATCAACTGTCTACTTGCTGCTGGATGTAAACCCAGCTGCCTGCAATTTTAGTGCAGCAACTAAATTTGTATCTTTCCCCACATATTGTCAATTCAAAACATTTCTCAATAATTATAAATTGCAAATAATTATTTTTTTTCACTGAATGATTTCTATCTACTCTACTCTATTAGTATATAAACTATCCAACAGCTACCAAAAATATTTTTAAAACATCATTCAAGGCTGTAATTAATTGTGGTAGACTTGTTAAAATTACTTTCCCTCCTATTTCCCTAGCCAACACCAATACTTCCCCCATTCCCTGCCTTCTGCTGTTGAAGGGACTTCAGCTGCCTGAACTTTGAGTAGAAAAGGAGACTCGAGGCAAGGAAATGCTGATGCTGGGTATAGACACACAGCCCTCCACGCTGCTGCCTCAGGCCCAGCCATGAGATGTGCACCAGGGACCAGTCTCCCAAAAGCCCCCAAGGACCTACTCTGAGACACCAAAACGCTTGACTCCCAAACCCTTTGCAGCCTGGACTACACTTCCCTACTCTAGGACCTGGTTTCTTTAAACTTCTCATGCTAAAATTTTCTCGTTAAACTAATACAGAGACTTCTACGAACAAGACTAACTATTTAGTACTTATGAGAATAGGTCTTAAAAAAGAAGAAAGTCAATGAAGTGAGTGCCTCAGGTCAGCTACCTTTTAAATTGCAGCTTTCTGCTAAAATATTCTGTTTCTGCATTAACATACTGTGTTTTAAAATGTGGCTTTGGCCACGAAAATCTTCAGGCAATAGATGCTAATGAATACAAACGAATACAGTCACCTACAACACAGGTTCTAAAAGAGCCGCTTCTTTTTTATTTCCTCGTGTTTACAAGAGCAATATTTTGATTTAAGATTGATGATTAATTTGAATTATTTTTCTCATATAGGAAGATGTATTAATGGCCTTGGAATCTGCAGTGATTCATTCCTTGACAGAGGTTCCTCCAGGCCAGACCTGGAAATCTCATCAGAGCAGCCAGATATAGTTAGAGGTCTGATATTTTGTCTTAACTAGGGAGGCACAAATTGTTATATAACTTTTCTGCAGAAAATAAAAGCCATTTATTTTTAGTTCCAAGATACCTGTGCCTTTTGATCAAAATAAGTCAGGGAATTAATCAGCTATTACGGTGGGAAAAAAACTAATTGGTCTCATGGAGAAACAACAAAAGCTCCCATTTAACATTCAATCTTAACCTCTCAGGGATTTTGGAGGGAAATAGATTATCCTCTGTGCCCTCTTTCCTCCTTTTATTTTTTATGGATACTTCTGGTTTTGTACTTAGTGGAATATAAGGAACATCAGCAGTTTTTCATCACAGAGTAGGACTCCCCCATATCTTTCAATGAAATGAATAGAATTTGAGCCTAATCCACAGACTAATTGCCTAAAATTACCAAGATTTAAGTATTATTGACACTGATGGGATTATTTTAACTGATACCAACAATCTCCTCTACCTATTGTATAATACACAAAGCCCCTGCAAAACTGCAACTGTTAGCTGAGCTTATTACTGCATCAGATATTACCCTCTTCGTGTCTACAGACCAGGAGCATCTGGAGAGGTGCTCAGTCTTTCAAACTGAGAGTTGTTAATTTAGGCATAATGTGACAGTTTCCATTCACAATTATCAAGATGTTAGTTATTCCAGTCATGCAAGAAACTCAAAAGATGTTTCTGTAAGCTCTACTGCTGGTTGTCTTCTCAGCCTGACAACCCAGGCACTCGCCTTTGTTCTACCACATTCACAATGCTTGAACAAGCATCTCCAGATCCTGACACCATGCTTTCGCCAGGCCACACACCTCTAGGTCCAAGGGATCACCCTGGGGAGGAGAATGTTTACTTCAAGTGTCCTCCCACCACTGAGCCTCACTCACATCAGTGCCTGGAGAAGACGATTTAGATACCCTGTGTCTCCCCACTGATCCTAAGCTGAGCTTGGTTCAACTGAGACTGCAGACTTCGGTTTCTAATTTTAGTGTACCTATTGTTTTCCTTAAGTCTCTATCTTAATCAAATTTCAACATAATGCTCTTCTATGACCAGACACTCAGCTAAGAATACTGTGCTGCAGTGTCTCCAGTGGTTAAACTGCTGCTCCGTTTTACCTTTCCCTGGATACTGACACCAGGAACAAGTACAGTCACCTGGCAAACTAAAAGCTGCCAGCATCTTAAGTGAACAAATAGGAAACCTGCTCTCTTGTGCTACCTGCCCCAAATATTTGCTCTCCAAATTATCACAAAATCTCTCCTCAAAGTTCACCTACACAAGAGCATTGTTCTCTTTCATCAACCAAAGTAATCAGAAAGCACAATGAGATGTACCCCTGAATCTTGGAGGTGAAAAGTCTTTCTCCAAGATGCTAAGTCCATCAAAATTGATTTTGTCACGTAACTGACCTAGGACCACCCTTTACCCTCAGTCACTTGTACTGATGGAACTGGATATATTGTGGCAGTGAAAGATGAAAAGGATGATGTTTGCCAAAAAAAGAAATCTACATCAGTGTGAAAACAAGCAACTAACTTGTAGATTTTCCACCATAAGACCTTCTGTACCAGATTTAATCTAGCTCTGTGCAAAACACTGTTACTGGAAACAAACACAACCAGTTTGCATGCAAAGTGCAAGTACAAAAAGAAAATCCCACTTATGTGGGAAACCTTTTTTCCCAAGGCAAGACACTTCTTTCAAAGTGACTCAGACTATGGTTTCCTTCAGTTCTTTGGTTGTCCCCTACAAGGTGATTTAAAAGGATGACTCCATCTCCTTCCTGCTCCTGAGCCTGCATAATGTCCATTATGTAAAATACCTAAAGACCTCAACCACAAGACCACACCAACATGCACTTGTATTTCAGCATATGCACAGCTGCTCTGAAATCAGTTGCGACCAAGGAGACGTATCTCTGGCCTGACTGCATCCTAACATTTTCTAAATGTTTCTAAAGGAGGGATTCAGAGCTCCAGCCTAAGCACACTCCCAAAATAGGAGAAGCTCTCCTCTTGAACACATCATCCTCCTCAGAGGGACTGGATGTGTAAACAGTGGGATCAGTAAGCCATCAGCAGTTGTGGGAAAACTCCACCCCATCCACCCTGACCTCTGACTGCTCAAACTTCTGCTGTTTAAATCAAAGAGCTAACAGAAATAAATACGTGGGATTAAAAAAATATTAATAAACATGCTCTTCACCTCATCCCACCCTCTTTGTCAAAACTATAGGACGTAAATTGCTGATCTGAAGCTAGGAAGTGGGGCAGTAATAAGAGCCGGATAGCACACAAAGGCCAAGCACATGAATTTTGTCTGAAATCAAGTTACCTGAAGGGTGCCTAAGGCATTGATGGTGTTCCAGCATTCTGTTGAGGAGGGTAAGAAAGGCAAAAATCATCACCTATCCAAAGACATCAAAAACCCTTAAAGAGCTGCAGGGCTTCTCTGAAAGGATATGAAATTCAGTAATGATGCTGAGAGATAAACTTGTTAAGTGCGATTAAGGGCCATTTCCCCCCAAACAATTCACATTTTCACCAGTATCACCCGTTGCTAAAAGAGAAGCTTTGTTCTGATCTTTGACATTTCCCATGAACCTAGCACTAAGAAATCAATAACAGACAGCTTAGTCTGTCCTCACAAATAGATTGTGATAAACGGTGCATCCTAAAAGCTATCTGCTCTGCAAACTCCAGATGATCCTGTTAATTGGACAACTGATTATCTGATTATTTTTTTTCCCCCAGAGAAACTAATTAGCTCTACAGGATAATTTTTTTGAGATGTTTCTAGATATTACAGTTAAACACAGACAGAAATCCAAGTCCCTGAAAATCTTAAAGCTTTACAGTACCCGTGGTGGGAAAATGTACCTTTAAAAAGTAAATAAAGAAGTCAGTTCAGCGAGACACTAATGGCACTCAAAGCACTGTGTAGCAGGTTGACAAATGATGGTGCAATTTTTCTAAAACAAAGTATGCCAGAACAGGGAAGGTTTACATAAACCATCCAAGAGAACACAGAAAGTCAAACCTTGGGCCAGGGGCTGCAACTGGATCTTATACATGTGTAAGGCTTAGTCCATTTGATCAGAGATGCAGCTCAAAGGTCAAACCCACAGTACCAGTACGTGATTAGTAGAGGTAGCAATGATCACTGGAAACCAGTATTCACTGTTAGCACACTAAGCTTTCTTCTGTCAGTCTCAGCCCTGTTCTGGCCATCCTCAGAGAGCATCCCAGGACTGCCAGTTTGGCAGATTTTATCAATTCTCCTCCCAGCCTCTGCTATCACAACTCCTTCATGAGCTAAACTTCCTCTAATCTTTCCTGGCAAGGCCTGTAGGATCTAAGTATCAGATACCCACTGTGACATCTCACAGGACAAGAAAGGAAAGGCTGCCTACTCAAAATTCATCCAGGCTGAGTACTCATGGCACAAAGCTGCTACCTTTGCACAGGAGCTGAACAACCAAACCACTTAATCGCTGGTGCAGCAGCCACAGGGATGCTGCCAGTCACACTTGAGCTAACCACACAGCTCAACAGATTGCAAGAGCAGATGTTAATGTTGTGGGATCAAGCTCAGTAGCCTCTTCAAGGAAAAATTCCTACTAATTCAGGGACTTGTGCACATGTGGAATAAAGACTGGATCCAAAATTTAACACACACACTCTCAAAAGCTGAGGTACACACGTAATGGAATAAACAGAAAACTTAAGGCAGACCAAAAATACAACACGGACAAATACATGAGAAATAGCTTCAGAACAGAGTGTCCAACAATTTTCCAAATACCAAAACAGTCATGGCAGCACATCTGCAAACCCAGCTAGTTGTCACTAACCAGCAGTTTAACTCGAGCACAAGCTCCACACAAAAGCCTGAGCACCATCATCGTTCATGGGACAGCAATGACTAAGGGAACTCAGACACAGGGGACAGAGAAGTGACCCGGGGAACTGTAACATCTGCATTTACAGTGGGCTTTCCTCAACTCCCCAGGACTACCTAGAGTTTAGATACGGGTTGTGGACTGTCAGCAAGACCTTTAATAATAACTTTACAGTCAGCTTCTCATCAAAAGAGGCACCCTGCAAAATGGGTACCATGAGGCAGGAAAACTGAGTGAAGACAAGGGCTTAACTATTCTGGGATGCTCAACAGTCCCCGCTGGAGAAGTTCAACAGGAGGCAAGATTATAATGGATTGTCTCCTTTCCTCTTTTGCTCCGTTACCAAAAATCACTTTCAAGTACTGGAGTGTAAGGATGGAGAGAGAGAATGAGAGAGAAGAGTATCTGGAGAAAATCATTAAGAAAAACATCTGAACCAACATGATTTGCTGTACAAGGAATGCTTTGTTGTGTATTTGCTTTTTTCTTTTCTAAATCATTAGTATTACCAAACTTAATCAATTTTACCTTGACAAAAATTTACCTTTGCTGTTTAAATGACAAATTCAGAGGGGAAAAAACAAAAGAGCAACACATAAAGACTCCATCTGGAAATACTTTTTGGAAATTAAAAGCATACTGTGCAAGAAGGGTTTCTTTTCTGGCATGATACAAAACTGAAGTTACTACTTCTCCTTCTTTTTGTAACTTGGGGCCATGAGGCCAACGCTTCCAAGAGTACAAGAACATGAGTACCTGTAATGAGGCTACCACTTCACTGCTCCTTCCATCATCACTACTGAGGTTTCATCCAACTGGTTTCCAAAAGGACTGTCCTTAAATATAGGTGTATCTATTCCTTTACATATTAAGCAACATCTACAGTGAGAAATAAATTCCCGCATGACACTTCAATACATATGCACAATGTCTCCATACAACCATATGGAAAACCCCACCCCATGCAGAAGGTTTTCCATGGATACTCTTCACTGTCCCTGTAGAAAAAAAACTCCTTCACTTATGACACCCTAAGCGCCAGATCTACTCCCAGTTGTGAGAAGGCACTTAGTTGGTAAGGGACTGACACAGCCCATGGGATGTAATATCTCCAGTCACTGCCACTCCAAGACGCTCTGTTATTTCCAACTACTTGGGTTGCTCACAGGCTCTAATGCTTTTAAGTCTTCAAGGGCACTTTGGACATGCATTCAATTCATCCCCTTGCTCTAAGGGAATATAAACCTGAGAAAGACAGAAGGACACTTTCTGTCTTCAAGCAGAAGCAGTAGCAGCAAGCACTCAGACAAGGAGAGGGCAGCATTCCCAGAAGAGCTCCACTGTACAAACCCTCATTCTTTCACAGAATTTGCTTTGATTGCACCTGAGGCAAAAATTAAGAGGATAAGAGAATTCCAGTAGTAACTCAGGAGGAAAAGCCAAATGAGTTTCTGGCTAAGAAAAAAAATGCCCCACTGGTACTCCCCCTCATTACACCTCTAAATGCTGGACTGGCAGTGTATCTGTGAGTTGGTATTTTTCACTGTCAAAATAATGGAAAAGCTAAAACAAGATTTGATTAAGAATAAAAAAATATTACCATTAACTATTTCCATCATTACAGAAAACAGAGCTTGTCAGACTAACCTGATACCTCTGACTTTATGATATTAAGTTTGGTTGATACACATAATAAAGTCATTGCAACATGCTTAGACTCTGTGATATATTATGGTTTCTGCAATGCAGAATGATTAAGAAGATGTAACAATAAAAATAAACTCAGAAGACATTAAATGGATCAAACACAAGATAAATGACAACTCTCAAGCGCAACAGTAAATGGGAAACACTTATCATGTAGATACGCTTCAAATGGGATTCTGCAGGGACCCGTTCTTAGCCCAGTGCTATTTAGCATTTTTAGAGTAACCTGGAAGAAAGCATGAAATCAATATGCATGGAGCCTGGAGAGGATACAAAGCCAAGTTTGAACAGTGATGAATAACAAAGAATATGAGACTGATAAAAAGTCAAAAGACTGCTTGACAAGCGATACATAAAAAAAGAAGTATGTTCCAATAAGGAGCAGAATACAAGGTCATAAATTTAGAAACACAAGGGGCAGGCCTTACTTACAGGACTCTGATGTAGGAGACAATAATTTGGGGAAAAAAAGCCACATCATCACAGATGATCAGCACAGAAAATAACAAAGATCACATACAAAACAGTATACTTGGTTGTATAAACATATTATTTAGTCAGGATAGAAAAGTTCTGATATGTTTGGCCCATCATGCGATGCTCTCAGTTTAGAAACTGCCTTGAAAATTGGAAAGCTCAAAAGAGCCACGAGAATCAGGAAGATTCTGGAAAACACATTCATGTAAGAGATTACAGATTCTTTTAGTTCAATACACACATTGTATTAATAAAAATTAATTATTAAATTAAGAGTAATAGAAATGTGTGTTAATATAAGGAATAACTTTAAAGGACACTTCCCATGCCCTACTAAAGGCATATTTGGGCACCTTTATTCAGAATGTAATGGTTTCATTTGAGTAGCTTAATTAAATAGTGAATCAATGTATTTTAAGAAGTCCTTCAAATTACATCTCCTTATGGATCCCCTAGGAACTCGACAGATGTCAGGATTTAGATCACAGAATATTCAGAGTTGGAAGGGACCCACAAGGATCGAGGCCAACTCAATTATTAAGATGATTACATAAAGATGAGAACTGTCAGGTGATACATCCTTCTAACACCTGGAAATTGATACGTTCCAAATAAAGCTCAAACTTAACAAAAAAAAAACAAAACAAAAACCATAAAACCAACAATGGACTCAAGGATGACAGGAGAGCCTCCATCACTAAAAAGGCATTCACTAGCAACTGATTCCTTCCAAAAGGATGTCCTATGAGATCAAATGTGATTTCATTTAAGCCCTATATAATGGAGAGCAGACCAGGTTTTGGTGGTATCTTTTGGCCTAATTATTCAGGTATTAGCTCAAAAATTCCATTCTGTAATTTTCCAAAGAATGCCCTTGAACATGACTATGCCTTCTGGTCTGGTATCGTGGCACTGGAGATTACCAGGCACTGGAGGCCAAAAATAGGATGACCAATTTAATTTCATTTTGAATCTTGCAACAATCCTCCAGGAATAAAATGTGTAATCCAATAAGCCACACAAATCTCAATAGACTAATCACATTATTTTAAGCCCTTTTTAATCAACTTAAATTATTTCTTCATTAATCACATTTATGCCGATTCAGATCAACCCCAACCCTTAAACTCAGCAATGAAGTTACAAAACTCAATAAAATCAGGTAATGACTCTGGTTTAATGGGAACTTTTTTAAAATTCCAATTCTTACCCATAATTGAATTATTAACTAGGTTGAGATAAAATACATAAAGCCGAATACGAAGTATATGGGCAAGACAGAGCACGGTTTTATCTGTCTATAATGCACTTGGGGGTGACGTTTTGCCTCGAGCATTCTATCTAAAGGCCCCCTGTGTTCTGTGAGAGAGAAAAGTGACTTTCAGCATACCCAACAAATGCATCAGCTCCTCTGCGGAGACTGTTCCGCAGTTAAGGGAAGCGCCCCTGAGGTGTAGGAGTTTTCCAGCTGGTGTGCAGGCTCTCCATGGGAGTACAGGCACCACCTCCACAGGAACCCACAACACAGATCCTTGTGGAGCTCTGGCAGTGCCCAGCTCACCCAGCCTGGGTGGAGGTGTGATCCACGCCTCTGCACACGTGCCATGCCTCTCCTGTTTGTGCTCCACTAGCCCTCATGACCGAGCTTCATCACAAAGCAAGGATTAGGGAAAACTTGCTGATTGCTCCTCTACACAGTGTACATACTGGCATCAAGATGTGTCTGTACATACACACAGGCTCAAAAATTCCTGAAGTATTTTACTCCCATCCACAGCCCTTTAGCTTTGGGTCTACGTGCCCAATGCATACCATACCTGCCCCCTCAGCATCCTGAAACCCCAGGTGCAGGTATAAATCACACCTGTTGGTATCTGAGCAGTGCCAAGCCTTGAAACGTGCTAAAGGAGTTGGCAGGGCTAAAACCAACATACAAGGGACAGAATTATTTTAGTGGTCTACGTAGCAACGGTGTGACAAATTAAAACATTTCCCTTACAAGCAAAACACAGATTTCCCCATTAATTCAAAGGAAGAAAGTATTCAAGAGACAGCTGCGGTAGCCTCATTATGTGCCTCTCATACATAGGTGTAGTCCAAATTTTTACCAATGCAGACACTGAATGCTGGCATTACTCATCAAAATAAGAAGTAAATTATACAGGTCACAAGCATTTTGATAACCTGCAAACTGCAGCATCATAAACATCCAATTTATTTAAAGAATAACTGATTTGCTATGGTGATGTGCTACTATTTTTAATCACATTTCTTCAAAACTACCCACCTTCAAGGGGACAGCCCTCCTGCTTCCCAGAGCCCAAGTCTTAGGGAGAGAAAAATCACTTGCTTGTTTTGGTTTGTTTTTTTTTAAACAAGTAAAGGAATGCAATTATAACGTAGTTTTATTCTAGTCATATATATATATTTGCTAAGTAAGTATAAATCCTTTTTCTTACAAGTAAATTAGCTGCATGCCTGAATATTAGAATCCCTTGCATTTTGCTTACCACATGCTTTTTTACAGCTTAAGTACATCACCAACCTGGTGTAATTGCTTCCATCCAGTTAATATTTACACATTATGAATTAGTGGTTATAGGTGTATCAAAAAATATCTGAATCCTAACCACAGTATAATTATACTGTAACTGCAACATAACTTAGTACTTAAATGAAGATGACAACACCTCAAAGTTTTGTCAACTTGCAACACATTGAAAATGTCAAGCAAGAAGGAAAATGCTGGATTTGCAACCATAAAAGTGGAAACCTCCTGGCTTCTAGTTCTACTCACAACCCCAAGAAGATCCTTTAGGAAACACTATGTGCTCTGGATTTGTCTCATGCTTTTCGTAACACTAAAAATGTTTCTGATGCACAAATCTCAGTATTTTCAGAGAAAAAGCAGTTTCTGCCAGGGTTTTCATCCTTGCCCTCGCCTGGGGCTGAGCCTTTTTCTTCTTCTAAAACCATTAATTCTTTCTTTTCTCTTTTGTCATTATTTTTCATCAGTTCCTTTAGGTGGATGTGTAAGCAACAAATGCTCCCCAACACGTTGCTTAGAGGTAAATAAAGGGTAAAAAAACACATCTCTATTCACCTGCAGGATTTGTCTAACTCTTGGGGAAAAAAGACACCAAAGGTGAGCAAAAAGGCACCCTGGCCCGAAGCCAGCAGCAGAGAGTGTCCCAGGCCCAGGGGAGCACCCTCATTCTGAGAATGGACTGCTCCAAATCCTGCATACTCAGGAGAAGACAACTTTTTAGCTCCATTTTTACAGATGACACTTTTTTTTCTAGCAGGTGGCCTCAGGAAAATCATATTACTGTAAATCTGTCATTTAAGATTTTTTTTGTCTGTCTTTACATGGAAGACTAAAAAGGACAATAATTTAAAAATTATATAGTGTTCAGAAAATTATAGAAATAATTTACTTTGCTCATCAGCTTTCCATTTAAAGGTTTTCATGAAATTTCTAGTCTTAACCCTAAAACAAAGCTTTATGCAATGAAGTGCCAACATATTTTATATCTGTTTAATTATAATAATGAAGACTTTGGTAATGCATTTAAAACAACTAGTCTAATCAAGGCTGTATCCAGAGAACTGCTTTGTTGTACCCAGGAGAATTTGTCTGTCTTAATTAAGTCTCCTCTCTCAGACACAGACCATAGCGACTCTTCCATCTGAACTACCTTATGTAATTGCACACCAGCTCGACTTACTGCATACAGCACACATTGTTTTCAGTGCAGTTTCTAACACTGCCATTGTGCTTCCTAGTGCAAAGATACAGAAAACAGTCTACAAAAAGTCCCTGTGGATGGTAAATTGTACACACGTGCTCCCATCTCGTAGTTCAGCAACCGGGGCACCAGTAAAATATGAATGCCCTAATGCTCATATTGATCCAAATCAGATTTAATTCTCTTAATTTGGACAAAGCAATTGTTCTTTACTTACCTTAATGTAATGAAAGTTGAATCTAGCCCGCAGGGGCAACGTATGAGATTCATGAAAATCTCCTTTCTTAATTGTACCATATTTTCTGGATATACTATTTTAAGATATACTTGGAATCAGGAGAACAGTACAGAATACTGTAGCAGTACCAGATATTTTACAGGTAGATTAACAAAAATTAATTCTTTCAAGATCTACCACAGACACTAAATTCCACAGCTTATTAATTCCACTGGGTTTTGTATCTATTTTTTTCCGATTCTGAATCAATATTGAAACTTATGGAAAATATTTTTCCTCCTTATGCCTATGCATGAACAAAATTAATTTTTTTTCCCATACAGTGCTTTCACTTGGGATCATTATTAACTGAGAGAAGAAAAAGAATCAACTCTTTGTACGCAGTAAAGCTCAAACATTTTTTTTAACTATGCACTTTGGAAAATGATACATTTCTGATTCATTTTCCAAAGACAATTAACTGTCAATGAGTTCTTCAGCTGGCGGGTAAATTGAGGCCCATCTGTAATTGCTGAATATTCTCTATTGATCAAAGCACACTGTTGTAGCTCAGCAAAATGAAACGGCATTACTATCCCCATGAAAAATGAATGCTTCACCCTGCAACCATTTGCTGGTATTTTAAAAATCAAACACTGATTTAAGAGCTCCAAGTGGAGTGCGGTCATTCATCAAGCACTGTGCACCACCACGCTGACCCAGAGAGATTTTGGTCGTAAGGTTGGTATAACCCAAACTCAAAACGGTTCCTTCCTAAACTCTCACAGAAAACTATTTTCTCCTAAAAATAAGAACACGCTAGAGAATAAACTCACGTGCAACATCAGAAAAGTGTATGAACCTATGAAAACACACCATCCAGAAAGTAGCCAAAGTACTAAATTACAAAGGACAAATTTTGAAGGAGTCTGAGTACATCCTCTGATTTCAGGGTCAACACGGCTGTCGGAAGTGAGAGAAGTGATGCAACCAAACCGGTGAAGAACTAAGGGATAGAACATTTTCATAGTATTAACTGAGCTGGGCTGTTACCTTCTACAGTTCACGGCTTACTTTTGGTGACACACTCATTCTGGATACCTTAATGCTAAACTTGGAGCATCCTCTTTCTCCGCTGCCTGAAAACACCGGGCTTGAAATCAAATTCTGGAATTCAAGTAGGCAAACATATAGGACTGAGTATGAAAAAGGTTTTCCTTGCACCCCATTTCCAAAAAGCTCAAGTACAGATGTCACTTATCACTGTCTATATAGTCAGAAGTACTTATCTATCAACCACTGAAGCAACAGATCTGACTCCAGAGTAACAGATACCAGCAGAAGTTCAGTCACTTTCCTTTTCATGAAGCACAGATCTGATGATACATCCCCAGCTCTTGCTGAGTCAATGAAATGTTTAACCACAGATCTACTGTATTCAGTGAAACTTAAAAGATATTTTAGCACTTTGCTGATCTCAGAGACTCGCCCACAGTCACGCAGGAAACAGAGGGCAGAGGAGCTGTGAACGGCGCTGACACGTTGTAATACTGAGCCACAAAACCACCCCTCTGTTTGCAGAGATTGCTCTAGCTCTGTATCAAACCTACATGTTTTGTGAATCACATCCTCATGGTAGGAATGTGGCAGCATGCAGTAAAAATAAGTCAAACAGTTGTCTTGGTAAAATGAGATGTTTCTTTGCAAGTGTAAAAAAGATACCACACACCATTCCCAAGTGTTCTTTAAACAAGATTGTTTGGTATATATTCACGGAAAAAAAAAAAAAACAGACTGCAAACCTGAAAGATAACGCTTTTAATTTCTGGCCATAAACAAAATCTGAGGGTAGGTAGGAGATATGGGCTTGAAACCTCTTAACCTAAACTGTATCCCTTTCACCACAAGTTTCCCAATAATGAAGATATAATAAACAGCTCAGTTTGGGTAATACCAAATGTTGGTTTCTTACTTAAAAGTTTCAGTGTAATGGTTTTCCCTTCTTGTAATTGAGTGTTCTCATTTGTGTAATACCACAAAATATACACAGAATTCCCCCGTTAACACTGCCATTTAATTTCTATACACTTATACAGTGACAACATGAAAAAACGTTTATTTCAAAAGAGCCTCGTGCTGAGCTGGTCCAATACAAAACCAGGTTCACAAGCAGTCCACATGCAAAGCCTCACCAAAAAAACTACATGCTGCCCATAGTTTAATCAGAATTTTCAGAGACAGAAAACGTATCTTAAGTTTACTAGAAGCAGGTGTTTATTCTACAGGGAAGAATGAGACTAAAAGGACTGGAAAATCTTTCCATCTTTTCCTATTTAAGCCTGTGCAAAGAGACAGACAATGTTTGGCAAATAGATGCATTTTAAATACACATCCTGGACATGTTTGTACTCCACCTGTGACTAACATAGGGAATTGAGAATAAAGCTGTGCTGAGTCCTGCGGCTTGAGACAGGACACATGGATATGAGTGCACAGGCACAAGCACAAAAACCCAGCTGTGTGAGCACACGTCACACACTGACACACACCTAAGACAGAGCTGTCAGGGGATTTCACCACCTCCTTTCCAAGTGCAATCTGTAAAATTATAACAAAACTTGGTACATTCTGAGCCATTTCAAGAGCAAACATTTTCTCCACATAAATATCTCCTTGAAGCGCAGAGGGCAATCATGTCTTGCAGGGATGATTATACAGCATCCAGAAAGGGAAAGAGAAGCAGAACATGAGAAGAACTCTATCAGAGAGAAACCGGGAAAACCAGCAGGGTTATACAAAAGGACCAACTAGAGCCCCATCAGGCAGACATTGCTACTGCCTGAATTAATCAGAGTTGTTCCTGAAAACAATACATAAACTGACATTAGTTCAGTCTGTATGTATAATACCAATTCAGTCTCATTTTTCATACCAAATTACATCAGACTTTAATTAAAATCTTTTAACTGAAAATTAAAATGTCAGTGGTGATGCCTGGATGCTGCTGAAGAGTTTTACCTTCTCCCTAATTCAAATAAAACAAAAAAAGGAGGAAATACCTAAGAGCAAGAGTTTCAAGTGATACTCTACTCAGCCAGCAGCAGGGACTGGCCACTGAATTAATGTTCCAGAGTTTTATTTTCTTTCTAAACTTACCTCTTGCTGCCAGTTACATGCCTGCAGGATCACGGACTATCCAGCTGACCTCGATTAGTCAAATAGCAGGGAACGTAAAAGCAAATAGCTCCTAAACGCAGTGTACCAGTAATAGTACATTAATCAGGAAACTCCAAACAGCTTTTTTTACTCATCAGGCAAAAGATGGTCCCTTAGCAAAACCGAAGCCTTGAACTCCACTACCACTCCATGTGGACACATGCAGGTGTGTGCTCATCTGCCTCAGCTTCCCCCAGAATTTGGGTAGGACTCAAACACAGTGGCAGAACACCACCTTCCACCTCTCCAAAAATACTGACCAGCAGGTTTCACTGGGAGAGGCGATAAGAGAGGAGCCATGCAGCACAATACCCATCTTCCAGAGCCACTGCTCTACTGAAGCCCGACTCCACTTCTTCCAGCTGCTAATTGCTTTGAAGGAGCTAACATGAGGCCTGCATCTCTCTTCTCCAATGCTCCTGTTTCTGATGTTTCAGGAGGTTCTTAGGTTTGGCTCAAAGGAGTCAAAGTTACAAACTTTGTCCACCTCAAACCAGCCACCAGATTCAGCCTGAATTTCTAAGTGCACACATGTTTTGGGTCCAGCACCATACACAGCTGGGCTCTACTGATGCTGCTGGCCATTTGTTGAAACTTTCTCTGATTCCACAAATAAAAGCACATTCCATAACGTACCTTCATTTTCTAGCTACAAAATAAATAAAAGAGACAATAAAATGTTGCATATTGGAACGCACTCTTACAGTGAATGGGGAGCCCTTAGGCAGAGTGGGAACATAAACAAAAATTAAGGCATGAGTCATAGAGTGCAAGTCAAAGAAAAAAAATGGGAAAAAATATAGCAAGAATTCTGATACACAGGAAGAGGGTGAAAACATTACAGACATCAGACAGAAGTTGCAAACAGGGGCCCATGTAGAAGTGGCTGTCAGGCACAGGCACCAAACTTCAGAAGCAGACAAGTTAAAGAGCTTCTGACACCTTGCTCAGTTCACCTTTCCACCCTCATTAAAAAAGCACCTGAAAAAGGAAACCTTCATTCTCCTGGGAGCACATTTACTTCTCAACAAATGTTACTGACAGTTGCACTATTGACGTCAATAAAAGGAGGGTAGTTTAATCACTGGAGCTAGCTTTGGGTTGCTGATTTGATGAGGATCTGCTCCTCAAGCTGCTAATGGTTTGAGCCTCATTTTGTGGTAATCTGTGTTCTCAGTTACTATATTTATTCCCCATTCCTCACTGCTGAGGTATCTAACATTACTGTACCTGTCAGGTGCTGGGAACTGAAAACTGTTTCTCTGCAGTATTAAAAATGCCAAAAAAAGAAAATGGATATTACTAATGGTCAGTGTCAGTGCTGATGTTGGTAGAGGATATGGCAGTCCCGCAGAGCTGAATTACATATTTGCACATGGTGCTTTGCACTGAACAGGAAATACTCTTCTCCTTAGCTGAGTCTTGCTGTTAAAACTGATCTGCCAGGAAAAAAACAAAGAATGGATGTTGGAATGGAAAAAAAGGCAGGCTGACCGACTCAGCTGTCTGCAGAGCACAGGCACATCCCCACCCACCCCTCCAGCCGCTGTGCTGGGGTGTGCACCGTGCAGCCGTGCATGGCAAACTCAGGGTGCAAAGGCAATCGGCAGTTCTCATCCTCAAGACTAAAGGTCAAACTGAACCAACCCCTCCGGTGGCAGCAGAGGGATGTGGTTCCAGTGAATCCCCAAAGGCAGAGACACAGCAGGCCGGCCAGGCAGCACAGTGATGCTCAACATGCCACTGCTTCACCAGCAATGGCTCGGCCCTAACCTGTCAACAAACCCAAGCATTTTGTGCATGACTGTTTCCCAGCATCGGTTCTCCTACTGCTTGTCCTTTGCAGCCCCGAGGTGGGTTGGCCAGCCAGGTAAGCCCAGCAGAGGCAGCAGGCACAGCCTGGCTGGTCCATGCAGAACAGCAATGCCTGAGACACGTGAGGCACCCTGTATTTGGGCACGCACCTGATGATTCACAGCATCCATTTCAGTTGCCAAAACAGTTTAATAAACCACTAGTAGACTCGAGACTTGAAATTCCACAAAGATGTTTAGACTGAGAGCTTACGCAGTGACAAACTTCTGGCTTTGAGAAAGACTGTTAAAACCTATCTTTGGTCGCTCACACACCCTCTCCTCTAGTGCGAGACCTGCCATCTGCCTGCTGTGATTTGCCAGTTCCGCTGCCGTATCACCAGCCACCGCCGCGCCACTGCAACACAGACAAAAACCTCCCCTGGGCTTCTCACCCACACACTGCTTTTAGACTGTTGCCTGAGAAGTAGAACGTGGCTTAGGGTTAGAGGCAGGGGACAAGAGAACCTAGTCATTTATATCCCAAGCGCTGCCATACAGGTAGGCTTTTCCTCTCTGGGAGCAACACCCCCAAAGTCCAAGCAGGGAATCCCAGTGAGCTGACACTTCTCCGCTGGCACTGCAGAAAGACTGCCAGGCACCAGTCCCTCCTGCATTCACCCATGCATCTCCTTCACCCAGCTTTTTGGACACTAAGCAAGGCCCTTGAGGGCTAATAAAAATGTCAGCCCTCCACAGACCCCTTATTTGACCTTAGGCACAGTCAAATTCTCCCTCCTTCAGTCAGTTCACCTGCAAGATCAAAATCACTCACATGATTTGCATTCCTGCCTTACCCCACAGAAGCTGATCTGTGGAAGCTGCACATGAAACAGCAGCAGTTGTGTGTTCAAACAGGGGATTCATTCACTTGGCATACAGTAAATTCATGTCCCCTGCTCCTTCCTTACCTGCCTGAAGCCCAATGCATATAACAGATCATTTAAAAAAGAAGTAATTTGAATTAAATAGCACTCCTAAAACATTACAAGAGCATTCCTGAAAACCAACTATTTGGCTGAATTTTATTCAAAAGCCTCTAAACAAACACCAAGCTCTGCTGCAACACTGCTCCTTTCCCTTTGCCTTAGTAATTCAGTTTCCACTGTGGGGGGCTATTTATCTCATTCCCCTTGCAACATAAAAACCATTTCTCCAGTCAAACCTCTACATTACAGATGGTTATTTTTTCCTTTATCATAAGCCTGCTGATAGTCTATTTCATATGGAGGCAAAGCACAGAGCTGAGTGATGAAGGTGGCAGCAGAGAAGCAATCACGCTCACGCAAGGGACCTCTCCCAGGATTTTATGCTGCTTGCGAAGTCTGACTCTAGTGCCATGCTGGCTGTACATCACTGTGATTACACTGACTAGGTTATTCAGATTTATGGAAGAGAGAGAGACAGAGAGGCAGGAAATTGGCCCAGCAATGATGTACTAATGTGTACTCTGCTCCAGAAGCTCAGTGCCTGTAAATATGAAAATGTTAAAACCATGTTTTTGATAAGCATGACAAATCACGTAAAGTCCCTACAATTTTATTAGAGGAAACATTTTCAAATGCATTGATTAAATTAGGAATAATGACTTGAACCCGAAGTTATAAACCTCTAATTTCATCAGCACTAATGACCTCCTGAAATAGAAGGGAGGAAGACAGCATCCTCATGGCTGAGACAAAGAGTGCACAGCACATGACACCAGCCCTTTATCAGCCATGCTGCAATGGATAAAACTGGGTGAGAAGACAAAGAGTGTGGAGAACCAAATCACAATCTACATATTAAATAGCTTTAGCTACCTGAGATTTCAAACCCTGTTCAAAATTACTTATTTCTTGAGCTCCAACAAACATTGAGACACTTAATTGTAATCCAAAAGCAGACTACATAAAAGCAATGTCATTCTGCACATATTCACAATGAAGCATATGGAAAAATTAATGTGTTCAACCTGTAATCATCTTCCCGGTGCAAATGGCTTCTGACATGCATTTTCCAAAGTATAAGCTGCATGCAAACATCCCACACACCAAACTGCTACCTCCAAAGGACATGCAGCAAGGAGCCTGTCATCAGGTGGCATTCACCTTCCCACTCTGCCATAGCACTACCACTCTTCTCTCACAGAAAGTCCCACTTCTCCCCAATACTGACTCTGATTTATTTCCACAGTCCTACTGAGACGAGGGAGACAAGGGAAGGTGTGGACCTTTCACTGCACATAGAGACTAAGGATCGATCCAATTGTCCCTTACCTCCCTGATGTCAACAGAACAAAGAAAAAGTATCGTCCATGAGTGGGCCTAACATATAACCTGTACTCCAAGATGCCACTGTCAAGCTTAGAGAGACCTGAACTTGATAAAGAGCAAGGAAACGAACCAAGATGACAATGCATCTTCTTAAATGTTCCCCTGGGTCCTGGAGATGGACAGGACTTGTTCTCATCCCTGACATGATTGAGACAGTCTCAGGATCACATGGAAATGCCTGCATGCACTCAGCAGAGCAGGTGGAAAGCAAAGGCATGGTTCTCATGCCCTGCTTCCCAGGTCCAAGGATTGGTGTGACTGCTGCAAAACCCAAAAAGACTCTTCACACTGAAGGTATTTCCTCCTGATGGAAAGAGTCACCTAAAACTAAACTGCTCATTCACTAGGACCTACTTGGGGCCTTCTAGACTGAGTCCTCCTTTTACCCTCTCACAACAGCAAATGTTATAAAGGATGTTTTATCCATTTTCTTTTTTGCCCTTCCATGTTCAGCCTTTTCCCTTTTGCTCTATGAAAATAGGAAGCGAGAAGGAAGAGTGAAATGAATGTCTGCTATGTCTGTCAAAATACAATGAATGGGAAGGAAGCAAACTGTTCTTCCCTAAACTCAATTGTCATTACTTCACGTCTCTGAAACCAGCAAATATAAGAAACTGGTGTTGGAAGAAAAATTGTTTTCACAAAGGTTGCACCTTGAACTTTAACATTAATATGGAAGAATAAATCATGCAAAATTGTGGGGAATAAAGCAGAATTATCTGAGTGTTTTCCTTTACCTTCCCTCATAAATACAGTCTTTAGATTTATATACTTCTCTTTCTTGTAAGGACTACATCACAGGATAATGCATGATTAATTCATTAAACTTCATCAGCTTTGTTTAACCTGTCAGATAAATGGGAAATACATACTGATAATATATGGCTGTGCATTAACACTACTTCACCATGAGACATCCAAAAAAACAAGCCTCACCTCAAAGAAGAAACAATTTAGCTTAATCTCCCTTCAGGATTCAAAACTCATGCAACACCCTGCCCACCCTTCCTGACCCATCAGAGGACTCCGTCTGGTGAAAAAATGAGTGTCAGAGCTTTGAATCTGAACATCTGGGACGCATGAGAAGCTGGGACCTTGCTGGCTACAGACACTTTGCTGCACAGCAGAAGCTAGAAAGATGCTCTTCTGTGCACCCTTGGAATTTCCAGGAACATAATACAGAAATAATCTCATTTGGGCATCCAGGAACAGGAGAGAATGATTCACCTTGCACATTGTAAGCAAATTTGGTCTAAAAGTCCACACAACTAATTATTAGAAATTGGTCACTAGTAAAAGAGTTTTACTTTTTTTCCTGAAACTGGAATTCCAAATTCAAGGCATGCGCTTTTTTTCTTCCCGCTTTTCTTTAGTACAGGAATAAGCTTTCTATTATTAGTCTGTTTCTATCATTAAATTCATAGTGTGCGCAAACACTGATGGGTGTTTTTTTGCTCTATCAAAATCTGTTCTGTTCTAACAACTGAGAACTACATCTTTTACCGCATTACACAGAGGAAATATTTAGAACAAACAGAACACTGGCTACCCACATACATTAAATATCTGACAGTAAATTGAAAACAATACATGTGGTAGTGCAGCTGTACAACATTATCATAATTGAGTCCGTCCTCCATCTCTCCAGCCACTGAGTTGCAGCCCTTTTTCAGTATTCTTATTTTTTCATTATAAATAAAGAGACCTCATTTCCAAACTCTTCTCATCTTTATTTTTCCCTTGAACTCACCTCTGAGAGACTTAATGAGGACAGAAAATTGAACAGTGAGTACATTTTATGCCTTATTTGAAAGCACATAATGTTTCTCACAAGTCCTCTTTGTAGGAAGATGTGTCTGCAAGTATTTCTCTTCTATAAATATATTAGGAAAGACGAAAGAGAGAGACACAGCAGTCCAGGACTTAGACACAGGCTTGTGCCATTCAGCTTCCACAAGAACATTCACTCCAAGTCTCCAAGCACAGGCCAAACCACTGTAGCATAACACCATCGTAGCTGCCACTGCTGGAAACCACGGCTGTTCTGCCATCTCTCTGGGGATCACAGCTGGAATACTGTTGTCTCACAGGCACTTCTAACCACAGTGAGTGCTCACATCATAAATGGAGTCACGGCCATCAACAGATTGCCTCCAAAAAGGTCTCTGCTCAACTCCACTGGACCTTTCCTGATAATTGTTCTCTTGGGTAGTTACATATGACAATAAGAAAAACCCACCCATCAGAGCAACTCCCACATCAGCTGTGCCATGAACATCATCTGTGTGCTGTTTATATCAAGCAAATGTTGTACAGGTCACATGCAATCCCATATTTATGTTACTGAGAATCTCAAGGGATTTTGGGGTGGGTGCTGAACAGGAAGAGTATTCTGTTTTTAATGAGCACTTCGGCTCTTACAAAAATACACAGCAACAAAAGCTAGCTACTAAACCTCCACTGATTTCAGTCTATGCAGAAAGGGGAGGGGAAGCGTGGCAGAAACTGCATTCACCGGATTGCAGCCCAGGGTGAGCCCTGGCTGCTGTGTGCTACCTGCCAGCAGTGCCTTGGTGCAAAAGCTGACTGAACCACAGAGGTCCCTCACGTGGCCACACAACTCAGCACACCATCACGAGGATCCACTGGCATGACAAAAGCCAAGCACTTGGTTAGCACAGATGTGCTCTTAAGACACCAAGACTGCAATCCCCCACCAGCTGGGCACTGCCAGCCCTCCCCAGTGGCAGCCCAGCTGGCTTTAGGACTAATCTGAAAGATTTTGCTTACTCAGGTCATGAATCTCCAGTGCCCCAAGTAACTCACCTGTGCTGAAACTGGGCTCTCTTCAAGATGCGTGAGGCTCAATCCTGTTCTGTTTTGTTCTTATTAAATTAAATTTTTTTTAAATTAAAAACAAAGCCACAAACGTATAATGGTTGGTGTTCAAATCCAAATTTTCATCCATTTATGGACCATTATTTATATGTGGGATCTTTGTCTCCTAGAGCTATCCAATTCAAAATTAATTTACAGCCCTGTCTTCAGAAAAATAACATAAACCATAGCATGACAAGTCCTCAGCATGGGAGATATAAACAACCTTCAGCAGAACACACTGGGGTGCAAGTGAACTAACACACAACTACAAGAATACCAGGAAACAAAAACAGCTAGTTACTCTTAAAAACACCAACACAATATGGTAAACATTTTCTTCCCTATTGCGGACTGCTATGATTAGTGGTTAGTAAATACTTGTGTGATGGCAGCAACCAGATGTCACAATGGGATGTTGGACAGCACTGGTAGGTATTGCGTGAATAAAAAGAGGCAACAGTTGGTCTAAAGGGCTGACTGTTAATATTGCTTGCATTATTCTAACTTCAGGGGGGGGGATCTTACTCTGAAGGAAATTTTAAAAAGCACTGGCTTTTTACATTGGCTCATCAGTTAGGCTATTAACACAGAATAAGTGTGTTAATAATTATAAATAAATACTGTGTTAATAATAAAGAAAAATTACTCAAGCAGTAACAGTATAATGATGTAGTTTGAGATAAAGCCTAACACTACCAGTAGTTATGTTCATATTATTAAATGCACTGTTAGCTGAATGGGGTGGTGGGTTTAAGACATTTCCCATGTTAGCCAACAGTAACTTTTAAACTGAACTGGAAATGAGTTTGTGAAAAATACAAGCATATTTTATTGCAAAATGGGCTCAAGCTATGCATGAAATCAGCTCATCTTATCAGGCTCCATTCATCTCTAATTCTCACCAGCAACAAAAATGGAAAGTGGGCAGGAAGCTGTTTCACGTGCCGTTCTGTTAAGCTTCCCAGTGATGTACTCTAAACAAAAGGTTCAAGGTTCCTGTGGGAAGAGTAACAGACCCACCAGGACTTCACGGAGGGTGTGTGTCCTCAGTTTTCCCATGAACCCCTCTCTGTTGTCAGAGCTGTGGCTGTGGGAGCGTGGTGGCTGCGACCCTCTTACTGCAGACAGCTCATCTGAGTAGGAGTGTGTTTAACGTGACCATTCGCAGCAGTCTCCCTACACACTGCTTATGCTACATTTAACATTTACACTGGACTGTTCAAGATCTCCCTTGAAACTGCCAATTTTCATATTTCTTTGTAAGATACAAAAAAGCAGAGGTTTAAACCATTAATCTGGCTATGATCATTAACATGCAATTGTTTTCCCATTTAAATCTTTTCATGCACCTGTTACACTTCAGACTGAAGCTCAGTCTCTCGGGCAAGGCCAGTGTGCCCACCATCAACTCAGGCAGATAGGGAGCTGGCCCCCAGCTACACATGGAGGTCAAACCACACAGCTCAGGCACACACTATACATAAGTGGTTATAGTCAAGGTCAACAAGGTGACTATTTTAAGAAAGGACATCCAAGCCTCTTCCCCTGCCCAGAGGAGACAAGGGAGGGAATAGGAAGCCCATCGAGGCTAAGGAAGGGAAGGACCTCTCCAGCTGGTGATGCTGCAGCAGGGACACCCCTGCCAGGCTGATGGCAAGTCCCAGCCCCAGGGCTGCAGTGCAACAGTGATGAGGGAGCAACGACAGGAGGACATAAGGAGGTGAAAGGTAAACAAGGATGTGTGATTTCCCTTCATACGGGATTAAATGCAGGCTACGTGCAAAGCAGAGTTTCACCAGGCATATCGCCAGCGTGCGGCGAGGGGAAGGCAGCACTTCAAGGGCCTGCAGGACTGCGCCTTCAGGAAACATGGGCATCACTCCCAGCCATCTGCTCTGGAGTGCACAGGGCCCTCAAAGACCAGAAGGGGAAGCAGGAGCCCAGCCGTGCCACAGTGCAGCACTTGGGTAACAGCTGCTGCAGGGCTTCCCGGGGGCTGCGTCCAGCTGCGCGCACCGAGACACCCTGCGCTCGGTTCTG
Organism: Sclerurus mexicanus; assembly: GCA_013396755.1. Taxonomy (NCBI): domain Eukaryota; kingdom Metazoa; phylum Chordata; class Aves; order Passeriformes; family Furnariidae; genus Sclerurus; species Sclerurus mexicanus. Next base: position 411,054 of record VWZF01007068.1, on the reverse strand, counting down.
CTCACGGGGACACCTGCCAAGGGGGAGGCAGCCGGCAAAAGAGAGTAAATCCTTCAGCCCAAGCCAGCAGAGATCCTGCTGTGACCCTGCCAGCTCTGATGGTGGGTCAGATAAAGGGCTCAGCACTCCAGGTAGCTAATAAAAAGAGATTAAAGCATCACAGTCAATGAGACAGTTTCCTTCTATTTGCCCACTCAGGCAGAACAATTTCCTCTCCAGATTGATTTCTGCCTTCCTCCACTCAGTGGAGGCCCCAGGGTGCGCAGGTGGGAGGCATGGGAAAAGCACACCAGAAGGGAGAGGGGCACAGCCAGGGAGGAGGCGCTGTGTCCCTCCTCTGCACTCATCCTCCCGGCAGTGGACCATTCCTGCAGGATGAGTGTGCTTCCTGTGATGGCAGGGACACAGACCCATAGGCTGCAATGCAAATGGAAACAAGTCATTACAAAAATAATGGAAAAAGCATTTAGTTGTCTCAGAACTAAACAACTATTTTCATGGCATTTAGAGAGTCCATTCAGACTGACTGTGGAGGTCCGTCAGACTGGGAGGTATTCTCTGCTCCTTGCAAATGTGGCTTTGACTGATGAGGGAACACGAGACAAGCATTAGTGATGTGTCTTGTCAAACTTTGTCAATAATGCAACAAGGAAGCCAGAAGATGCAGCTGAGGTGTGAGAACAACAGAGGGATATTCTGCCAAGATAATGCTGCTTTCCTCCCAGGACGGCCATGACCCACCCATGCTCTGGGGATGGTCATCAATCCTGTCAGCATTCCCATCTTCCCCCAAAAGCGCAAAGCTAGCTCCCTAAGGCTCAATATCCCTTAAACCTCTCCATCAGAAGGAATAAAAGAGGAAAAAAGCAGGGATACAGCGACACTGGTATACCAGTCATGCAATTACTGATTGTACATGAAAGTCTATATTGGCTATGCTTTTCCATGAAATTTGCAGAGCACCATCCAACTGAAGTCTGTACCAACAAAAAGCACTTGGCTACCTGGCAAAGGGAGTCCACAGACCAAGCCTCGGCTAGGGACCTGCACAAACCTTTTTTAAAAGATGAAGGTCTGCAAAGGAACACATATACATATTCTCACCTCCATGTGCCTAACATCTGTGTTGTGCTTCATTCCAGGTAACCGAGGACAGCAGGACAGGAACACCAACGCACCAGTTCGCCAACTGCTTAATGAATTGAGATGCTGTGGGTGTGAGCTGACATTTCTAGGGAAATTCAGTGTACTCGTGAAAAGTAGTGTGTTGCAGGATTCTCTTCAACAGCATTCTGTTTGTTTCTCCAAGATGAGAAACTGACAGGATATTCACTGAAAATATTTGCTGTATAGTCCCCAAGAACTCCGCTCAGCACAGGCTGAGGTTTCTGTTATTGCCCCGAGCCTCAAGAGAACAGCAAGATAAAGAATCTACATTGTCCTATCTGCAGCATCTCTACCGTAACTGCTGCTCACCACACCCTGCACGGTGCCCCAACACACCGACACTGGGGTTTGCACTTACCCTAAGGTCTTTATAGATGGTAATTCTGAACTTTGTTCCCTGTGTAGAAACGTTGATCTCTCAACCTGATTCAAGCTTCTACCACACGACAGTTAAGTACAACATCTGAGCCCTAAAGTCAGATTACTGAAATTTATTTCAAGACCGTGTATTACAGAAAGCATCAGCTTCCAGCAGGAGCCCACGTGAACAAATAAAAAGACAACGGAGAGACCTTCCCGTTTGTCAGGTGACTATTCACTTCTTATTTAGTCAGTTAAGCGTATTGCTGCTGGTTTGAAATGAAGATAACACAGCTTGCAGACAAACACAATAATAATGGTCTGTTTCACATTAAGCTCTGCCTAACACCATGGTCTTCTAGCAAGCCCTCAACCTTCAGCTGCACCTGCTGGAAAGAGCTGCAGTGTTATTAACATACTTCTATGCTTCACATGCCTCAGAGTCACTGAAAGCAGCCACAGTACCTCCCAGATCATACATCTTTCAGCACTCCGTGACTCTGAGAGCCAAAGGCAGAGGCTTTGCCCTAGGCTGCCTCTGCCCCATGCTTATCTGGAGCTGCTGCAGTGCTCTCACAGCCACAAAACATCCTGGGTACAAGGTGGTCACCTTAATTAGCGGATGACACTGAGATGGTTTCAGAAATGAAAAAGTCTTCCCCTCTCATTTTCTGTTTCACAGCCTATCCACAGGTCTCTAATTATATACATTCACACCTCCACATAGGATTTAATGGGAGTGGAAAGAGATTGTTCATCTGCAGACAACACATAATTTTTCTCTAAAATATGGAAAGTTAAGTAAAATGTCAGGAGCAAAGAAATTCCAGGTGACTTTAAATTATTTAACCATCCACATAAAGTCTTTGCATAGATCTTGAAACAAAAGGCTCCTTTCCATTAAGAAAGTACATATATTTTTTGGAGTTTGGAATTAAAAATGCATCAAGAAAATGTTCTGTCTTTAAGATGGTGCAAATCTTCATAGTTCTGCTGATTTCAACAGACTGAAGTACACCAAAAATACTTTTAAGTGGAAAAAAAGTAATGTAAAAATATGTCTTCCCTCCATTTTAACTTTTACAGGAAACAATAACTACCCAGTGCTTTCTCTGTGTCAGAGCAGTCTCCCTGCATGCTATTAATGCTGCAGGTTCCTCTTGTTCATGGCAAGTGCCTTCCAGGACATGTTTATAGAAAAGAGAAAGAAAAGCTTTTTTTTATGCTAACGGGACTGGCATCCATTCCTCATGTTACCACTTGCTCAGAAGTACACTTCACACATTCAACTCTCTTGCTCTTTTATTCCTTCTCACCATTGCTGACTCTGAGACACATTCACCTACTTAAATTCTGCTTGAGCTCAAGTTGTGAGGCATTAAAATGTTTTTAATTTCCAAGGAAAGGAAGACTTAGAAAGGCTGTTCTCACTTTTCCAAAGCACACACACACACAGAGCTTCCCCTGGTTAGTACATCATTAGTGTTTCTTTCCAAGAATTTCATTGCTTGCAAATAGACTGTTTTCAGGGATATGTGCTTGGTGTAAAATCTTGCATGGAGGTGTTGATTAGCCAAATGCCGCTTATTCTGCATGGTCTTTTTTTCTTTTTCCCCCTAGTCTGGACCTTTAGGAACATCCTGGGAGGTTAACGACTGCATAAGGGAGGTTTGTGTAAAATAAGCCACATGTCTCCTACGAAATAAAGGCAAAAGGGCACAAGCAGCAGCTGCCATGGAGGGCTTAGATGGGCTCTGACAGGCTGCTGGTGGCACCAGGCTCTCCACCAGAGCGGTGATGGATGGGACCTCCTGGACAGCTGCAACTCCGATCTTCAGCAGATGAGCAGGAAAACAGTGCTACTGGGCTGCTTCTGGAAGAGATTAGCACACATGCCTAGGGAAAGAAGGAAGACTTGAAGAAGCCTGTTTTCCCATGCTTATTTGTGTGACCTTCTGACCGGAAATTAATTTTTTGACCCCATCCATTTGGAAATAGGAAAGAAAAAACCCCATGTTTCAGTTAAAAAGGAACACCACAGCGTTGACCACAAGTACTTGCCTAACTCTGCTTCTGGAGAACTTACGTGTAGGTAAGCTAGGCAGTTCATTAGACAGAATAGTACAGCTTTGGAGGGGAAAGAAAAACAAACAAACTCAAAATTAATATTAGTTAAGGTTTGGCTAGGTTTTACACAAATGCAGGAAAAAGGTGGACATTTTCACATTTGGAAAGCCAAAGCCATGCAATTTAGTCCATGTTATATCTCCACATTAAAACCACAGACTACAGCTGGTGCTGCAAATACTCAGAGCCTTCAAAAATCAGGTCACATTCACATTTTCATGTTCCAAAACCCCTTTTTAAGTGGTTTATTGAAGTTGCATGGCACTTCAGAATTTGTTTTAAAAAACTGTTTGTTTCAGCCAAGATTAGATTTGACTTCAGACTCTGCTCACACACCTGAGCCTAGAGAATGATTCAAAATTTGTGCATCCCATGGTCTATCCGTCCACAGATCCAAAATTATTACACTCTGGCATAAAACATTTCTTCTAATTTTTAAGTCTTATCTGAGGTAACACGATGATTGATGTCGAGTAAAGAAGTTCTTCCAAATTGCATTTGAGGTTAAGCATTTGATTTTCAACATATGCAAAAGAAAAAAAAAAGTGTTCTAGTTAAAACATGAAGCTGACATTTCTGAAACGCCAGAGGAAAGACTGCCAATATGTCTTTGCTTCTTTCAGCATTCTTAAATTTTCCCTGTCATCATTTTGAAATAGTGGGAGTCATCCCTCACAGCACAGCAACCCCAAAGCCTCTCTGATACCAAAACTGACAGCTACGTAGCAGAAGCCATGAAAACTGTTTTCCCTCTTTTAGATTAAAAGCAGAGCACAGACATCTTAAAATAGGGCCAAAATCCAGAGATATTTAAAAGAGTCTTGAGGCTCTTGAAAAACACCTGAACCAAATCTTTGAGAACAGCCAAAAAACACCCTAGTTCAGATACACTGAGCATGTAAGTGACTCTGAAAATGGAATTTATCCTAGACATCTTCTGAAAGCAAACGGCTACTGCACTTTGCATTCACAGAGAGCAGCAGCAAAACCCCCCTGAATAAATCTGCCCTCAGAGACAGATACAGTTTGAGCAGTGGCAAAATCCCAAGTTAATACCTTTTGTTCCATATTCGCTGTTCCCCCAGCTGATTACACAAGCTCATCCCTGTGACAAACATCTCTTCCTCTGCACAGCTACCCACACAAATCCTCACATCCCGGGGTCTCGCAGAGGCTTTATCTATAGGAGTTTTAAGACCTTTGGCTAGAGGAGTGCTACATTAAGCAAGAAAAGGGGGGTTAATTTTGTTGATTTCCTTTGTCCCCTGCACATCATCAGAAAGGTGCCACGCTCCAGCAACTTCTTCACCCTCAGGATGTTGCTCTCCTGTTTCCCCTCTCCCTCAGTGGGAGTCTTTTAAATCACTTTTAATAACCCAATAAAGGCACACATTCGCCTACAAACCAGGACAAGTTTGATGCTATACCAAAGGCAAGGGAAGCCTTCAGTGGAGCTCAGAGAGTCAATGTGATCTATCTTTTCAGTTTACCCAGCTGACAAGTAGTAAGGGCAAACTGTCCCTCTCCTACAGAAAGTGAAATTGCAGTGTTCAAAAGCATTGGAGTTGGATTAAGTGTAATTGAATGAAGCTGACTGATTAGGAATGAGTTGCATTAGACACTGAGGTGTTTAAACGAAGATTAAGAAAGAGAACCTGTGTGTCAGTTGGGAGAACTGAAATAATTAAACATCACTAGTCCCACTGAGTGATGCAGCACAGACAGTAGTACTGAAACATCAGGCCACAAATGGAGACTCTATTCGGAGTAACCTGTACAGAACATCAGTTACTTTCTGGTCAATACAATATACCTTCAGTTTTACCTGAAAGAACAGATTAATAGATATTGCATGCAGGTCTAAGAAATTATTTTTCATGACACTTTCTTGAGCATTTTTACACACATTGGATGAAGTTAAAAACACTGGGCCTCAACAGGTTTCCTTGAGTCATGAAAACCCATTCCCTGCTACAGCACATAAGCACATCAGGTACCTAACACTACACCTCCAGTCTCCCACACCCATCCCAACAGCATCCAGGTCCTACAGTGGTGGGAGAGAGGTGAAGGAGCAGCAGTGGGAGAAATGAAGGCAGAACTGGAAGAGTGGAAGGAGAATTGCAGTGATGCTAGAGGAAAAAGCTTGCCACTGAAGGGCTGCAGTAAAGGAGAGTGAGCAATGGTAATGGACAACCAACCACTAATTGGGTTAAAATACACAAGAATCTCCAGGTTACCAAAAAATAAACAGCAGCTGAAGGGACAGTGCTGTGGAGGTCCCTCCCATAGCTCCTTCTGGGACTGTCACTTGAGGAAGCCTGATACCTCTGTATCAGAGACATGGAAAATAGCAAGGGGTTGGAAAATGGCAATTTATTATTCAGAAAAAAGCTCAACAGTTATAGAACTTCCATTCACTTGCCCCACAAAAAAGTCCTTTGGTTTCAACTTCACTATGGAAGATAGGGAAAGAATACAGAAAGAAAGGAAGACTAAAAAAAAATTAAATATGGGAGATGGAAAATCTTCAATAAATCTAACTTAAATGGAAAGGAGCTTAACTTGTGAAAACAACCATAGGAAGGGGTCTTTCAAAAGCATATCCCCAAAAGATCTCTCCCACAGCCACGGTGAAGCAACTGCATGTTTTTCAGCATGGCAAGGACGCTCCTGCCCAGTCTGCTCTGATACTGTAATCACTCTGTTAACCACAAATCCCCAGGGTAACTCTTAGCTGTGTAAGTTCTTTTCTTTTTTCTTTTCTGTTTTTAAGAAGATTTAGAAATAAAGACCTTTTCTGTTTGTCTATATGGTATTTTAGTTGAACTGATGAGCTTGGTATTGTAATTCCTACGCTCCTTAATGCAGCCTACATTCAGAAGCAAGACCCACTCAAAAACCATGGTTCCTGTACATGTAGAAGCTGCATTTAGCACAAGGAGGGTGAAAATAAGGATAAATTTAAACCTTTCTGTGTTCATGAAAACACCTAATGAGAAAATTGCTGCCTTGAGCAGTTAATGGTAACTTGTTATTGCTGATGAAGACAGCAGAGCTCCTTTGTAAATACAATAAATGCTAATTCAGCTACTTTGGCCCTGAATAAAAGAGTCCACATATTGTTCATTCACAAAGAAAACTGATAGGATTTCTATGGTCTGCAAGTGCCTGAACATTTTATTTATCCCACTGAAGTGCAAAGCTGTACAGAACAGGAACGTCTTCTCACTGAGGTCAGGACAATTTTAAATCAAATCAGAGCAAATTAAACCCTGAAACTGGTAGTAAGAGGACCTACTGTGTCCAGAGCTTTAGGAGAAAAGATAAAGCAACCTGGCTCGAAAAAAAACACAAGTGCATCACTATTTGTGCAATAGCTGCACATCTCTTCAGAAAGGAGATGTGTGCCACTATGGTGGGAAAACACAGCTATTCAAATTCAGACAGGCACCATTTTTATTGTTTTTGAATGCTTGAACCAACCAAAATTCAGAGACAACATGAAAGTCATCCAGACTTCAATCACAGCTATTTCTGGAACTGCCAAAACTGGAAGGGAATATCCTCTCCCCCACATTTTTAATCAGCTTAGAAACAAAACACAGGAGTATTTTGTCATTGTCTCACATCACTGAACTAGCATTAACACTTTCATCCCAAAACAAATAATGCTACAGGAAACTATTCAGTCATCAGGGAAACAGGAGAAAAATATCACCAAGCTGCTCCTCAGTCTGTCAGTAGAGCCTGGAGCATCACATTTAAGCTCTACCACTCCAGTGCCCCAGGCACAGACACCCCCCACACACTTCACACCATGCCTCCAATGCCCACTCACAGAGAAACCATTCGCTATTGCATGATAGTTCTTTGTGATTTGTGCATGCTGATATATCTATTGCCTTTATTGCCATTCAGACCACTACGGGCAGTAAAGCTGGAACCACCAGGCCCTACCTGGGACTCTGATGTGCTATTCTTTTTGTACAGAAACTTTTCCAGCGAAAGTCTGGTACAAACTGGCAAGTGACAGCCAAGCAAGCTCTGAGGAACATTTGTATGGACCTGGTCTGAGACAAGGACATATATTTTACCATGCTGAGTTTAGCACACTGAATTTCACCTATTACATTAAGCAAGGGCAAGGCACTTTCCCATACTCACAGCCGTGGAGTTAAATTATGCATTCAGAGCTAATTATGTGATATGCTGTTTAAACCCTGTCATTATACACGTCAAATAAGGAGAATGCAAAAATGTAGTTCCCAGGCAAATAAGACAGACACAGGGGTTGTGAGTGAAAGACACCAAACCTCCCCTAAGGGACTGTAATACCCAAGACACTAACTGTGTACCTCCACCGTTTGGACAAAACTCAGGTGTATGGCAAGAATGATGAAATCCTGATTGTTTTGGTCCCCCAACTGAGGTGGAGGTGTGTTGGCATACGTGGGTGCCTGTTCTTTCCAGTTCAGGATTCTCTCTTAAAGCAAGCATAACTGATGAACCATCTTGCAAGGAAGCATGGTGGGCACTTATTTTTTTCTCCTCTGGTTGTCCTCATTATGCCCATTTTCTTTAGTCTGGAGGAACTGCAAAGTTTAGAAACCCGTGGAAATCACACAGCCCCAAACTTGCAGGGAGACTTACTCCGGCACATATCAGGAACAATCAGCAGTGACTTATTTGGTTCCCAGCCACCCTCCTGCCCCACAGGAGCAGCAGGAGCATCCCCACAGCCTCTGGAGGCAGCATGGGGAGCCTACCTGACAGCCTAGCAGTGGCCACCTCTCCTCTTCTGCAAAAGTGGCAGGGCTGCAGAGAGCTTTGCTGGGAGGAGCAGGCAAGGAGGAAAAGTCTTCTCTCCCAGCATAAATACAGCTGTTTCCACAGATGCATGCCTCTAAAAATACTGCTTTCGTTTTAGGCCGGAGTGCAAAATCCACTGGTCCTTCACATGCAGCCACTGCTTTTGACAGCCGAGGCCAGGAACCTTGAGAAAAGAACGATTCTTTTTTGACCTGGAAAAGTCTGTCTAGAAATGATGGCAAAATCAGGCTTCTTCTGTACTTAAGAGTCATGACTGGCTAGGACTAAATCACAGAATATCCTGAGCTGGAAGAGAGCCACAAGGATCATCGGAGTTCAACCCCTAAATGAGAACAATGAAACACAGCAAAGCCCCCATGAGCAGGCAGGGACATGAAGCATGGGATCAGTCCTGGGGAATCCCTTTATCCAGTGAAATAAACTTCTGGAATATGGCATTGCCATGGCTCCTGCTGATGGCTGCTCCTGTCAGGCTCCCTGCTGCTCCATCCCAAGCCTCGCAGCCAGCCAATAGCCAGCACTCCTCCTCCCCTTAAAGAAGCAAAGCTAGGCTGGTCCTGTGGCACAGTCAGTCCGCACCCTTTCGACAGCCCAGCCAAGCCTTTGGTTTTCCAAGTTTTCTTGGCACTTTCTACCTGCACCGAGGCACATCCTTCCCACTCAGCCAGCACTCTCCTCCGGCTTGGCAACGACAAGCTCCCCAATGGCTCACATGCCCCACTGCAGGCTTCTTCAAAGCACTTTCCTGAAGGTTTGTCCCACTTGAATGAAGCCACTGCAGTTCCCCTTATTTACACCAGGACAGACACCAGGCTAAAAATGGAGGCAAGTTTCAGGATAACAACAATTAACCTTCAGAGGGATGAAGTTGAACTTCAAAACTCATTTCATCCAAGATAACAACAATGATTTATAACAGACCAAAAGGATGTTTCTACCTCCAAACCTACACCCTTTTAACTTATTTAAAAAAACCTGAAAACGCCTCCTTCTTTGTCACAGTGAATATGTACTCGATTAAAAAGCTGACCCAGTGGGAGGACACCAGAATTCTTTGCTCTGTCCTGATTTGTGCTGTGGGTCCAAATAGCTACAGTCCCTGTGATTATAGATGGCCCACAGGGTAGCAGGCAACGCACAGAGGTAAAACTGCCAAGCAGCAAAAGTAGCCAAGTTCCATTAATCACTGACAAAGCGCCCCGATGCTAAATCCTTCACATTCATCTTTTCCTGAGCTTTTCACTTTGCAGTTTATTACAGACAGAGCTTGGCTCTAGAACCTCAGTAAACCCTCACACAAAGCCACATTTTTCAAGCTGTCATCCCAAGCTGCCCTGCGCTCTCCTGACCATCCACAAACATTACTCCACATTTACATTATGTACATTAAGAGCATTTTTAATTATTCTTGCAGCCCAACAAATGAGCATTCACAATAATTTGGACACTGGCACTGTCTGCCTGCAGCAGGCAGATGCTACTGTGCTCAGTAGAAAAGGAAGCCATTTTTATTATAGCATGAAGGCAGGAAAAGCTTCTCAGAACAAGCAGGCAGTAGTGAAATTTTTGCTCCTTTTTTTTGCTGCTCCCTGTCCCTTGCTCTCTGGGGAACAGCACTGCTTTCACTCACAGCAGGGAGCCCACCGGGGGAGAAGTAATGCCAAAGGAAGCTGCCTTTGATGGTTCACATAATGTTTATATGAAAAGTACATATTCCTTATTCCATCTGGAAAGCCGGCCAGACCATACATGTTGTACATTTCCATATTCTGGAAAGCAGTGCTTTTAAAGGATGTCAGGATCCTTTGCTTATATTGAAATGTTAGCTCTCCTGCAGATCAGCTGCAATTATTTTATGACTCACCTTACAGTTGCGTGAATTTTGAACAATTAGATATTTTAACTGAGAAGATAAGAAACTTTTCATTTTCTCTACAGAGCGCTATGATTTCAAAAAAGGCTTCAGAGGTTTTCTATCTTCCCTTGCCTAGCCATCACATCATTTGTACCACCCTTTTCTCTGGATCTTACACAAATTAGGAAATACCCATGAGCAAGCACTTAATTCCTCTATCCACCCTACTCAATACTCCTCTGCTTTTCCCACGTCCATTGACCTACAGTTACACAGCCTGGCTCTCCCAGGATTTCACAGACATGACCACAGCTTAACATACAAAATCTCACATGGGCCCTTTTCAGACTCGACTAGTGAATGTCTGGACTATTCTCTGCACCCACGTGAGTTTTTCATGTCTGCAAAATGCACAGCAATTATGTCCAAAAGCATTGCCCAATAAAACATTTCAGAGTTTTAAGCTGCAACCAGTGAAAGGGGAGCTGGAAGGACACATGGATGGGCTACAAACACCTCACAACCCAGATCCCTGGGGCAGACACAGGATGCATTCACCAGCTACTCCTTAAAGGATATGAAGACAACCCAAGTGGTCTATACAGTAAAAGCCCCTGTAACTACAGTACTGCTCTATCAGCTGAGCCATGCAAAGGTGGTTCTTCAAAAGCCACTTGGGTTCCCCGTCGCCATGCGATCCCTGAGCTCAAAGAGCTTTTCTGAATCACTGTTATTGAAGTAACTGGTAGAGCCCAAAAGCAGCCAAAGATGGTATATATCCAAGTTGTCAGCAAAGGTGAAACTACAGCCAGGTGTATCTCTGTTCACTGGAAGTGTCTGCACCATTCTTGATAGAAACACATTGCAAAATTGGTCCCTGAGGTCCTTGACAGGAAAAGCTTCCTGTGGGTATTAGATTAGGCCAGGTTCCTCTGTAGGGTAACTCTGAACTGCAAAGTTCAGAGACTGACTTACTATTACCATTGAATTATCATAATTTTTAGTTACACTTCTGCTTATCCTTTTCCCAGATCTGCAACTCCTTGGTAGGGGAGAAGGCTGTGAGAGTTGAGAGAACATGAAGTACCTTATGACATAACTGTCTGTACATTTTCAAGGTGAGAAAGTCTTAAATGCTGGCAGTAATGTAAAAAAAAAATTACCAGGGACGCAGCACAGGGCAGATCAAAAGAAAAGACAAATTTCTGTGCCAGTGTTCAGAGGCTGATAGGATGCTGAAAGCTCTTGCACAGTTTCCTTGCCATTCAAATGGAAGCCTCAGCAGCGCAAGTTCAAAATCACCAGACTGCAGCAACTGTAGATAAGAGAGTCAATGTACCTTGGTTTCCAAGTCATGGCTATTTAAGTCCTAACTCAATAAACTACTTGTGCACTCAGCATCTTGAGATTCAGTGGGCTGCTTGCTCTCCTAAAGGTTAGTGCTTCCCCAGAAATAGCTGCTAACTTCCAGAGCAAAGGGGAGCAAATCTATTTGCTCAGCTCCACAGAGGCCAAAAGCTTCCTGGTTGTGCCAGGAAGATTCTTCAATAAAGACACCAAAACAGGCAACAAAAAGGTCCCTTTGGAGGACTTCTTATCCCCTGCTGTAGAAGCTACCACCCTGGCAGAACAGTTCACTGCAGGGCATGTGTAAGTCCACAAGGACTCAGGTGGTTCTAGTCTCTGTACTCTGCCCAGAATCAGCAAGGCACAGAAACCTCTTAAAATAATCACTATGTCTTTATAAGTCTTCTTCCAGGCTAAAATTCAGCATAAGGCCTTTTAGTTGTTCTCCAAACAAATGCCACAGGGCAAACTCCAGTGGTTCCCTGCTAAAACTGCAAGTGCAGACCAGGATCTTGCCTCAGTGACAGCGGAACCCTTCTGCTGGGCTCTGAAGAGGCACTTCAGATACTACATGTCTGAGCACTCACGATGCTAAGTCTTTATCCAGGCTGGAGCTTCAACGTGTGTAGCAACGAGCTGTAAAAATGTGTCAGCAGAATTTGAGCGGAAGTTGACAAGTGTCAAAACAGGATAGCATTTAAACATTTGCAAATTTTGCTTACGATACAGCAGCACAAGGCAAACATACCACCATTAGGACTTCAAAAATAGTTTCTGAATGAAAGGAGGCTTTAAAAATAACTTTGTTTTCTCCTGGCATCCCTATGCTAATGGATTCTTCTTTTAATTAAAAAAGTCTCTTGTATGCAGGCACCAGGCGTCACCACCTACTTAGGCAATTCCAGAGCCTCCGGCAAAGCAACCAGAGCGTGCTCCACCTCTCACTTCTTCCCAACAAACCTGGAAGGGTTTGTGCATAGGTTGTTGACTCTTGCCATTCCAGATGTCCACATTCCACTCACAGGCAACAGTAAGCTTATGGTGATCCCTCCAAGAGAGCTCTTTCAAGAAAACTACATCTCATCACTGAGAAATTTGATTAACTTCTCTTACAGATAAGTCAAATGAGCCAGAGAGAAATGCATTTGTTTACACAAAGTTGCCAGATTACCCCTTGACCATCATTAGCATCACAGCAGACAGTAAAGTATTAAAGCAACGTAACATAAAATAGAAAGTAGGAAAATGAAAAAGTGATATTTCTATTGAAAGAGTGTAAGTATGTAATAAACAAAAGTACTATACTGCATAACTGCAGAGGGGGTGAATTCCAGTTACACAGCCCTCCTTAGCCATAGGATGCTTTGCTGTGCAGTGCCAACATTTTTCCAGGCCATTTTATGCAGATGTTGCAAAATACACTGAGCTGTTTAATCTACCTTTCAGTATGTTGGGTTTTTTTCACTTTCCTCTCATTATCTTCTCAGGTATCCAACCCAGATCCGGAGTTTGCATACAGTGCTAACTAATTCAAGAATTATCTACCCGGAAATCTCATTAGCTAAGATACAGAAAGTGTTACTAAAATAGATAAAGATGATTCATTTTGTTTCTATTAGCTGAAAGGACATGACAAACAGCTGAGAAGATTATACACTTAATGTGAACCAACAGTAAATCCAAGTATGGCGCTGAAACAAAAACCTTGAACCACCAAGAATTCTGCCAGTAAGGTGCTGTGGAAAGCAAGTTACTAACCTGATTTCTCATCTGTTTCACCCAGGACAGTTTCAGTGGTAACTACACTCTGTCACTGTTTTCATTCAAAATTTCTGTAGAATTCATGACTGATTTTCCCATATACCTAATTGCTATAGTTTAAAAGATTCCATTTTACTAAATAGCTTTTTATATTCCAGCTCAGAACAAACAGACAGACAGACAGAAGCACTGTACTGTGCTACCAGTAGTGAAGAGACTGCAAAGTTTCAAAGTATTTTGGAGCTGGACATTTTACAGGATTTCTCTGTCAGAGAAGACATTTAGTGTGGTGGTGCTAACAACAGTGTCGTGAGGAACCAGTTAGAAGAACTTCAGTAATTCTGCCCATGTTCACATCAAAATAAAACAAGTTCTGTAATAGAGATTAGCACCTCTAGGCCACTCCACCAGCTCCAGGCAGCTCCAAGACCTAATTCAGGTGCAAAGGAGGCATAACTTGAGTTTGATCTCAGATCCATCACTGTGGCACCAGTTGGCAGAAAGAACTATTTTCTCCCCCACCATCTGAAGAAAGTAAGGTGACCAGCAGGAAAGGAAGGAGACTCTACTGTAAACCCAGAATTAAGATGTGCCCTGGTGATAAGGCACAACCCTTCCATGCTACCATTCACCAATTAGCACTACAAAACATTGTGCCTAGTTTTAGCTTCGAGGCCTCTCATAACAATGTATGTATGCACATGTTTAAACATTTTAAAAAGTGGGTCCGAATTAATATCAACTGATTAAATTCCTTAACTTCAAAGGTGATGGGCAAGTTTGGGCCTTTTAAAACACCCTCCCTGCCACACCCTGGAGGGGCACGATTTTCATGAAGTCCCACTTACCCTCTCTCCAGGAGATGCCTTCCTGCCATGACTCAAACCAGCCATCCAGAACTGCAGGTCACGCTGGAATGTGAAACACCACACGTATCCAGTGTTCACCCTCAAATCCAGACCAGCTCATTTCCTTCTCGAGTGTCTGTCTCTGAGCACCGAAGCTGACCCGCTCCACCATACAACAAGCCTACCTTGTGCTCCAGAGTGTGGAATAGAGAGTTCTTCACCTTCCGTTGGAGCACAAGACGCTAAGTCCTCAAGTGTTCACAAGAACACGTTCAGTTTCCGGGCTGCAGCCTTTCACAGTCTACACCTTGTAGGAAATCCATACCCTGGTACCCAGCATCTCCTGGTGCCCAAAGAGCACTTACCCTGCCAAGAGTGCACGCTGCTAAAGGAAATGGCTGTATAGATTTGAAACCCTGAAGTTTTATGCTAACTGGCTAAGGCAAAAGAAAGAAAAACACCAAACCACAAAAACACCCAAAACCAGTCCCAAGACAGAAACAAAATGGAAGCAGGAAGACATGAATTTTAGTCAAATCATGTGGGCAGACTGTACAGACACAGAAGGATATGGAAAACTTGTATTTTGTGTGCAGCAGGGAAGTAGCTCTGGGTAGCAGCACCACAAAGGAGCGCTGGGGGAAGAAACAGTGTACAGCTCTAAACAAGCAGAGTAGGTTGTATCAGCTCAGGTTATGGAGAAAGCTATGCCAGGAACAAGACAACTTTATTTTTTCTTTTAAAGTGTAGCTCCATTCTAGCTAAAATTTTAATTTTTCTTTTTCCTTTTTCTTGTAATTTTCTTTTCTTTTGGACAGTTTTGCCAGTCAAAAAATATCAAAACTAAAAAGGAAACAATCACATATGCAACCAACAGCTGCAATACAAGCAAATTCAAGACAGGAAGGGTTTGTACATCTGTATCTTGTATAACCAGACTCATATAGTCAAAACTGTGTAAGAAATACATCAGCACAATACTGCTAATTTTCTATTTCACTCATAACCCAGGAGCCAGGCAATTTATCTCAGAGGCCTGTGGTGCTCTTAACTTCAGAGCTTCCCTAGATTGTCCCCAGGCTCTGAACAGCTGGTGGTGCCTGACAGAAGCAGCCACTCTGTAGAGGCAGAAGGTGCAATATCATGCATGGCTTAAATCCTATCCAAACCCAAACTCCTCCCACAGAGGATGTTCCAAGCCCCAAAACAAACTTTCCCACACACGCTCTTGTGTCAGCAATGCAGTCGTACAACCACATGGTCAAACAGGAAACTGATTCAGGTGTGTGCTACAATATGTATAATTATGGATGGTCCATACTTGTCCATAAGAGTCAGCAACAGTATCAGGGGACACTTCACCCCACGAAACCCACAGAACTTCTCTAGGAGTTTCAAAAATTGTTCATCTGTATTTAACTTATCTTCCTACATATTAATACTCACAAAACACATTGTTAGTATTTATTAACAGATTAGACAGTTCTTTCCTAAAGCTGCCAAATACTGTTGTTGTCATCTTTCAGGAATTAGTACTAATGAATATAAAAGCAATTCTGCATAGCAGTCTGAGCTGTGGCCTTCATTTCAGCAAAGCCAGTAGAAAAAGCACAGGAGGAAGGACCTACGGTGTTACACAGAACATGTGTGATGCTATACCGTACTTATGTCACACTGCACAACTATACATGGCTTAGATAATTATAAATACTGTTACAAAGGGTGATATATTAAATTGGTACTCTCAGAAATAGACAGCCTGGAACAACAGATGAGACTGAACGTGAGGATTATGGTCCTGCTTTCATGTCTGGTCTTTAAAGGTCCCCAGACAACACCGTTCCAGTGCTGAATTGAGCCTCATAAATGCAGTGCTGAATGCATTTTATGGGCATAATTCCCAGGGTCTTTGAAAACAATGCATTCTGTCAAAATAGCATCTGAACGAAACAGGCTCTTTAACCACCCAACAAAGGCCTGTTTGATGTGCCACATTCCAGGAAGCACAGCTCAGTATGATTTTATCTGTGCGTTGTCAGGTCTCTTGTGCCTTTTGTTGAAAAACTAATACAAGCTCCACAACAGGGGAGAAAATATTCCTCTCTAAAAGTATGCAGCCAGAACAAAGCAAGAGTTGGTATTAAAAAGAGAACTACCATACCAACTTTCTCTGGCGTCACGCTTTCTGTTTTCTTCCTTCAATGACCTAAATGCTCACCTCCTTGAATTAGTGCCTTTGTTCAGGCCACCTGTAGTGACCAAAACATTTGTACTACCCCAGCCAGTGAGGCAAAAACCAAAACGTGTTCTGTTCACATGCATCCCTTTGAACCTGTACTAACTGTGCACCACCTAGTTTGCTTTTGTTAGTCATGATGATCATCTCTCTAAAGTCAGTGGGAGGCCTCACAAGAGAGAAAGATGCTTCCTTTCTCCTGAGGGCAGGATGCTTACACCACAAGATAAATTTCATTTGTCATATCCATGTAGGCCCACACAAGCAAATGGAGTATGTTCTCTAATGACAGTGCATATCCTGGAAGGAAAAGTCAATACCAAAGAAAAAGAAGTTCTACTCAACCTTCTCAAGCACTCAGAAATCTCTGATTTATTACAACGCAACAACCAAGATCCATCTACCTATTATGCTTTCTTTGATAGTTGCAGACATGGGAGACTGAGAGGAGAGCATTAGGTGGTGATCTGTGACACTCCTTGGTACAGGCTCTCTGGACAAATTCTAGGTATCTATGACTGAGAGACTTCCTGGACCAGCAATGACATTTTTAATAGCTCCCAAGCAATTTTTATATCCTGATTATGCTTTTCTGAAATCAGCTCTGCTTTTAACATTCCTATCAAAGTATGTATGGCTATGTAATTAAGCTTAGATACTTCTATGGAAAAAAGTATCTTCTTTGGTCCTGAAACTGCCGCCTGACAGTTTTGCTTGAGGTACCTTAGCTTTCCTGTGAGCAAAAATAAGCATCTGTTTCCAATCTATTTTATTCATGCTGCTCACAGTTTGTAGAGCTCTGCATCTCCTTTCTGTAATCTTTTTTTTCCTGGGGTGAAGAACCTTCACCTTGGAAGTCTGTATTCATGCAGAAGTCAACCCCCAGCCCAGACCATTCCTGTGACCCCACACTGGTACTTCCAGTACCATTAAGAGTAGTCCAGCCTGGTTGAGATGAGATGGCCAGCTATGCTCACTGAGTCACTGTTTCAGAAGATTTTAAAGCACAGTGACAGCTGACAACTCATTTAACATCTCTCAAAGCAACGTTTAGCAAATGCCTTGTGGTCATTACTAATAGCTGAAGGCAATCAGCATCTGCCAGCACCTGCAAGGCCACATTCTCTCCCAATCTAAAGCTCCAGCTCAATTAATAAAAAGACAACCATGACAGTCTGGCTTGTTCTGTTTCAATGTTTTCAAGTATTGACTAAAGCTTCATTCCTGCAAACAGTGAGCAGAGTCACAGCATTAGCACATCTCAGCACTTTGGAGCTCAATGTGGCTGTCATGAAAGAATGGACTCGTAATTTTTTTCATTTTCTGCCTCTCTTTTATTTTTTTTTAATTTTTACGTTTGTACTGAGTTCAGGAATGGAAAATTTGATTTGCCACTGAGGCACCCACTGAGTTGCAACTGCATCCCTGCCAGCCCACCAGCACACAGGGCTCTGCACGCTGTTGGACTGGCTGCCTGTGAGTGAAACCCCACTGCTGCTGCAGGTGGCACAGCTGTCACCCCAGGGGGGTGGCGTGGGGAGAGCCTGCCAAGCATCTCCCCACTGCGAACTGGCACACAGAGCTGACACGCACCCCTCCCAAATGAACCCAGTCAACAAGGCCAGCAGATTTATAAAATAAGAACACACTCAAGATAGTTGTGACCGTTTTGGTCCAGGGCAGCAAGCTGATATTCCCTCACATGAGGGAGGAAATCGGGGAAGAGGGAAAGTGTGTAACAAAAGCTGGCACAAAAGGATGCTGCTCTTCCAAAAAGCTGAGCACTGCTATCAGGACCTCAGAAATGGCCATTTAGAAGACAAACTCTTTTCTAAACACCTTCCACAGAATTTGTGCACAAAGAGAAGCCTTTCAACCCATGGACACTGAGTCTGTCAAGCTAAATCACAACATATTTTGCACTGGTCTTTGCAATTCAGTTGCTGCTCTGAGGAGGGAGTGAAAATGGAACCACCTGCACATTAGAATTGGCTTGCACAGTTCTCTATACTATTCTGTAGGGTATAGATGTGATCCCTCGTCTAGCTCTGCACCTCTCTCTCTGCATTGCAGGTTGCACTTCAGGCTTCACTTGCTGGATTGCTTAGAGCAGACTTTTTATAATAGCTCAAGCAAGACCTAAAACCAGCTTGGTTAATATTAATATACAACAAATACTGAATTTCTTACCTTATTTATGTAAGTGGGGCTCTTAGTTCCCTGCTATATTACCTCACTTTTGGCTGAATGAAAACAAAAGTGATTTACATCATTCTGTAAGCTGACATCCTCATTACTTGCCTGCACTTCTGTAAGCAAACTCTACCAACAAGGCACTATTAACAGTAGCTATGCGAAGACAAGAAGGAGTCTCGTTGTTCATACTGTTACCAAATTCATTTCAAAATCTCAGGTTTTAAATCCACTTAGCGGGTTAATTCAATGCAATGTGAGTTTTCTGGATTTTGCTTTTAATCAAAAAGACAGATATGACTAGTTCAAATTATTTAGAGAAATCCAAGCATATTATATAATCACTGTTTTTTTAATCATGAAAGCACATAACCCTACCAAAAGAAAAATTTAGACAAATCTACCAGTGGTTAAGCCATAGTAAGTAGGAATTATATTTTTAGCCTTTAATACTTTGGAGTATTAAATTAATACAAAGTCCCAAACAATTTGTGCCCTGCCAGCCTGTAGCTAACATCAAGTCAACTTGACCTACTAACAAGGGTTATGCTTTTGTGCCCTTTTTAAACACCAGGAGGGCCTAAGAGTCCCACAGGCTTTTGGAATCTTCCCAGATTTTCAAGACTTATTAAGAATCAACCTTATTGTTTCAGGCAGTGCTGCAACCAGCTTCCCAAACTCTTCCTGAGCATTACTTCTCAGCACCAAAGAATTTCAAAACACCCGAGCAGACACTGCCCTGTCACCTCTGCTCCCATGCAGAACCACCTTCCCTTTCCGTGCACTCCATCACACGACAGGAGACATCTCGCCCTTCAGCTCGAGAGAAATAACCCCTGAGCATCTCTGCTGCTTTTGTACCATTATTACTATTGTATAATTACACCAAGCGTCTCCCCTTACACAGTCATTAAGCTCTCTGGAAAGTGCCATTTAGTCCGTTCTCTCCTGAGCTTCAGTGGCATATAACAAATTCCATCTCCATCTTGTGTTCACTTACATATATGGCAGACAAAATAGTTTTCAATACATGATTTTTACAAATACTACCCCACAGATGCAGCCACTTGTGTACTGGCATATTATCTTCTTGTGTAGGCAGGGCATAAAGGAACAGGCAGTTGTGGCTTCTCACATATGGATATGGCACACGGAAAAACTCAATGGTTGTTAAGTAAGGGACTGCTTTGAAGTACTTCATAAACATACTTAGCATAATGCAGTTTGCATCCTGACTGGGGCTGCCAGCAACGACCAGAATATAAGCAAATCATAAAGATAATGTTTCCAGAAATAATTGCAAGACTCGTGTTTTCTGTTTTACACCAAGCTGGTATTTTAACTCAATGACCTGGCATCTAATTTTTCCAAAATGTGACATTTAATTAACACTGTTTCCATGCATCAGTTCCTCCTGCCACCACATCAGAGAGCTGCTCTCTGCACAGGACAGCTTTAACCTCTGAGCATGTGCGTGTGTGTATACACACACACCCTACAGACATACAAATACAGCACGCATCATCAGGGACCTTGATAAAAGCCATCAGGCCACTGCACTGCCATCTCTGCAGTAGCTGTGGTCTGTCTGTCTGGCTCTCCAGGTGCTTGGCTGGGGTCTCATGGAGCAGAGCTGACCCAGCGTGGGGCAGGGCACTGATCTGCCCCACAGGATGGAAGACCTTGCCCTGTTAAGTGGGAGTTGCCTGGTCAAGTATTTTGAGCCGATTATACCTCCTCCCTTGGGTACAGCTGCACTTGCTACTGCTGTATATGCTCACAGATGTTGCTGCCTGATGCCTTTAATGGTCAATTGCGGGCTAAGAAAAAATTATTTAAAGGCAGCCAGAAGGGGCAACAGACATTTTTTAGTTTTACAGAGGAACAGAAATAAATAGTAAATAATGTATCATATTCTAGACCTATCTTCGGCATTATGCAAGCAACAAAACTCCTTCCTTGTTCCAGAAAACTTTCAGTCTTTCTTCCACGCTCCCAAATAGCAAGGAGTCTATAATAAATTTGAAGAGTTGCAGCATAAACCTAGGGATAGTTGTATTTGTCATTTCCAAGATGGCAAGCAGCCTGCATGTACTGTCATCATTAGCTA
Source organism: Sclerurus mexicanus (assembly GCA_013396755.1). NCBI lineage: Eukaryota > Metazoa > Chordata > Aves > Passeriformes > Furnariidae > Sclerurus > Sclerurus mexicanus. Next base: position 390,217 of record VWZF01007068.1, on the reverse strand, counting down.
AATCTGTGCCTTCTACTACTCCTCACTTTCCACCCTCTCTACTATTTTCCTTCCTCTCACTTAGAGGAGGCACACTCATACTTCCTGATGTTCTGATGCAAAGCTGAAAATCACTCAGTATTTAATAAGGAAAAACTGTGCCTGTTTTATTTATTTAGGCAATTTCTCTGAACTCACTGATCGTATTTGCATGAGTGCTCCTCATCTGGATGAGCTGGATGCTATAGAAAAACCCTCATAAATAATTGATATTTCATGAAAAACATAGACTTCAGGAGCTATTCTGCTCCTCGAGACCTTTCCTCTCTTTTTGTTCTCTTCTTTATTACTAAGGTCATTTCTGGACAACAGGATCATTGCTTCTTAGTGAACATCTGCTATTAAAAGCTCTCTCCCAAGCAAGCCAAATCTTGCTTGCCTTGGTCACACAAATAGTTTTATCGACCTCAACAGAACTATATGTGCAAAGCAAACAAGACTGACCTCTGCCAAGAACTGCATGCCATGTCCCCACAGGTTGGTCTTTATACTTTGGTGATATCACACCCCAAGGTTTTAAAGTACTAGTAGTTTAAATAGAAAGACACTAAAGAGAACTATTTCCTGCTATCATATGTAGCTCTAAACAAGAGACTTTGAAGAGCAGTCTATATAAAGTTTTCTTACCAAAATGTTTCTATCACATTTCAATGACTGTTTTGCGTAGATAAATTTCTCCCAATATTTTTTTTCTCTCCAGTGCTTAAAACAGGAAAATGCTACAAACTCAAGCCTCTTGTGTGGGGTTCCTGATAATAGTTTGGGGATTAGTGAAAAACAGTCATCATTGTGCTGTGCTGGGATATGAAATGGCAAGTTACTGCAAAGGGGAGACTGTAAGGTGAGCCCAATCACACCACCTGGCAAATCTGCAGTCTCACGAGGGGTGTTAGAAAAACCAGGTTTTACACCAAACCCTCGTGCCACTGTGTCTTGCACAGATGCCTGACTTCATACATAACACCCAGAAGTTTTTCAAATGTCTTAGTTCAAAAGTAAATATATACACTATCTTTCTACTGGCAGCCCAGGCTGCTGCAATGGACACGCTTGGGTAATATTTTTACTGCTTATTCTGCATTTGTACAACGGGTAAGTGATAAATCTAACGCTTAGGAACAAAGAGATTAACCACACAGTATGCAGTGCTGAACTCCTCCATTCAGTCATAAACCACAGCCCTCCTACATTGACAACTCAGCTGTACTGCCACATCCTGTCAGAGCTGGACTCTCTCCCTACATATATTTTAGTCCAGGCCTGCTTTCTTGTTTAAGTAAATATTGGAGAACAGCCCACTGCAGTACAGATGGGTACATACAACATATATATTTCACTTCTTTAAGTGTTTTTCTTGCATGGCTGAGTCATTCAGAAATTGGCCTAGGATTCAAATGTGCTCCAGTCACAAAAAGAACTCGCTAATTCCTCAGAAAGTGACAGCAAATCCACTAAACAGCACAGTCTCCCTGCTCACCTTCCTGTGAAGGAGTGAATGTGTCGCTAATCCTTTTAAGACTATCCACCACATATTGACTCGTAAGGACCAGTGTCTTTATAATTAAAAATGTTGAAATCTGCCAAGTATTAATTGCTTTACTTCTGATAATAATAGGTGTTTTCATGAATGACACACAAAATAGACTTCTAGGTTTTTAAACCCTTTGGAGTTTTAAGTACAGAAGTTAACATTTCTTCTCAAGGCTTTTTTTCTGGTAATTAAAGGACTTTCAATTTAATTTCCTTAATTTATGAACTATGTCAGAAATAGCCTTTTGGGATACGCGCTTCACATTAGGACCTTCATTTGGTTGCGTTCCTCCTGGGGACCATTGCACTGACACCACCTAATTGGCACTGCAGCACAGATTTTACCTGCACTCGTACATTTCCACCAATCCACCCATAATAACCCTTGGAACAGAGAAAGCCCTTTCATTCCTAGGAAGAGATACCATATGTGTAAAATCACCACAAGAAGTGGGCTGGGATCTAGCGGGGCTGCCAAATGTCGCATACTTTCCACACCCCGGGCTCAGCGGGGGCTGTACTGAATTCCCCGGATCAGGGGGGCAGGATTGGCACCTGGCTTTCTGCAGGCAGGCGGTGGCCTCTGTGCATGCCCTGCCTGTGCTGCCTGCAGCCTGATGCCAGAGACAGCGACACAGACACCCAGCGAGGGGAGGATGGAGAGTAAGGGGACGGGAAGCAGAGACAGAGGTGATGGTGCATTTGCAGGAGTTCCAATTATCCCATGGAACCAGTTGGCTACATCTTGCCCAGCTCCTTGTATGGCATTGTACTGCCCAACTGGTACCAAAACCAGAAAATGAAATGGGAATAACTGGAACACGAGATATGATGCCTCTAGTGGGAAATTACTAACTCCCTAACTTGAACTCCCTTTACATCTTTATGGGATTACTGAGCTCTTCTGAAGTCTAAAACAACTGACAGACAGTTGGCTTAGAAAACACATACTTCCTTGGGGAAAAAAAAAATACTACTTATCACTTTCTCATCCACCTCCTTTTTTTCCATGTTAGTAAGACAGGGAGGCAACATAGCTGTCTGACAATTCATTTGCTCTAGTTTATTGATTCCTCATATGAAACCATGTTCCCCAGACAGTGATGTCATTTATTTCCATAGCAACTGTATAACATCAGAGGATTATACCTAAGCAGGTGGAGGAAAGTCTTTAGGGAACAAGAATATCTTATGCCTCTGCAAATCTGCCTGCACCAGAAAAGGGCTTTCAGAGGATGTCTGAAAGCTGGCTCTGAATAGTCTTATAAAAGACTGAGTGATGACAGTATTACTAACCATTTTTCATTGGCAGTGGTCAAATCAAATTCAGATGTGCAAAGCCTACTCCCCTCTGCTCTGCAGAGTACTACTCTGTATGTGCCACATTCAGAGAAGTGGCAAAGACAGAGCTTTTCACCAGCAATCACCTAAGTCCCCCTTTCCCCCACCCTGAAAAGCAGTGCTTACCAAGTTGCCAATGAGCTCAGGTTGGTTACCACCTTTTCAGAAGCAGGATTTACCCTTCCAGATCAATACTTAACACCGAAGTCCTGTGGTCTGTGCCAGCCATCTCTATGGCTCTATGACTTTGCAGCATGAACTTGTGCAGCAGCTGGTTCCAGCCACACTGGGCTCTTTAGGTCCTCATTCTGCAGAAAAGATAGCATGGAAAAGGTCCAAGGACATAACTACTTGATTACATGAATCACTAATCACACTCATTACCTCTCTCAGGAGGTAATTTTTACCCCAAGTACCAGAGGTTCATGTCATCAAAGCCTCCATGGCTCAACAAAGTCCTAGATGTGGTATTGGCTCCTCTTCAGCAATCACAGTATTTGAGCCAAACCTGATCTATCTCACACCAAGCTGGCCCATTTCTCCTCAAAAGGCATGGCAGCCTCACTGACAACCACAAGAAAACACCTCTGCTGGAGCCCTTTCTTCACCACCTGCTGAAGTGTGCTGGTGTCAGGGAGGGACACATGTCCCAGGGCCAGGCTGACTCATCCCCGCAGCACCTATGTGAGTTAGCAGTGTACAAAGGGACCAGGACACAAAGGTGCTCAGGGCTCATCGGGAGCTGACAGCAGCTGCCTAAGGCAGAACCTTCTCAGCATCACTGGGCTGGGTACAGACCTGCTCCCTCACAGTTCTCCCATAGGAAAACACGGTATTTACCACACCCATACAAATGGCCAGATGCGAGCAGCTCTTCCTACCGTCAGTAAATGTCAAGTTAGCAACTGTACCTTCCATCACTGTAAAATACTTCTATAATCCATACTGGTCAGGTATCCCAGGATGATTTATACTTTGTATAAAAAGAGAAAAAGCGAAGCAAGATGATTCACATGGCAAATAAAAAATAAAAAATAATTATTGTTACGTCTTTTTTCTTCCTGTAAAAGTCAATAAGTAAACACTTTAAATGAGATTCAGCTAATGACTCTCTCATACAACAAAACCACTCCATGGTAAACAGTTGCCTATTCAGCAGGTTGCTAAATCTATTACCATTAATTCCTGATCTAGTTCATCTTAGCAAAGCACAAACTGAGGCTTTTGCTTTCAAAAAAAACTCAAATTGCAAAAAAAAGCTGGTCTTCTCTTTTCCTATCAGCAAAGGATATAAACTGAGAAGAGATACTTTGAGTAAATTCAAGATTGGAATTATTCAATAGCTTGACTAATTAATCTGCAGTTCAGTAGAGATAATATTTTCTTTACAGTAGCCTCAGAACTCAGGGAGATACAGAGCAACAAATGACAGTGCAAATAGATTTTTCTTTTTTTTCCTATTACCACCACATTAGGCTGTGTATAAAACTTTTTTTTTGACATGCAAATACCTTTCTACTGAGGTAACACAGTATGAGTTCAGATTATTTCTGCTAGTAACCAGTATTTTCCATTTTTATGATCTCTGTATCCTTCAGAGACTTCCCTCTGCTTTATAATTCCATTGCCCATCTATTGTCAATTCTCTCCTGCATTTGCAACCTGTTGCCAACCATGATTTGATTTACTTTGTCAGTAATGCATCTTCTTGTGCCCTTCAGTCTGTGCTTAAACATAAACTATATTGACAGCTGGAGAGACTCGACTGACGTCTCAGCACGTTTCCCTTTCTGAGTTTAGCCTATCCATGCTGGGTATAGTCTCAGGAACGCACCCAGATGAGGAGCTGACATCACTAAAGATGCCTCAGGGACAGGCAGCCTCCCCGAAATGCACTGCATATATTTCCCCATTCTCAGATGCACCCCAAAGACAACATGAATATTACTGAGTTGATGGTCCCTGCGTGGTTGTATTGGAGAGCACATACAAAATTTAAATAACCCAGTGACTAATCATGCCATAAAATGCTGTTCTTCCTGCAGAATAGATAATTCTTCAGATAAACACATGGATCAATTTAATGACTTAGTTTTCTACAGTAACTCCTTCTTTTATATTCAAATTATACCAGACATCCTGCACACTGAGGTGTTGAGCCTATGCTGTATTGCCTTATTGCTATTATACAGATACTTTGGGAAGGTCCTTTTCTTGATGGAAAAGTTGGCAGAGGTGCATCCCTTTCCTCCTTTTCCCAGGTAACCCAAGAAGTAGCTGTTCATCTGGGAGCAGAGATTGAAAGAGTGTTTTCCTCTTCTTACCAAGGAAGAGCTGTTACAGAAGGAGAGCTGTTCCTCTCACATCTGCAGCTGAAAAGATACTGCAGAGGTCTGTGCCAGATAACCAGGGCAGACGCAGTGAGGGGAATATCTTCCCAGGTTCCAGAGGAGGATGGGTGTCTAAGCTCAATGTCTGGAGAACAATACAGAGGTTCAGCCCCTGCTTGCAGGGCCACTGCATGGCAGGATGCCATGAGGCTGGCCAAGAAGTGCATTGTGAGGGGTAGGAGCTCCTGTGCATTGGGAACACATCTGCATTGGGGTCACTGAAGATGCAGTGATGATACTCAGATACACTGCAAGACTGATTTTCCAAAGCAGAAACCTGCACCTAGACAGGGAGCTATTTATCTGGCCAGACTCTCAAACTCAGTTTCCTATTGACCTGATGCTGAACCCTGCAAAGTGCCCCTCTATGTGCCCAAACGCTGCAGTACCTCCCTGGCACAGCACAGTGCCTGCCCACCACTCCTCTGTGTCACCTGCTCCACCTGGCCCTCAGAGAGACCCATGGGGTTAAAAATCTTGGTCCACATTAATGAATCATTATTTAACAGATTATTCCATATAAAATATCAGAAATCACTTCAACTAATTCTTATGTGTAATTCAATTTGAATTTAAGTGGATGGAATTAATCTGGAATGCAAGCACACATTATCTTTTCCCAACTACTCACTCTCCTTCACATTTAACTTTACATATAATTTAAGCACAAAATTAATCTGGAATCTCTTTCTAACCATGACTGACATTGGTATACATCATTTTTACCTCTACCACATAATACTGTCTGCCCAGGTGTTCCAAGACCCTAATGATTTTTGCAGTCTTTAGGATCATGCTGGTATTACCTAGAACAGGAAAGTGGAGCATTTTAAAAGTATTTTCAGTTCTCCATTTAAAGTTCACATGTGGAAACCTATTCTTGTTTGTGCAATTAGCTACAACCCTAATATTTTCCTACTGCATTCACTGAGCAACAGCTAGAGCTCAGCCCAAACAGGAGCAAAAACAAAGCAAGCTGAAGCAAGCCCATTTATGTCTAGTTCTGTTCCTTCGTCTTTTGTGAGAAGAAGGACCACATATGATGGACAACTACCAGCCTCTTGAAATCAAATCAGTTTCTTTCAAAGAACATTTGTATTTTGCAAACCAATTAAACCACATGAATAGTACAAGCATGAATAGGCTTTTGTTTTATTCAAATTAAGATATTTTGGATTTGTGAAGATGCAAATAGATATGACAAAAAAGGTAACAAGGATACAATAGAAAATTATGGAGCAGGGAGAAATTTAATTACATGCCTCTTTGATTGAAAGTTCAAGGTTCTTTTTATATTGCTTCAAGTTTATAAATTCACAGATCCTGACCCTCTGTTTTCCAAATATGTTCAGGAAAATAAGTTGGTTGAAATTGTCCTTCCATGGCTTCTAATTTCAGTTGCATGCTGTTTAGATTCTTTTATTTCTATGGAAATGCAAGAGCAGTTCCAAGTCATGAACTAACACGCTTCCTTTTAATGAAGGCTAGATCAAAATCTACAATCCTCCTTCCAAAAAAAAAAAAATAAAAATCCTGCAGAATTTAACAGTGCACAACAACCTTTCTAAAAAAAAGTTTTCAGAAAATCTAAGCCAGCCAAGCAGAGCTCTACAACACTGTACTCAACAGCTGAAAGAGCAACACTCTCCATCAAACACTGGAAATTTTTTAAGCAGTTTTTTAGAAGACTATTTCATTTCCATAAGCAAAACCATCTCACTAGATTTAAAACAGGAACTCCCGCTGATACAAGCAGTGGGTTCTGCTCACAGCCCAGGTACAGCTTGACTCCGAAGAGCTGAACACCTTCACCCCTATCACCTTTTCAGAGTGGTGTCCCAGCTTCCTTCAACACCACCCACTAATTCCCATTCATTTGAATTTACTGGGATTTTTCTTTGCTGGATGTAAAAATATATATATACATATATATACTAAATTATACTGAGATGCCAATTTAAAAAAGTATATGCATGACAGTAGCCTTCCTCATTTCAGAGATCATACTCAGGATGAGCATGATGGAGTTCTGCTGTATGAATCTTGAATAACAACTTCAACCATCTGGGCCTAATCATATTCCTGTGAAAATCAATAGGAGTTTTGTCAGTTTTACCAAGAACTGCATGAAGTGCACGACATTGATGGGTGAGCAGGACTTGTGGAAAAAGGGGCTGACCTGGGTCTTTATCAACTTGTATGGAATGCATCAACTACAGTGACATTCATGGGGTCCCTGAAGAGCCCTATGGGGCAAGCATGAACAAGTTTTAGGAACATGACTCCAAGGAATAACCCAGTGACACAAAACACAGAAAACTGTCCCTTTCTTTCAGCAAAGAAAAACAGACTTCAGCCTTTGGGAGTATCTGTTTTCATTCTGCCAGCCTTTTAAATGCAATCCATTGGTCTTTGTGGTCCCAGCTGTCTAAACAAGCTGCCAGATGACTTAAAGGGATCTGCACAAGTGGTAGCTCTACCCCTAAAGGTAAGCACCAACATATACAGTTTATCCTGTGTAAGAGGTAAAAAAAAAATACAGGTTCCATCCAGCTCCTGGTATTTTCCTACCTCCTGACTGTTACAGGTCACAAGCCAAAGAAGCCAATAGTGCAAGACACCAAGTATCTCCTGTAAATTAACTCCATATGCTGTCAGGGCTGAAAGGGGACACAGCAATCCAGACTGTTGTTACTGGAAGGATACTGACACCACACAACTTTTTATCCACCCATGTGACAGAAAAAAACTGTACGAAGAATCACTTACATGAAATAAGGTACATGATGCGGGTCTGACTTCGCCGTCTGCAGAGGTTGCAGGTGATCTGCCTGTACAGGGTATTTGAATCCAGCTTGCAGCAAGGACACAGCCCTGGTATGCTTCCATGTCATTTGTGCAGAGATAGTTCCCAGAGAGACGCTACACTTGAAATAAACTCAACTAAAGGAAAACTGAGAGCACTGGGAAGTTATCTAGCTCACTGGCCTGCACAAGGAAGTAGCTTTAGAATAGCTCTTAACAAATGTGCTGCAAATAATACCAACAAATCTTGGGGTATGGTAAAGCGCATTTGGAGCGAATTGAAGCTGGTGGCACCTATACAGAAGGAAAAATGCTGGTTTTAGACAACCTTCTTCAAAATTTAAATAACAGTTGAGGATTTGGCCCAGAAAGCATAAAGAAAACTCAACAAAGTCCATCACCTGCAGCTTCACAACAGATGTTTGTGGGGTGGAACAACTGCAGTTCTTAGTCTCCCATTGGAGTTTCCACTGGATAAAACAGATCTAACAATTACAGTCGGCTAAATTCAAGGCTGTGATGAGGTGCCATTCCAGAAAAACCACAGCTGGCCAACGAAACTATTCAGAAACTACTCAGTGTGCAGTTCTCCATTACAGGACCTGTGGACTGTGGCTGCGTTCAGAACAAGAGGTTGTACATTCAAGCACAAAAACAAGGGTCCTTGAATAAGCTCCTTTGATTCCCCCAATCCACCTGAGCCACACTGGCATCACTCCTGCCTATCCCAGCAGAAAGCATTCATGTGGGAATGGAGAAGAAGTGAGGCTACCACCAATACTTCTACAAGAATATCCATAATCAAAATCTCGGTCTGGTCATCTTCCACCATGCACAGACAGATAAATAAAATCTGCCATTTAAAAGCAAAATTAAGTCATGCTCTCCACACCAAAGAGGAACCATTTAAAATTCAAATTTCTTTAGGGTTTTGGTGTTAGTTGTTCTTATAAAGAGACTATAAAGATATATAAAGATACTAGGAAAACAGGCTACTGCTAGTAGGTTCATAATTATGTCATCAGCCTGTTTTCTATTTTATAGCCAAATCACATAAGGTTTTTACTCATCTTTCAAAATAATGTTTTCCTGTTCAAACTACAACTATTCAGAAGAGCATGAAAAGCATTCTTTCACACACTGGTGTTACTCAATGGCGTGAGAACACAGTTACATCACACACACATTGAATAACAGATTCAGGTAAGAGAAAAAATGTCACAAAAGAAGTGAAGTTTGTGTTTTTGGAGAAACTCACATGGTTTGCAGGGCAAGGTTTGGGGCTGCTGTTGGCAGTGGTTCATTTGCTTGTGTTCAGATCTTACGCTGGGTTTGAGCTGTGCAGTACACAGAGACAGCTGGGGTAAGCTCAAGCTTAGGTTGTCTTCGGCTCAGGACTGAGAGAACATTGCATAAAAAGACAGATGGATCACAAGAACCTGAGGAGGCAACTGAGAGTTGGGATTGTGACTGGTGCAGCTCTTACTGGGATGGGGATTAAAGTTTAGGAAAAGAGAGATGGAAGGGCTCATATTCTTGTTGAATTCTGTTGGGCTGCAAGATTAGGAAAAACACTTTTTGCTATCAAAGGCATGTAGATTCTATGATTCATTTTGGTCTGGATTTTCTTTCATCTATTTAATGGAAAGGCAACAATCCCAATTTTCAAACCACACTAACGGCATTGTTCATTGCACTTTATGAACAGGATTTCACCAGTCTTGGAAGACTTGAAAAGATATAAACTTCTACGAAACAGCAGAAACTGTAATATAAATATAAGCTTTAAAAACTGTAGATTAAAGGTCCAAGAAATATGAGGAATTAATACTAAACTTTAGCATACTGATGTTTTTTGTCAGGTCTGAACTGTTCATATGGCTTGATATCCATGAAGCTCTGTATTTCATATAAATTTTGGCCATAAATTACTTTTTCATAAACAGTTTTCATTCCTGGCAACTAAGGATACATCAGAACCTTACTCATAAAAACAAATTTATTACTTATCATACTGCTGTATTGGTTTAAAGAGATTAAAAAGTGAGTACACGACATGATTGACTATTTAATTGGGTGTAATAGGAAACCTGAGCTTCTTTGTTCCCAGCCTCATTTCTGCTTGCTCTTGTGTTTTACAAGGCTTTTTAGTTATTACTATGAAGTCCAAATCATACTATTGTTTCAGCAATATCCATTAATTTGCTTTTATGAAAGCCTGAAAAACATCTTGGAGCCTTAATGAATGTGTTTAAGTGCAATACTGTGGACTGCTTTTACACCAATATTGAAAGTATTATTCATCCTGGTTTTTTAAATACAGCCAATTTTTCAGATTTACTGCACAATTAGTTGTGCTCCGTTTATGTAGATACGATATTTGTGTGTACACGGAGTCTTATTTTCAGCAGATACCATATGACCAATGTCTACTTTGAAGACTTTCTTAACATCAGAGGTCAATATCCCTCTTGTATTGGAGGATTTTGGAAACAGAAAAAACAGACCTTCGCCTATTCTTTTGTGTCCTTCAGTCTCCTTCGGTGACAGTGAGTCTCCTATTTCAGTTTAAAAAAAAATCATATTGATTTGCTGCAATTTGATTAAGCTTAAAGTACTAGAAACATGTAAAGATTTGGTAAGTGTTTCAAAAATCCCTTACCAATCTGATGAGCTGGGAGCTCCAGTCTTCTTCTCTCATTTTGGGGAAGTCTTGGCTGCAATACCCACACTTCCTCAGGGTGCTCAATAAGCTGTTCCTAAGACCACAGATGATGAGAAACTGCAGCTGGGCTAAGCTGTAGTAAACCTGCCCATGCACATGCCTATGCATTCTCCTGTTGTTTTCCTATGGAGAGGGACGTTTGTCTCACCTTGAGGTTGATAGAACAACAGATTTCTTTGTCTCACACAAAGCAGCTTCCTAAAATTCAAGACTTTGGTCTGCTTTACAATGCAAATATGTGAAATGGCCTTTCAGCATTCCTGTCTTACAGCACGATATGCAGCACAGTGCAGAATAAGGGGGACTTTGTCTCTACAGAGCCTTTGGCACATTTTTTATAATGTAACAAAATCTATGCACTGCATCTGAAAACTGCTAAGAATGATGACAGTTTTCCCTCTGGCTCTGAGCCAAGCCTTTTGGCACCTTCACTGTTAAGGGATATGCAAGTGCTGGCTGAAAACACAAAGATCATCAAAACTTATCATCCTGACAAACTGTGTGAAGCCTTAAGACTTTCTGGTTGGTTCCAGCTGCAGAGTTGAAAGTTCAAGTGTTCTTGCAGAGCACAATTACAGTGCCAAAGGTTTATGTTAAGGCATATGGGCTCTTTTGTATGTTCAGGTTGGTCTGCACAGCAACAGCAGAGGAGGGAACAGGGGTGTGTATGTGTGTTAGTACAGCAGACTGGATCGTGGCTGCAGAGAGGTAAGTTGGATTACTTTGCATCTTCCATTGAAGAAGCAATTGATTCTACTCTCTTGCTTGCAAATCTTCTTTCATAGGACTCCTGGTTGACATATTTCAATTTTTGTCTTACGGGAGATGAAGGAACCAAGTGTGTCTGCTGCTGTCACAGTCAAGACAGAAAAACATTTTTCTAACAGAATGCTGGGTCTCACTGTTGTCGAGTCTGCTGGGCAGAGTGAGCTCTGGCAGGACCCCTCATATTCCTCTGCCACCATCAAGGCACCAACAGCAAATGAACATCTGCTGCTCCTTCAACATGAGCTAACAAGGGGAAGAGTTATGGGTATGTGCTTTCTCAAAGAAGCTTCAGCTTTCCGTGGTGCAAGGTGTTAGGTATTCATCTCTCTGCATGCAGTACCCAGTGTCCTTCTGCAACACCTTCTGCAAAGCTTACTCACTAGTTCCAGAGAACTAACTCATTTTGCTCATCACTAGTCTCCGAAACAGCAACTGGCAGACAGAGTTTTTGAAAAGGAAGCTTAAGAAGGTTCTTTTGTTCTACAAAACACGCAATAGCATTTCTTCTCCTATTAAACTAGTCTAGGATTTTGGGATCACGTTGAATATGCACTGTGGTGTCAGCTGATGCTTCTTTCTAAGATGTGGCTCTCTATTGCAAGTCCTCTTCCACAGAGCAGATTAACTGCTCTATTTGTGAGTTTGTCTTGTAAAGCTGGTGGAACATGGTGACTCCCTGAAGATACTCTGCTCTCCTACTGCATGCATATTTTGGGTTTGTTTTTAATGAGGGTGGTGGATTTTGAAATTTACGGTTGTCAGAGTGATTTCTGCTTCTCAGAGGTAAGGCAAGGTATTGGCATATCTGAGTGTCACATCTAGCTTCTTAAAAAGACAAGTGTCTTGGAGGCCACAGAAATAGAGCGGCATCTGTTTAAAAAAGGGAATGGCTATAAAACACCAGAGGTATTGGAATGATGCCATGCTCAGCTTGGGAAGGTCCTTGTTGTAATAATTAAATTTCCATCCTTCTGTACAAATAAGAAGCTTGAGCAGTCTGCAGGGGCTGGTGTAGGAAATCTGACTTTAACTGCCTGTTTGAATTTGACAACCAATAGTGATTAACATTTTCCTAGTAAATTTAGAAGGCAAAATGTGAGCGCATAAACCATTTGAAGGACTGATGCCCCCTTACAGTGTTGCAAATACTAGGTTTGTGATTGCTTTATAAAATTTCTTCAGCTGTTTTCAGTACCAATGGAAGTGATTATTTTAGGAATTCCTAAATTATATTTTACCTAAATTATGGCATCTTTTTAAGCTAAATCAAAAGACAGCTTAAATGAAGGAAGCAGCTGTGTGTGCAGTTAGAAATTGGAAGGAGCCTGAGCAATTTGAAAGGTAAAAATATGTGAATTCTGGATTCTGCTTTGGTCAAGGCATTATAAAAGACAAAATGAACTAGAGGAGATAATATTTTACTGGCTACCCAGGTATTAGAATGTTTATTAAGTGAAGTCACTGAGATGGAGACTATATGGAAGTGATGATGATATTAGGGCTGTCATTATTAATAAGACTGTTAACTAGAACTGCCCTTTTTGATCAGCTGCTCCTTTATCCAAAGAGAAGCTTTTAACTGGGAAGAGTGAAGAGTGAGAATTTATATCCACAGATAGCACAAGACTAGCAACTTCTGGGCAGGCAGCAATGCCTCTTGTATACACAGCCTATTTGGGGAATGTAAAGCCATTAAATTCTGCAGTTACTGCAGAGATTGTTTTGCAGAGGTAATGTTCAGTTTCCACTGGGCATCTATCATGGCTAGATTAAACAGAGAAGTGAAAAAAAAATAAAAAAGCCTTGCTGTCTCTGAGTTATTATGGAAATGAGGTAAGGGGAGGACTTTTACTGCTGACAAGGGAGTGCTCTCACTTGCTGGACCAAGTCCTGCAGTACCCACTCAGGCAACGATTCCTCCCAAAATAGGTTGAAGTGATGATCCCACTGGAGTCAATGGCAGATTTCCCACTGACACTGGCAGAGGCAAGATTTCACCCTCAGGCTTTTGGAGAACTACTCAGAAATTTCTACAGGGAAATGTAGGAAGAAGAAAGGAAGGAACAGTGCTTGTAAATAAGAAATTATCCTTTATGAAAGATAGTAACTCCTACCTTTTCTCTTTGCAGAAAGCCTGTAATGTAACTACAATGGAGGCTTCTTTCTTGCTATTTCCTCTTCTCTGCTGCAGGTCCTCCCTTTACCCAGGTCATCCAAGTAACTCTACGTGCCAACATTATGTTGCTTCAGCTGTGGGTGACTTAATGCAGACATAGTAAAACATGAAGCAGGTTTTTGGTCTTTTTCAGTTTGCAGACCTTCATTGCTCTTCATCAGAGATGCAGATGTGGATAGTGTGGGGGAGCTTCCTCCATCAGGTTTACTTTTCCTAGTAACCTCTTGCAGACTCACAAGTATTCCATGAGATATGCAGAGGACGCATGGAGAGGGACACCAAGCTTCCACAGCTACTCTCTCAGGTGCCAAGCATGTCCTATGAATCCCACTCCTAACTATACTTAAAGCATTAATACCTTTGCAAAATAACACATAAGGCACTTGCGTTTGATGTCACCAGCATTCACATTACCAATTGATCCATGCAGAATTCAAAATTGTATGGAATTGCCTATTTCTCTTATACACCACAAGCCCTCATCTTCTCAATCACAACTCTGAATTTTCTCTGGAATAAGAAAACAAATGCCATTCATGTGTAAATGTGACATTCCAGGCTGCCAACCATCTCCTCACCTGCCCTAGCATACAAAATAAGACTCGGAGAGAAACCAAACAATTCTCTCACACAAAATTGAACAAAAGGTTTTCTAACGTTAAACACAATCACATGATTATTACCTGCAAAAAAATGGAGAAAGTTTATTTGAACATGCCAAAGCCAGCCCATACTGCAGCTCTGAGACCTGTTACTTTTACATTTGCCCATCCTCTTCCATCAGACTCAAACAGTAACACCAATGTAATAAATGCATAAACCACGAATTGTGGCTGACTTCACCAACACGGTTTAGCACAACTCCTCTTCCCAATTCAGCCTGTATCCTAAAGCTGAGGACCACAGAAGATTTAGCAAGAAACACAAAATCTCACTCTTGTGTTTTCAAAACTTAACCTTGGCAAACTTCAACTCCAGCCTTAAGGTACTCAGACCATCAGCACTTATGCTGAAGATAAACTGCCACATTCACCTGCAGAACCAGCTCTCATCCCACCCCAGGTGTTCCTTAAAGATACTGAAAGAGGCCTCTGCTCTTTTCTTACCACCACTGCCTCAGTGCCCACACCTACAACAAATCTAAACACCCTCCTGCCAAAACTAGCTCTTGTGCCACACTAACTGCTTCTGGAGGGGATTCAGCAAGAAACCAATTGTTGCCTTCTCAAGGGGAGAAAAGACAGCAGTTCTGACACCAGTCTAGAAGGAAAAAGGTGGCCTCTCAGAGACTTTGATGAATTTGTCATTACTTCAGACCTAAAGCAGGCAGCAACTGTGAGATCCTGCCGTGCTGACTGTTCAGAAGCTATGGCAATTCTCTGTGCATTTCCACGGGCTGCCAGGCCTTAGGCAGGATGATTAATAGCCCTCTCTCACAGCAGTGTGAACGGGAAGATAAGGACAGTGACACATCACTGTGGCTCAGACTTTCCTAGTTGCTGCTGGCCTTTGGAAAGTTATAAAATGCTGTGATTTCTCTAACCCGCAGGTAAGGCGTGTCAGCATCCCTGGCTCTAGTTAGAACCACAATTACAGCTTCATGCTGACCAAAGATCCTTTAACAGTCTAGCAAAGCACTGATCAGGGTGAGAGAGCTAAAAGGTCAATCGCCAACAAAGTCATAAATGTTTCATTTAAATTTAAAAAAAAACCCCAAACCAACAATTCTTTTAAAATAGCTTTTTTTTTTAAACACCCAAGCCGGTAGGACGGATCTGCCCTTTCAGAAAGGACTAAGAGCCTGTCGTTTTGTCTCTGGTACATCCCTTCCTGATCCTAAAAAGCTCTGAACTCTACTTAATCTAAGCTCCTAAAGGCATCCTGATAACTAATAAAAGCAAGTAATTCATGCTATCCTCTAGAAAAATCAAGCCTGCTTTTACATGTCTTCCCTGCTCAGAAATTCTTCTAAATTCAATCTGCATGCTTAATTAGCATCTCTGCCCTCATGCTGCACTGTTTACGAGAATCAGTCCTCATTACACAGCTATGCATCTATATTTCCTCTGCTTCTGAGTATACACTGTGCATTTTAATCCTTGAATCTGTTCACTGGCTGGTTTGGGTGCGAGACACACAGACTTCAACACTTTGAAGTGCCAGCCTACCACCTTCATATCTGTTTGGCTCAGTTATATTTATGATCCAGCTCTTGAAATTCCTTTCCATAAAGCTTCTCTGAAATACCTGAAATTCATCATAGCTTCACCTGTACAGCTGTGAAAAACCTTTTGATCTTAGAAGTAGAAATGACCCTGGAAGCTCAGACAAACTCAAAAGGGAACACATCAAGGGATAGAGGGCAGGGAAGCCGAAATGTGCAAGCTGTATCAAAAGAATTACTTTTTTTATTAGCACTTGTACCTGTTTTCTACACTTTCTATTTGGGCATGGATTTAGAGCGCCTGTCTACCTGCTCAGCCTGCAGTGCCCTCTCTCTCACACACACAGCTCAGGCATGCAAGGGAACCACCACCTTTACAGATGGGGAATGGGGCAGACAAGGTGCTGGAGGAATTAGATCTCACACAAGTAATGCAGCAACCTATTACAAGAGGCAATTAAGAGTGCCATTAACATATTCTCCTAGGTATATATTAGCTGTCTCTTTGTGTCCATAATGGATCAGTAAAAGTCGTTTGGGAAACAAATTTAACACAACCTGCAAATAGCCCAGATGCTGCTGATGAGACAACACTGGAAAATCTTGTATGGCAAAGTCATCTGAGCGAGACCAACAAACTAAGAAATAATCTTATCCCTTTTAGATCCTAAGTTTAATACCTAACAATTTAAATTTGCCTTTTCTTCATTTGCTTACTCCTTGCATCTTCCTCACACAACAGATTTTTACTTGGACACATACACACACCAAGCCAGTGCCATGGCATGCCAAGGAACACCACTCTTGTCTGGTGACTGAAACACAGGTACAGCGACGCTGCAAAAACTCTGGGGTGTTTTACTCGAGGCACTACTTGTGACTCAATACAGATGCTTCCACAAGGGTGGTCAGAAGGCCTTAGACTTCTCAGTTTTGTGGCAGCACACCATTTCTGGACCTCTTCACACCCACAGTAAGGGCAGGCCCACAATATCACTTCTTATCTTGTTGCTGCTATGTGTAAATGTTGACCTGGACCATGTACACCAATATTCTACTCTTTGTTTTTACATTATGTACATTTTACATTTACTTGTTTATTTTTTTATGGATTCTTGACTATTTTAATATGCTTCAACCACTAATAAGAGACTATCATCATTTTAAGACTGGGCATAGCAGATTTCCGGTCCATCGCAATACAGTCCCTGAATAATAAAAATTGGAAAACATTGTGTTAAATAGCATTTAAAAAAAATATTCATCTTCCAATACACAAAGCCACAATATATGGCTATTTGTGCACTGGAACGCAAGGTGCATATTGCTGCAGTAAGGGTGAGCTCTGTCAGAAATGACCAGCCTCTAAATTCTTTGGTGATGAAGCCAAAGTCACTGAGCTGTTCAATAAAAGGCACAGTATAACACAAAGCATGCACTGAGTGCTGTATAATGAAGGACTGGTGTCCCATGGAAGAAGGAGATTTTCTGCCATTTTCCTTGCCCAGGAGGAACACAAGCTCTGTTGAAGTTGCTCTGAAGATGTGACACAGCACAAGGGCAATGAATGGGTCAGACCCAACACCCACCCAGCCCAGACGGCGGATGGTCAGCAGCACACAGCTTGGTCTGGGTACACACTGAACCTTTCGCTAGTGTACATCTTCAGCTTTTAGAAATCCAGGGGTTACAGGCTCCCACTGAGACTGGGGAAAATGCATCTTTACAGAGACTTAAAGAATTTTGCATGCAAGGGTCTGTTACTGATGCTCTTGTTCCTTCAGCAATCAACAAATTACATTCCTCATGAGTAGCAGCACTTTGTAGACAAATAAAAGGCATGACCCCTGCCCCAAGCTGTTTACAGTGGAATGAGAAAACACGGTAAAAGGCAGCGAAGTGGAACAAGAGAAGTGATACAGCATAGTATCAGGAGCGTACCTGCTTTCATGGTCCAACCATCCTGCTGTTTCCATCTTTTAAACCCCTGGCACAAGCCCTCATGACCATGGCCACCCTCCTATCACCAACATGCCAGCATGGCAAGCCTAACTTTCACATGCATGATTCCCTTCTTTGAATCCCTCTTTTCCTTTGCTTGCAGTGCTATTGTTCCCATAAGACCTCTTTACATATTAATAACCATTCATCCATTCATTCTGATTCCCGAAGGGAAATACCAGCTACACAGAAACCGATAGAATGAGATTTTATTAACAGGTCTCAACATTTCGCTCATGTTTCAAACTTCACCATGGTTTTTGAAACAAGGAGAAAAGAAAGTCTGGCACTCAGTAGATAGAGATTTATTTTTTAGCAAACTAAACAGACATCCAGTCTGAAGAGAGTGTACTGAACAAGATACATCCAACATTCCTTGATAAAATTTTAGTCAAAGCTATTCAAAAGGCCCAGAATCCTTGGATTTCCTCCAAGCAGGGCAGAAGACATGAGGAAGATGAAGGTGGTAGGAAAAGAGGGTTGTGGGACCCACCCACCCAATTTAGGGAGGTGGGCCTAAGGTCTCCCCGAGGGAGGTTCTGGGGGTGGGCAAATTTCAGGATGGGTGCATCCCATTAGACGGGATAATTAGCTACTATTATAAAATTGTAAAAGCTATACTGTGCTAATGTTTACTGTGCACCTTAAAGTGCTTTGATTAAAGACCTGCTCTCTATCTTAACAGTACTAAACTTGTCCAGACAATTTTTCTTTGATTTTCGGCAACCGTTCTTTCCACAAAGAGTGGTTGGGCACTGGAACAGGTTCCCCAGGGCAGCGGTCACAGCACCAAGCCTGGCAGTGCTCAAGAAGCATTTGGATGACACTCTCAGGCACACGGTGTGACTCTTGGGGAGGATCCTGTGGAGGGCTAAGGGTTGGACTCGATGGTCCTTCTGTGTCCCTTCCACCTCAGCACGTTCTGTGATAATGGCCACATGGACAGCAGCTCTACAGCCCTGTTCACTTCAGCTGCTTGTGTGAAATACAAACATATATCACTGCAGTTCTACACTTTCCCTACCACCATCCTGCAGCATGACTCAGGGAGTCATGCTATGAAAGAAACAGTATTTAGAGTTCGAACTCTCTGACCTGAGTATTTTTTAACCTGGTTGTAGAGCCCCATACTGTCTTATTTCTTTGCTCTTTCTGCTGTTCTCTCTTTGCAAATGGAACAATAATATATTTTCACCAATACCAAAGGTAAGTCTACGTAAAAACAAATATCCAGTTCCATATCACAAGGTAATTCTGTCAGTTTTGTGTCTCAGGTCCCCAGACAAGTTTCTCATCTGATAATAAGACAAGGTAATTACTAGCCAAGGTCTGAGCATACACTTACATCAGAGCTGTGCAAAACAATCATTCTGAATCGAGACGTTCTATTAAAAAAACCTACCCTTTTAAAGAAAGTAGTTACCAAGACAAAATAGTTATTTAGGCGGCAAATCACATCTGCAATGTTATTATTTTTAAATCATATGTTGTTGTGATTTTAAACAGCATAAGGTGGACATGCAAACAGATCCTGCTTACCAGTATGTGAGATGCATGCATATGGAAACACACATATTAATAAAGAAAAGATTCAGTTACAGGTAAATATATTTTCCTAATATGAATCATTTTTATTAGCATCTCTTAAAATTAAAGCTTGAATAGAAGGTACTTTCTTGTATATATTTGTAAGTAAAGGCTAGTATATCCTTTACAACTGTTTTCCACCCTTCAATAGCCTGCAGGGTTTATTTATTAGTTCATTAAGGTGACCACAAAAGCCTTCATTCTCACAGGCACTGAACTTACACAATTCTTTTCCACAACTGGGGCTGTTCATGTCCCCCATGCTCCACCTTCAATCCCACCAGACTGCTTCTTCCCCATTTCTTAAAGACTGACCAACTTCTTTGACTCGATACCCAAAGACGCTGATCCACTCACAAACCTGTGGGACCAATTCCATTCCATCTGGGAGTCACCAGACATTTGAAACTTGCCTGTGTACAAAGCACTTCATTAACGTCCCACATACACCACACTACATTACCTGCTCTGTTGATTTTTTTCAGAAAGATTTTTCATTCTCCCTGCTCCAAACCACACTGTTTTTCTGCAACCAGATGCAAAAAAAAAAAATCTCTTTACCATTATTTCCAGCTTTTTCTATGTATACCTCTGTCTTGAACTATAAGACTATGAGAGAATGCTGTAGATGCTCTACAGAAACCAAGCTGCCTACATGCTCGTACATGCATAGAACAACTTGACAATAAACAAACGTGTCTCTAGAGGACACCGGTATTTGCACTTCTGAAGAAATTATTTTCTATATTTAGACACCACTAGATTATGCTTTCATGCTTCAGTTCATGGAGAGGCCCAGAAAGACAAGGCCAATCAATGTTTTCTTTAAGTTACTGACAGGTGATTTCAACTACAGTAGCTCTCACTGCCAAGCAACAATTTGCAACTAAACCATAAATAGATCTCCCATCGAAAAATACACAAAGTGGACTACAAAGAAAGGCATGTGTTCAAGAAAGTTTCCCTTGAATATAAGCATTCCTTAGGCATGGGAAACAAATAAACAAACAAAACCCACTTTCTCAACTACCTGTGCCTGGGAAGCGTGGCAAGCCCACATTTCCTTTATTCCTGCAGAATTTAAACTGTGCCTGCAAACCATGAGTTAATAACCTCAGTGGGCAAAAGTCAGGCAGTTTCCAAGTGGTAACAAATGTAGGTGTTCTTCCAGAAACTGCTGGTATCTCTGCTACCTCCAGTGCTGCTGTCACCTTGTCAATAGAGCAAAATTGGAATGTCTACAATTCAGATCCAGCAGGATCTGGCAATACTGCAGGGGGACAAAACACACAGAAATGAACAAAAACCACATCAATTTCAACTTGGGAGAACACGGAGCAGTAGGTAAGGACAGACACAGGAAACACTCCAAAATAAGAAGTAGGAAGAGCAGCACATTTTCCCAAATTCTCGGACTCGAAACCCACTCCCACTGAAGCTGGCACTGCTGTCAGGAGGGCGAGAAGCAAAGTATCTCTGCTCTGCCTCCAGCTTTCTAGCAGCGTGTTCCCACCCCCTGCACTCTTCCAGCACAAGCATTTATGTAACTGTACAATGAGATAGAAATAACTCCAATACACAATAACTAGGGATGGAGTCTCCAAGGTTGATGGATAAGAGCAGAGAAAAGAGGGATTGTTTCATCCTCCTCTCCAGTAGCTGAAGAAGGAAGTTAAAACGCCTAAATTGCAATCCAAGGGCATCCACACTGTCCTAACCATGCCATTTCTCCCTGGAGCTCCAACTCCACAGCACCCTAACCACTGTCACTCACTAACAGAGGTAACTCGTCAGCCATAAAATAGCCAAAAATACTGATTAGCCCTTTGCATTTAAAGGTTCAGAGCCCCTTTTCAGTGTTCAGCATGCAAACATACTGCTTTCAGCAGAGTTTTCAGTCAAGACTTCTTTACATTAGAATGCACATGAACAGTGATTGCATTTTAAATGGGGCTGTAAGCAACTGGAGATGAAGATACCTCCCTCTCTCCCTGAGATAACTGAGCAGTTGCCACCAAAGGGAAAAAAAAAAAGAAATGAAAAATCAAAGTGCAATAACCTATGTTATTAGAGAGGTGAGCCTTTAACCTCTTTCTGACCAGCCCATCCCTTCTGACATTTAGCAGACAGCCAAAGCTTATAATGGAGGATTAGGGGAAAACTGCTTTTATGTGGGTATTGACCACCAGGGTTCTGTGACATCGAGTTTCCTCACGGTCTCACAAGGCAGACAAGCAGGTTTTAGAGCCACTCATACTTAATATCATCTGTTCAAACACTGCTGCATGTAAAAAGTAATAGGTAGAGGCAATTTGTATCTGCCAGTCTCAATAACTGCTTCAAGATTGCTTTTAAAATATTTTTCCTACTCAATCAACATTTGCATTTCTCCCCCACTATGTTATGCTTTTCAGAAACTCGATTTTAGTCATTTACAAGTGTCTACTAAAAATCCACTTTAAGACTAAAATCCACTTTATCTACTAAAAAAAATAATCCAGCTTTAGTGACGTGTGCCCAGCCTTCTGTATACTCATGCCAACTTTAAAAAACTGAAGCTATTTAATACTTAGGTCCATTGGGACTTGAATACAAATAAATCCATCAGAAAGCATCATCCTTATTTTTCTTCTTCCTTATGCTAGACCATCTGTGCAAGCCACTGTACAGCTAGAGGGGGAAAAAAACCCACAAACCCAAACAGAAAGGACATGCTCTAACATTAAAGGGATAGTTATTTGAGATGAGAGTATTTCTGCTGGTGGTAGTGTCTCCAGCAGACAACTCTTTTGAATTGAAGGAGAAAGTAACACTTGTTTCAAGGGAGGTTTGTCTTTATCCATACCCTGATGGAAACCTCCAGCACACAATTGTATCTCCAAAATGTTTCCATCACATTCAGCTCTTAACCACAGTAACAGATGTTTAGACCTTGTTTAGAGATGTTAGACCATGGCCTTGCATGCTCGTAAGGGCAGAAGTCAGTAAATTCTTGGCACCAGTCTCATCTTTGTTTCTTCTGTATTATCAGGTGGGGAAAAAGAGGCTGTTTTTAAGCCCTTCAATTTTATTTAACGGTCTTAATAGAAAAAACCTGAGCGCTTACTGCTCACATTAAAACACAGCGGGGAAAACAAATCCTCCATGTTCTAAGAGGCAGTTTTGGCATGTGAAATTCAGCCGTATACTGAACACCTTCTTGAAGAACAGCCAGGTCCTGCAGTGAGGATACTGCAAGTATCCCAGCAGTTCTTGTGCACCCCACGGCAGCAGCAGCCAGAGAGAAACGCAGCCTCAGTGCTGCTATGATTGCCAGATGCTGACAGACGCACTGGGACCAGTCAAAGCCTAAACCACAAGGGTTTTACTTACAAGGTCAATTTAATGATGCCTTTTGCGCCATCTGTACTGAGACCGGCGAATATGTTCACACTACCAATTTATTACTCTCTTCTAGCTTGAATTTCCCATTTCTCTTCTTTGAAAGGTGTATCAAACTATGCAAGACAGCATGTTTAAGAAGAGTTTTTCCCAGTAGGCTGACTGATCTTAGAGAATTATGAATTGAGGAAGCTTAACTGTACATTTAAAAATGTTTAAGTCAATTTTTCTCCACTATAATACTAATTTTACTAACCCAATATTTAGTCCAGTTTAAGGGGTGGTGTTTTCCATGAAACCAGCTTTTAAAAACTTTTAATCTTAATCAGCCATTTTCTCCCTTTCCTTCCAGCAGTTTAATTTGAAAGAACAATTCATCTTTCACATACTCTCATAAATTGTCCCAAAGACTGCCTTGCAGTAGGGATAACCCCAGCAAGCCATCCCGGTTTACAGCTGCTCCCTCCAAGGAACACGAGCCACACAGCACCTTCTCTGCACACAGAGGCTTATTTTCTACAGAGCACAAGACTTCCCTGCACAACTCACCACGGTAAATCAGCTCCACTTTACTCTTCAGCCTCAGTGAAACACAGCAAATTAGAGACCATCTTTTCTCTCTCTGTTAATACTAAATCCAGTTGTTGAGAGACAGCACAGAGAATTAGGCTTTAAAATGGTCAGTGAGTCATTTCAGCAAAGGTAGTTTGGGTCCATCTTTCTCCTAGGAGTTTTTTTCTGGATAATCCTATTTCAAAAGGAAAACAGCATCTTTTAACATCTTAGGAAATGCACTGCAGAAAACAGCCTGGTTGCACTACCTCAGGACAGCAAAAGGCACTCTTTGCTTCTAGATGCACACCCCTCCTTTCAAGGATCAACACTGGCATGAATCAGTCCCTCACTCTTACAGGTAGAGAGGTCAGCCAGCCCTCCAGAACCCTTCCCTTCAGCTCCCCAGCTCAGCTGTGAGAGAGGGAGCGGCACACAAGGAACCCCCAGGCCCTGCCTGCTTTCCAGGGAGGAATGGGGTAGAGGAGGAGCAAGACCCATTCTCCCTGACATCTCCAGGCTTGGCTGAGAAACCCTCCCCAAAGATGTGGCTCCTCATGGCAGGGAGGAAAACAACTGAACTGCCAAATGGCCTGAGCAGTACTTATTCTTCCCTCTCTGCTGTTACATATGGATACACCAAGCCTTATATGAAACTGTTAATGGAATAGACTCCAAATTTTTAATGAAGCGGCTGTTAGATTTACATTGTGCCTAAAACATGACATGTGGTATTACAAACAAATTCAGAGTAACACAAAGAAGACAGTCCAGCAGTTTAAGGCCCTGCTTCCATTTGCAAGCAAAACTGTGATTCTTCATCTAGACAGCAGTTTTGCAGGAATATAAACTGCTGCTGCAGAAGCAGTATTTTTTCCATATAAAACAAAACAGCCTTATTATATGCATAAAATACTCCAAGTTTCCACATTGTGCCACATTTATGAGAGCTTCCACCAAACACATCTTCATTTTAGTATTTAAAGCCATAGAAGATTTGGAAATTGTTTTACATTATTCAAGAAACAGAAATACATATGTTTCTTTAGTTTGCAATTAAAGTGAAATTGTTCTTCAGTGCTGTCATCAAATTAAACTGCAGGTTCTATTGGAGTTAGCCTCTACCTTATCAGCCTATTTCAGCTGTTCTGGGTGTAATAAACATGGATTTCAATTCTCACACAGTCCAGTCTAACAGATTATGGATCTTGCCCAACTAATAAAGGCAATGGATGAACAAATTAAAGCACGTAAGAGATGGGACCTAAGGTGATGCCAAGTCTGCTTACCAGCCTTTAAAACCATTCCATAAGATTACTGCTATTTCTGTGTTGTCTCTTTCCCATGGGACACTGACAGTAGGAGAGGGGCAACACCACAGCCTGAAAAAGGCTGCCAGTTCTCCACATTCTCTGTTGTGACCCAGCCCAAAAACGTGTCAGGTAGATGTGCAGCCCAACAGGGGTGTCACCTGCACAGATCTGCAGGTTCTGCTCGCTGACTCTCTTCAACCTTTGTTTGCCACTCTGCTTTGTTTACTCCCTCCCTGCTTGTCACCTCCAGAAAGGCACCTGAGTTTCACAGCATATGCAGATTACAAGCAATTATTATGGGACCTGTAAACAAGAAGCATTTGATATGGCTTGCACAAGATGAATGTCTAAAGGATCCCACAAGGTGACCTGACTCCAGCCCTCCCACTAATGTGATAAATGAATCCTGTAAAAGAAGGTCAGAACAACAAACACTTTTGCCTGTAGGAAGCTCTAGCACCACTGTACTCTTTCTACCTGCTGCAATCTCCTTTGTTTTTAAAAGAGATTTGAAAACAAAATTCATAAGCTGCTTTTAAGAATTTCAGGCAACTGAAATGTACTAGACAGTTCCACATTTCAACCCTAAATTGAACCCCAAAGCAGTTAGCTTGATAAGACCCTTACTCTGTGTAACAATGCTGAGGGTCCAGACCCTCGCCGTGCCCTGGGCAGACAGGGCTGGCACTCCCCAGGCCTGGGAGGCTGTCATAAAATATAAAAATAGAATATAAAGCGTTCAAGTTTTCATCTCGTTTAAATAACCTTGGCAGGTGGAGAGGAGACAGCAACAAAAAACATTCCTCATACTTTGCCACAGATGGGAACTTCCTCCCACGAATATCTACTCAGACAAAAGCTTATTTTTCTTCTAAAGATGACCAGCCAAAGAGTGCCAACCATCTTACTCACCCTGTGCCCCAGGCAGCTTTGCAGTTTTTGCAGTTCCTCAGCTGTGTGATAACAGTGGTTTACTGAGTCAAAAACAGGTATCTATTGAGTTTGAACAGCTTATTAGAAAGATGTTTGCTTTATTCATCATACTTTTTTTACAGTTTCATTGAATCCTCACCTAATTAACCATCTTATTTACTGTGTTGTATTACCCCAAACTCTTTCAGTAAGTATCTGCTAGCCAGACCTACAAGTACTCCACCTGGGACGAGCAGAACATTTGCTGACTACTCAATAATTAAATCTCTAGTCAAATGGCTCTCCAGCCATGCTCAGCCTCTGCAGAAACAGTGCTTTCTATGTTTGGTTCCCTCTTCTCAGTACCACTCACAAGAAGCAAGCAAAAAAACCACAAAAAATTACTACACAAACAACATGCAACCTTTTCCACTTTTGAATCCAAATAACAATGAAGGCGTTCCAAAAATTGAGTGCTCTCCCCTATATAGTAAGATGAAAAAAGGAACAGAAGACACGGGTTTTGGCCCATACTATTTTTCAAACTGCTTTTCAAAACAAGTCAACCATATGGACATCATTTTCAAAAACCTGAGTCATACTGCCACACACTCCTTGGCATGACCTAGCACTACAAATGAAAATTCCTGTCAAATGAACATGAAATTACTCTTTTGTTACAAAAAGTGAGAGACAAAAAGTTGTTTCCTCTTAAATTGACATCACTCAAATATCCTCTAGGTTGAAATACAGCTATCCCTATGTCTCATCATTAGCCAGTAATGCAAACCAATTACAAAGGCATTTTAATTCAGATCTGAAATACACCAGAACAGTAAATATGTAAATAAAAGATCATATCTGAATAATTACATGAAATACATAGATTGAGTAATTATTTCAGCAATTGCAGAGGGAACATCTGTGCTTTTGTATAGCCTGCCAACCCAGAAGGACCTACAGGCTCAATAAGGCTACCAAACAAGGACTGCCAACCTTGGAATATGAAAACACAAATTCAAAGCAGCCTCAACAGGAACCAGACTCAGGTTTGACTTTCAAGAACACAGTTCTCCACCTCAGTTGATGCCACATTCATTCCCTGGTCTGTGAGAACACATCAACTGGATCCTCAAGAGCAGCCACATTTCCATGAATGAGCTTTCAGAGAGGAACTACCTGCAAATCCATCACAGTCAGTGCCTACAAACACTCAATTTCAAAGATGTGAGCAGTTAATGAGCCAGCAGCATCTGTGGGATTAACACCACGTAAAATATTTATGACCATTAAACAGATTCTACAACCCTTGCACAGCATTTCATGGCATATCCTTTACTACACTAATACTGCATTTGTATGCCCGAACCCTTCTTTTTCTTTAATTTTATTAAAGAAAAAGACCCTCTCATATGGAGAGAAAGGGAAAAGTTCATTCATATCTTGATGAGTTTCAAATATGAAAAAGGGAGTCTTGCTCTCTAGTCAAAGAAAACAAGCCCACGTGTCCTCATCTCATAGTCTGAAGGTAAAAATACTGGGTGAAAATGGTCTCCCTCTACATTAATATGAGGCCCAAGGGACAAAACACAGCACAGCCATACCAGCTTCTATCAGGAGATATCCAAGGCATTGCAGTATTTACGTACACTGGGAGCAAAATAATTACAATATGCCAGACTTTGCAGTGTACACTCTGCTGACATGGTAAACATGGCCTTTTCAAACAGTCTGAGGTTATTCAGCCCATTTTACTCCTAGCGCCACATTGCTCTTGACAGTATTTTTTCCAGTACTTCATCGAGTTTAGTTCTGGATGCCCAGGGATGAAATGTGATTATTTTACTTGGGAGATAATCCCCAAATGCAAGGGGGTCTCAGTGTCTAAGAAGAAATTAAGCCTCATGAACCCGAACAGAAATTCAACCTGGCTTTCTGCCTTTTTTATTTTTTAATTTCACCTAATCAGTCTTAGTCAGGGCCCTCATAAGTATAAACCGATTGTACCTGATGCTTTCATGATAAAGCTTGTAATCCATTAGAAAGTCATCTGCAACCTCAAAACTCGATTTATGTATGACCTTTTAAACCATCCGATCAAAATTATTCTAAGTCACTTTGGTGAATGTCAGATCTGACCTGCAGACTAAGGAAGCCCATTAAGTGACATTCTCAACTGCACATGCTGTTGTTTCTCTCTGTAAAGGGAGCATATTTCTCGGAGGTTCCTCTTCCATTCCCATGTGAATCATGAGCTGTGTCACAGGTTTTATCAGCAACTGTCATCTGCTTTTGAATTATAGTATCAGGAGAGACAGTCAAGGATACAGCCACGGATGCATTAAAACACTCCCCTAAGCCACACTGTGGGAAGATCTAACTCCCCCGTGATAACTAGCACTTATGGCTTATTTTGAAAAGTAAAAAAATATTAGGAAGGCAAGGTATATCACAAACCAAGTATGGCATTAGACACACAGAAAGAATTCACAGGATGGGTTTACTGCCATCACTGGAAAATGGTACACCATCCTACTTTACATCTTCACATCAAATGCATCAGACCAATCAATTACCTAACAGTGTTTCTAAATCTGTCTCCTTGAAAGATTAACTGATTTTCTGAGAGCTGTGGCTCACACATACTGATTTGTACCTTTTTCCCCTCAGGTAAGAGCCCAAAGCAAGCTGCCAGCACACAGACTGGTTACATAACTGCCTAAAATATTATTAAGTGTTTATAGGGCCATAGGATTCATAAGACAAAAACTGTATGCTCTGAGAGTTGGTCACCATTTAGCCTGGAAAGCAAGTTATTGTCATTCTGCTTCATTTGCTGAGAAGGGCTCTTGTGCTTGGCTAAAACCTGAATGGACTCCACTGAACTGCCCAGGCAGTCTCTTATCTCGAACAGCCACATCCACGGGACTTCATAATTGCCCAAAGCAAAAATCCCCAGCCAATTAACCAAAACATCTTCCCAATCAAAGTAAGGATTAAAAAATTCCCAGTGGAAAGTTTTGTATCTGAAAAACCCACAGCCGGGCTGCAAGCCTAGAAGGGAGCCATGGCTCCCAAGATCCAAATCATCTCCTGCAAGCACAATACCTGAATGAAAATAAAGAACATAAAAGCCTCCACCAGGAAGACCAGCCCATGCTGTGAGATGAGAGGAGCTCCTCTCTCCAAAGAGACAGAATGGTAAGTAACAAGAGCATTGTGCAGACTTTTCAATTTCTGTTTATCCCTGTCTTTGTGCAAGTGCCGTTACCTTTAAATTCCATAAATTAGTACATTTCCTTCTAGCTGCTCTGAGGGGTAGCTGACTTCTGCTTACTGCCAAAGCCTTCTGGGCAAGGCACTTGTGAAAATCAGGTCTGAAGTAGGTGAGCTGTGTCAGCTGTACAGCAAAATGCAAGAGGAAAAGCCTAGATTGAACACCACACAAAAATGCTTAATTCAGAGAACTTGCCAAACCTGGAATGAAGCACTGCAATCGCACGTGGCTGCTGATAAAGTCCACTTCACAGCTAATATCCTCACCAAGTCATAACAAAACACAGAGTCAGCGGGCTGGAGTGAACTCTGTACACTGCCACTAAACATAACGGGACTTCACATGGTATTCACAGTTTTAAAAGAACTGTATTAACACACAATGCAGCACTTACTTGTAGCTTGTCCTTTAAAAAAAAGAAGGAAAAAAAAGAGCATCTTAAAATGCAAACTATTCACATCCCATACTGAGATAGGAATCCTGTAGGACTGAAACCTGCCAACAGCATTAAGTGTCAATTTGGATAAAGCACATGAGGATGCTTTTGAGGGTCTCTGGTGTTTGAGGCATCTCCTTCCCGCAGTCCTGCGGTAACAGCCTCTGCCATTTGTAACTTCCTATTTTCAGGCTACCAAGCACTGGCCTAAAAGGCAAGATATGACCACGTCCCTCCCCTTCCCAGGGTCACTCATCCCTTCACATGCAGAGATGACTTTTCTATGGCTCAGGATGTAAAAAAAGGTACCCAGGCCCACCGCCCTCCCTGGGCTCAGCACAGCTGGCAGAATAAGGCAGCTTATCTTTTGCTGCTTCTTCAGCAACAGTTCTTCCCCCGTCTCTCTGCCCCAGGCTGCTCTGTGCAGAGGTTTGCACCTCCTTTGGGCACAGGAGAAGACAAATTGTCTCAAAACGCAGAGCCAGCCCAGGCGCTTGCAGCTGAACTGCCCTGAAACACAGCAACTGGAGCCCAAGCTGCAATGAAAGGTCACTTTCTCCTCTGTGGCCCCGGGCAGCTGGGGCCACGCTCTGTGAAAGGAGAGCCAGGAAGAAATCAGGGTTTCCAAGCAATTGTCCCTACAGATGGGTGCAGATTAACCAAAACCAAGTGATGACTAATAGAGCCAGGTGAAATGAAAACAGGAGAATGAGGGGCATGTAAAAGTCAGAAAGAGAAAGAAACTAGGACAGAGGATAGGAGGTGCATCTGCTTAATTAGCAAAACAGTCAGAAAAGCAGGGTATGGGAAGTCTAACAACAACCCTTCAAAATAGGAATGATCCCTCTCCAACCTGCCTGGGAAGCACCTCCCCTCTCACTGCAGCATTTGCAGTACTCTTTTCTTTTATCTAATTACCACCAACAGGCATCTGCTGCGGTTTGCATCCTCACTCTAAGGAGCAAAAGCAGCAGCCAGATCTGGCTGGAGCTGGGGAACAATAACGTGACCACAGAGATTATTTTCTCCTGAAGTTCATCAGAAGTACCTGCTACTCAAGGAGATACAGAACTTTTCCAAAATTGGCGAAAGGAGGTTGGGCATCAAAGAGATTACAGTAAAAAGAGTTTTAAAAGGAGGAAGTGAAGGAGAAAGCACAGTGATGACAGGTCCAGCCAGGGCTAAATGCTAACCCCCACTGCTCAAACCACAGAGATATTTTGGTAGGGATCAAACCCAACTGCTGCCTTTTTTAAGGCTGCCAAATTCAGGCAGGGGAAAATTCATGCACAACACAATCTAAGGTTGGCTTTTCTAGTACTCCACAAGGGTGCTGTACCCTATTTCCATTGTAAACATGGGACATGGTGCTCCAATTAAAGGTGTCTCTAGCTCATAATGTGACTTTTAAGTGACATTTCAGGTTTACTGGCTTTAACAAAGTCTATTTAAGAAAGCCTCACGATGCACGAGGTGCTCTGGGAATAATCTCAGACAGCAAGAAGCAAAGAAAAGATAATTTTTTGAATGAGCAAATCTAAGTAAGTTTTTAATTTCTTCATGGAGAGAGAACTAGAAAGAAAAAATACACATACTTTTTTAAAAGTATAGCAACCCCAAAATGTTGTTCAAAATGCGCACTGGCACATATATTAAGGTTACTTAAATTGCTGGGAAAACAGAGCCCTCTAAAAAATAAATGCTTAAGAAAAGCTATTACTGACCCTAACAAAAAGGTACAGATGGTGAATTGAGTTCCAATGCGTCTGATAAAACACTGCACAGTCAATAGATGGAATTACTTTTTTTCCCTTTCACGTCATTTAGACCGTCAGTCCAACACAACAGACGTAAAACATTTGCCTCAAAAGACAATCTTTTGTAAAACATGTTTTCCTACAAAGCAGAGAGTGAGCTTTTAGGATAAAAGAGAAGTATGGGGATTTTTCTCTTTTATTTCATTACAGGCATAAGCCTGAACAACCTGTGGTGTTTCCTCCATGTTTTGAGAAGCTCCTACAGGCCTTGCCTTAGCTGGTGTTTGAGTCATTCAGTTACCCCTCTCTCAATATAATAAACACCATCCACGTAGTACTTACCAAGTTCACCATCACTAATTTCCTTGTGCAAGAGCCTTGCAGAACTAAGTTGGAGCACAAGCACCAATGTGAAATGCTTTGCCTGTACTTATCCCCTTCTTCTAATCACATGATCTAGTGGCACAAGGATCCACCAGCTATGTCAAGATGAAGCCCTTCCAGCACCCAGGCAGACAGAGGAATCTAAGCTCTAGGGGTATAAAACTGGAGGAATTGCAGGGCTCTAACAAGAGGAGTGTCACTACAACAACACCTGCTTGTGCCACATACACAAATCCCAAAGGAGGGCTCTGGATGCCCCACACTGGGATTTTTCCAGGATAGTTAGCCACGTGCTGAAGTGGCACCCACGCTGTGGACATGGCCCGGTTCCACACACAGTTAATGCGTGTCCGTGATGCCACAATCAGGAGCAAAGTTGCAATGGATTTCCTGTGTTAGCACGCTGCTTAGCAAAACTATCCTTCACTGACAGTTTAGGGCAGCTTCCTTCTTCTTCTCAACAAGTACAAAGGGAAAGTGCTCAAAATGCCTCCCTCAGAACACTGCATTGCCTGCCCTGCTGTACTGCAGAGCTGTCAGTTTGGGGGTTTTAAACTTTGATGACTGTTCATGCTGATAACAGATTTTCTTCTTCTGTCTCCTCAAGTCAGCTTTAGTCCCCCAGAAAGAAAAAAGGCCTTTTTTTTTTATTGCTGTGTCTAAAAATCTCGCCTGAAGATGTTTTATACCTTGACTTGAATGTTTGCATAACGTTCCTCTAAGAATGCTCTCAGACTGCACGCTCACTCATAAAAGCTGTCAGAACATGATGAAACTGTTCTAAATGACAATCAAAAAAATGCAGAGATATTATCCTTCTAGGGCTGAACCGTTTTATTTCCAAAAATAGATCACGGGCAGGAGACAGATCCTTTCCTGTGAGAAAGCAATGGAGGGGGGAGAGGAAAAGTGCAGATTATCTATCCCTCTCTATTCCCAAATGAGTGTGCTTGGCAAGAGCTGTCTCTGTGAGGAACACCCCACACTCTCCCAGCAGAACACCAGGCAGCTACCGGTGCAAATATTTGGCTTCACACTGCTGAACAGACCTTACCAACTCCAGACTTGAACCAACCGTACCAGTGTGTTGAGAAGAAAGTCCTCTACAGTGGGAATCTCCCTAAATACTATCAAAATTATGAATCAATTAAAGATATCAGCCATTCTACGATGATGTAACCTGCTCACAAACTTAATGGGAACTTGGGAGACCCCTGAGGCAGAACACTGTTTTCTGCACAGAGATGCTGAGAGATCTGCACCACCCCTGCCTCCTGCTGCTAAGCACCTGATCCTTGGAAATGCATGTGCAGCAGCTGCTTAACACTGGGTAGTAAAATTACTTACATAGTGAAGCCTTCATTAAAGGGCTGGTTTCACCAAAGTAATCCTTCCTTGACCGGTGAATATGTTCACTGCTTCCCAATGGCAACAGTTGTGATTGCAGAATATAAGAAACATTCACAGCTGGATTGCAGCCATGCCCCTTGGATATATTCTTCTCTGTGAAGGACAAGTCTGCTAATTAGAATTGCTACAGCTCTAAAGTAACAAATGTCTGTCAAGAAGAAGCTTTTGATGTTTTTAACTGCTTCATGCTTTTATTTTAATGCCTGTTTCTCACTAACCACATAGTATGCAATTTGGATGCAAAAACACAAGAATCCACTTTTTTAAACACAGCTGAGACTCTCACCTCCAAAGATATTTGAACAGTCTAGACCATACATTTCTCCAAAAGAAATAAGGTCTAGTATAAAAATAGAAACTTAGGAAGTGTTCTTTACTTAGTTTACCAAGGGATCAGTGTCTGAACTTTAAAGACCTTAACCACAAAGCTCCTCAAACATACCAACTTACTTAAGCATGTTAAGGTTTGACTATCATGCACCAACTACAGCACCAAAGAGAGTTGCCTTAAGACAACTGTTTTCTGTTGCCTGAGTTAGCCCAGTTTTAGAGCATAAGCTGACTCTTCCATTCCTGATGTTTTGATTCTACAAGCTAGAAGCTGTCACTTAGAAAAATAAAACAAAAGCTTTTATTTTAAAAAAAAAGTCTTTAACAGAGCCAGTAGACATTTTTCTACCAACAGCTCACTCATTACAAAACACTTTGAAATAAGCAAAATCCTTATTTTAAAGTCATAGTTCCATGCTAAATTTGGAAAAAGTGTCTGTTTTACATCAGGGTCACCCAGAGTCCTGCAGGCAATCTGACAGAGATGCTGGCATGTCTCTCGTGTTGCACACCAAGCTCCTGCTGGTCTCCCTCCCATGATCAAACCCCAGGTCCTTTCCAGCACTACTGCTTTCCAAGGCTGTTCTTCTTTCATACAGTATGTGCGTTTTGAATTATTTCCCAAAAAATGTGCCAGCTTGTATTTTTCCACTTTAAACCTAATTTTATTTATTATGTTTTTAAGCTCTCCAGAAACTTTGTCCCATTTACCTTATTCTTCTGACTTGCCAAGCAGCGTGAGCAAATAAATTCCACTGCTGAGTTCAACCACCTCTGCAGTTCACTTCTGCCTTCATAGAGAAAGTGTTAAACGTGCCATTTTATGAAATCATCCCCAGTCAGGACTCTGCACACAATACCAGCTAGTCAGCCTGGGAAGGAAGACCCAAGTCTTCATGTCTAACAGCCTCAGTGAAGAATCTGCTTTTATTTTTCTCAGCTGAGCCCTTATGGAAAACCTGATCCCTGGATACTCCTTGCAGTACTGCATCTTGCTGTTGCCCACTCTCTCTCCCCTGAGCTGCCACTCAGCCCTGTTCATCCCACAGCTCAGCAAGAAGCTCCTGCAAGACTAATCCCTTCATTACAATGCAGTTTCATCCTTTCCTAGATAGAGCAAGCACTTCATCGCCTACTTGTGTAATTTGATCTAAAGTTTTGATCAGATCTGCCTGGCAGAATCTGTCCTTTATAAACTGATGTTGTTTATTGCTCCTTGATCTTCTCCAGACTTCCCAGCTCAGAGCCAAGAAAGTGTCTCGCTGCTGCAGAGCTATACATTATTTTGTGATTCTGATGCCTGTTGATTTTAATTTCCCTGAAGAGCCTCCTTTCTGGGCACCTCTTCCTTGTTTTTACCCAGAAAAGGTGGCTGTGGGAACACACAGCTCATCTGGCTGTGTGCATTAACTGTGCTTTATACTCATTTCTGTATTGTGGCTACATAAGGCAGGGTTGTTTTTTTTTTACATTTTTGGAAGGAGGTGTTCTCTAGTCTGGTGGCATGACTGAGTTATACATCATTCAAGGGCCTGTTAACAGCTGCTTTGAAGCTGCCACGTTTAAGGAACAAAACTGCCCCTTTGCCTCTGTGAAGAAGTGAGGAAATACAGATTATTATTAATACAGCTCGTTCAAGCTAGCTCTGCTAAGCCATTCCCAGGCCATGCCCCACTCCCCGGACTGTTTCCACAGGTAGGCTAAATTTCTGTAGAGCCCCCAGTGAAATAGCCCAGAGCCTTCTTCCCAAATAACAGGCATTGTTTAAAACTTGGCTCATATACCACCGGCAAAGGGAGCTTTTCTGGTACAGATGAAGTGTTTCCTAGAGTTTTTATTGAGGTCAGTTCACGGTGTAACTACATTGGGAGATGATAACTTTTACTACTTTCCACCGCACTGAGGATTTTAATTTTTTTTAACCTTGCTTTTTGGTTAAAACTTACTTTGTCAGTGGAAAATACGGTAAAATGTAAAAACTTTTACACTCTTTAGCACTCTTTTCTCAGCGTGCACACAAATCCTCCTGGTGACAACGAGTGTTACTGTTCACATATTTAAAGGAAAAGTGGCCTTGTTTCGAGGGTTAAAAGTGCTCTTAAAAACAAGGACACTAAACCAATAGAGAAATTAGAAACACTGCTAAGGACAATTTCCGGAGTAATGTCACAAAATACACAACTTTAATACTAATTGTGTCTCATTCTGAGTGTCAGGTTAGTATGATACCTATGTCACGTTTTTATTTTTCCTGACTAACAAGGTTAAGACTGTTCAATGCCAGTAATACTTTGTGTTAACCACAGGAAGCACCACTTCATTCTTTCCTTGTCAGCTGTGGCTCTGATGAAAACAAGAACTACTTGCATGTGTCTGAGCTCAGCCCTGAATGTCTCCTCTTGCCAAGAATCATTTACCAGTTTAAGTAAATGATAACGTAATTTCAAACAAAAGTTTTTTGAAGTAGTAGCTGGAATATTTCAACAAATAGTTGGACTGTTTTCCATGGATATCTTGTAGCTGCCGTTGAGGCCAAAATTAGTACAGGATATGTATTTTCTACATAAAATAGTAATCGTTAGGGAGCTCTACTTTTTTCTGAGATTATTGGCCTCATATTCGAGTGCAGAAAGTTGGCCTATCCCCAGTAAAAATCAATGGAGCTATACAGCTTTGCTCCAACTAAAACCCTCCCATTAGCTGTGCTATATGTTTCATTGGTCAGAGTGTATTGCTTTGGATTAATCACACGAAAACAGGATGAACAAATGGCATTACTGCTGTTAAAAAGAGTTGCATGTTCCAAACATCTCAATCCTCTCCCTTAGCCCTGTTGATCATATTGCTTTCTTGGAGCTAATGCACAGCATCTGTGAGGGTCATTTTCTTCTAAAAACATGAAAACTACATTGCTTGGCTTATACTACACAGCGAAGGGGATCACATGAAATGCTGCGACTTCCACATAAATACAGCTGTTGCACCTTTTCCCTACAATATTAACTTCTTCTAATGCGCACTTATATGAATCACAAGATTCAATCTAATAATTTATGCCTGCTGGTAGCAGTTACTTGGAAAGGAATTATTTCAGCAAAGCCAGTATAATTACTAATCATCTCATGACTAGATACTCTTTTCAGATGCTCCGTTAACCATCCATAAATTCATTCCACCTACTATCTGTTTAACTTGCCAGGCAAGCTTACTGACAGGGAGTAAGAACAGCTTTTAAAAGGAAGGCACGAAACCAAACACATACGCCTT
This sequence comes from Sclerurus mexicanus, assembly GCA_013396755.1. Classification (NCBI taxonomy): domain Eukaryota; kingdom Metazoa; phylum Chordata; class Aves; order Passeriformes; family Furnariidae; genus Sclerurus; species Sclerurus mexicanus. The sequence goes on along the minus strand of VWZF01007068.1, from coordinate 353,672 downwards.
TGCCCTGAGGGATAAGTGTGGCTATTGAGGTAAACCCAAAAACATCTTTTAATCCACTGGTTGCTGTAAATGCCTGTACCAACATCAAACATTGCTCCAAATAAGCGTGCAGCCACATGCAACATCCACATGCACAGTAGCTTAAGTTAGCGGGTTTCTTCCACTTTTTTTGCAATCTTGAGTCTTTTCCCACTATTCTGCCTCTGAGCCACTCCTTGCCCCGTGCAATCTCTTTTTCCTTTTCCTTGGCTCAGCAGAGCTGGCAGCAGCTCAGTTCCTCCAGAGCAGGGAACCAGGAGTCACCTGTAATTACAACCTGCAAGTGCAGCTACTCTCCAGCCTCTACCAGATGGAGCAGATGAAGCCAGTTAACAACAATCTGCTCTTTCCCAGTCCATTTAAGCACTTCATGAACTCCTCTAAACTTTCCCACAGCTCTGCTAGAGGATAAGACCCACTTGGACAAATGCAAGCCTGAGGCAATACTTCTGTCTGTTCACAAAGCTGAAACACACAGCACTGAAAGGTGGCCAAGCAAACCCCACTCTTCCTCAGCCATCAGCTGCTCACGGGTTCTGCCCTTCTGACTTGCTCCAGATGCATTCAGTGCCACTGCTCTTCCAAATACATGCTGACCTGTATCATCTAAATTCATCTTCATGGAAGCACCCAGGTTCTGGAAGGAAACAGAACCCCTTGAACGAGTTACGTGTGTTGTCTGTAGTTACGCTAGTTGAATATGAAGATACAACCTTTTCTCCACCTCAAAACCAATCCCATGGCAATCATATTTGGATTTAACTAGATTTAAGTCTAATCTTGTATATACTTTTCTCAGCACAGCTACAGCCATCGCTTTTCCAACCACTCTATACTCCTGCAGGTTGCCTGAGTTTTACAGCTACCAAAAGCCCCCCTAACCTTTTGTGTTTATTTGTGTATATTCTTTTGTGTTTACTTTTAAGTAATTCAAATGCAAGTTCTATGGGGTTAGTCTTTGTTTTGTTAGGTTTTTTTAAATAAGCAGTGCTCTTGCTCCAAGAGTTAGTCACAATGGAGTGTTCATTTTTTGGCACGTCTTCTAAGTGTTTTTCAGCACATTCTCAATGGCATTATGCAATCATTTCATTAGTCTCTACTGTTTCACTTGGCAGTAAGATGCATTATAAAATGATGTCAACTCTTGGAAAAACTGGGAAGTCAGAGGAGGTGACAGTTTCAGGGGTACACAAACCTTAAAATAACACCCATTTGGAATTCATAAATCTCCATTTGTATAGCTGTTACCTCTGTTTTTCACCAGTAAGCCACATCATTATACCACATCTAACAAGAACATATAAAGCTATAGAGCTGTTGCCACCACCACTCCATACTCCCCTAAAAAAGGCCACATTTGGTCCCATTTTTAGAGAACTTTTTGGACAACCAGAGGTGAACTCGCATCCAGTTCAGCACATAAGACAAAGCAATGACATACAGCCTGCCTTTCCATGCCCTTCACTATTGCAGTATGACATGATATGCATGAAATTAGTCACCACAAGGTAACAAAGCACCATTTGTCATCACCTTGCCACCTGACAACCCTACTGACTGGTTTTTACTCCAGAAATAAAGATCTAATTAGATCTTCCAGATGCCTGAATACAGGTAAGTCTCTCACAGAGCATACACATCATGTTCTTGCATTAAGTCGCTCAGTGGCTTCTGGAAAATCAAATGTTTCCAGAGCAAACAAAAACTAGCATAATGCTGACAGGAAAAGGTGTTTCTTGAGCAGGGGGTGTCCTCTGCCCCCATATTCCTTGACACTGTAGGCAAGGTGGGATCTTCTCTTCAGGGACTGGAGAAAAGTGGCAAAGCTTTTTTAAATTTGATATTTGCAGTTCTGATTCCCCAGATTGCCTCTATTACCTTTACAAATCTCCTGCCTCTAGTTTCACTGTTGCCTTAGAAAAGTCAGTTACCATCATTTTTGCTCAACTTCCCCTCTCTGTGAAATAGTGATGTCCACAACTGTGAAGTGCTTTAAAGAACGTCACAAAGATGGTATTTTTTAAATAACTATGATAACTAACTAGTCAATATATACAATATGACAACCAAACTGAATTCTACCAATCAGCAGTAATAGTGGAAGATGGTTGTGTGTAACCTTCCTTTTCCCCACTGAGACAGTCAGCCTGTTACCCTGTGACAGACCCCTCACATTCTGACCCCTCCCCACAGTCACCACTGACACATGAGTACAGCGTGCCAGCCTAATGTCCTCTTACTTTGGCTGCTGCTGTTTCACCTCTCCAGATGTAAGACCCATGCACATCTGGGAGGAATTGTAGACCTGGTCTGACTCTGCAAAAATCTGCATTTTAAATAAGCAACCTGGAGCTCTGAGGTGCTCAGGATTAAAAAATAAAATGTGAAAAACTTAAAGCAACTGCACTTGAGTAAAATTAGGATCACCTGACGCATTCAAGCAATTGCTGACAAGTATGAGAGATGGGAATTGACATGTTGGGCCTCTTATCTACAGACATCATAGAGCCTCCATCTTCTACAGACCCCGAAACAATCCAATACTACTGCTGTTGTTGAAAAACAGGCTGCTCTGAGCATTTGGATCTTTTCCCAACTCCAAAGCAGCTAGCACTGCAGTCTGGGGATCACGTTGCTTCCGTCAGCATCAGGGCTTGTCATTAGCTGTTAGCACACCAGAGGGGACAGGGTAAATCTTCACAGGAGGTAAGGAAAAAAGAAAGGGCAATGTGGGTGGGGGAGAGCTTCTCACCCCCAGTTCAGCCCTTTCAACACAGCCTGCCAGAATGTGGCAGAAAGAGGATGAGGAAAAATCCTATTGTCAGGGGAACAGCCACAAACTGACAGCCCTCAAAAATGCACTGTGCTTTCTGATACAGCAGAGCACACAATTTTATAAGGAACAATTAGAACAAGGCAAAATAACCAGTGGAGCAAAAAATTGCTGACAAAGGCTATTTCACCTATATATGTCAATATTTTATAACAAGTATCTACAGAAGTCTCTGTAAGCTCCTGTCCAAGTGAAGTACGCCTTAAACAAGAATTCACATTTTTAAACAATGTCACTGAAATGAAATGCCATACATCAAGTGGATAAATAATTATTCAGGGACTCTACAAATAAAATTTGGGGAATAAAGGCAAAGAAACTAAAATCAATGCCTCATTTTTGTAGCTAGAAGAAACTACTGTTCTTTTTTTTCAATCACTGCATTCCATTCTTAACATGTGTTAGACCTGAAGAAGAAATGATCCCGAAAGCCTTTAAAAATGAAATTGAGCTAATATTTGTACTTTTTCTCTAAGCTGAGCTATGCTTTGCAAGCACTAGTGTAAGTATTTGCATAAATCAAAATCATTGGGAGCACAGAGAAGAAATCAATAAATATCTACAAGGACCACAGAGGTTAAAGTAATAAAAATGTAAGTAGTTAGGCTCTGTTTCAAATGCACCTTGAGATACTGTCAATATGAATACACAATTAAAAAAAAAAAGGCATACTGTATGAAAAGCCAAGAGAAGATGTAGAAGTTATTTATGGCACTACAACAGTATTCTTTTTTTCTTCTTTCCATGGTTTTGTTTTGATTTGGTTCTTTTAGGACTTTTTTAATGCAGAAAGAGTCCTGGATGAATAGTCTATGCTTACAGTGTCTATTGCACCATACAAGCCTCTCCAAATCTGCTAGAGCCACGCATTCAGCACACATATGCTGACCCGGATTTTCTTCTTCAAACTTTATCATTCTGCCTTCAGGGCATTTCAATTCAAACACTGTTCAGAAAACCACTACTCAAGTAAGCATCTTTCCCTGTGTTTTATGTAATACATGCTCAAAGGAGAGCAAAACAAGCTCCTGAGCAGGAATAGCCCGGTACTTTTACACGCTTAGAGAACCTCAGCAAGAGCCATGACTTGGTGCTCACAGGGGAATTTCAGTGATCACTGTTGCATTAAGCTGTGCTTTGCTAGTTTAGAGGCACTCACTAAGTCTGCAGGGAATGTCCAAACTGAGGGAGACTCAAGTCAGATAGTCCCTATGTGCTAAATTCATGCTACCACCCTGAGCTGGTTATCATGGTACGCAGGTCTCTTGTGATGGGCTTCCCAGGAAGGTCACAGCCAGCTGGGATGCTGCCACAGCCTTCTCCTTGCAGGAACAGGAGGCAACTGTCAGAAATGGGAGCAAAGGGATGATCTGGGGTAAGGCAGAAATAAGGGAAGGAGAAGACCCCAAAATACTTCTCAGACCCCTTGTTCCTCTGGGATTTCTTTCCTAGGATTCTTCTAAATGGAGCCGGCAGACAGTGCTCTGCACCCACAGCTTTGATAAGCTCTCACAGTCTGGTAGCTTCAATAAAGCAGAGAAACAAAGAGTGAGCTTGCCTTTATTATGGCACTATGTGGTACACCATAAATAGCTGCTTAGAAAGAATAACTAGACAAACACTTCAAACTATATTTGTCAGACGAACTGGGTAGAATACATTTGGTGACCACATCAGCCGTGCTATTGTATCTATTAATTTGCTTTTTGATCCAGCAAGCAATAGCACCGACAGTACGTCTCTCAGTCATTAATGAAGTCTAATTACTCTTTTTACTCTTCATCCCCCAGAGGGCTGACAAAAAAGAGCAGGGCATTAGAGAGAGGAAGGCTTGCTAACCCTACCAAATCCAGGGAACGCAGCCCAGCCAGCGGGACACGTGGTGCTGCAGCAGACCTGGGCTCCATCTCTGGGCTGGGGGAGCAGCATGCTGGGGGGTTTGGTGCGTGTGCACATCTCAGGCCTGGCACAGAGAGGAGGAGACACCTCTGCTCCACACTCTGTGGCTCCTCCACAGTCACCATGAGACAGTGCCCAGGGCTGTGGGGACAGTAGCCAGAGAAGGACCTGAACCCATTTGTAATTTAAGCCCTGTACAGGACTCACCATATAATAACAGAAACAGCCCAGCTTATATAAAGTTCTGCACATATAACTGCCTGAATGTAGTTGCTTAGCTGTTTAAAATTACCTGAAAACATGCAGAAAAATACTTTTGTGTAGCTGGGAGTTCATGGGGGAAAATCTGTGAATAAGACGTAGACATACCTAGCGCTTCTCAAAATTGAATGAGCTCTTTGCACTACAGGCAGTATCACAGCAGCTCTCCACTTCAGCTGAAATTCATTCAATATACATTGGGTTTAAATATTCTTTAAGTTTCTGAAAAGCATTTATTCCTTTTTAAAAGAAGTCCAAGAAAGTTAAAATTAAGCACCACTACTTTCTAGTTTTTCTCAAGGCTCAACCAAAGAAGATCATCACTGTAAACCATCCCAGAGGCATAAATTTCAGTCACTCAAATCTTTTTAAAGGCTCATCAATGGTAATGAGCATCTTTATTACATTCTAAGCAGTTAAGTAAGTGAAGCAGTGGCTTCTAGTTAACTAATTATATGTCCACCTAAAAAGTAACACTTCAGTTTCCTTTAATAATGCATCACTATTCATTTCCCAGTACCCTGATAAAAATGACCTGGATATTATACTTTTTAAAAGTTCTTCCCATCGTAAGAGAAGAACTGCCTGTATTATTAAAAAAAAAAAAAATCCAGTAACTTCTCTTTGAATGGGACTCCAAGGAATTCATATGGATTCCCTGCAAATTCCATTAGCAAGTACAAAGTTTTATTCCTTCAGGAAGAATAAAAATAAAAAAAAAAATCACTCATGAAGTTAAACAGCCATCATTTCTGCCTGACATTTCCAAAACAATAAATAAATGAGGTAACTGCTTGTGCCTTCAGGCCCCTGGGCTCTGACTTGATACCGCTAATTAAAACAAACCTACATCGCACGAAACATCTCAACAACAAGCATAGTTTGAATTATTCAAATACAAAGTGTGAAGCAACAAATTCCCTTTATTAAATAAAAGGTGCAAATAAATTATCCTTTCCAACCTGGCACTGCAAACAAGATTCTGTTTTATTTTTTTTATGCCATTTTTAATGCTAACAGCATTAGCTGAAGGATGCGAAGGGCTAATCCTTGAGCAAACCTCGAAGTTGTCCTGGCTGCCTCCAAGAGCTCCAGGGCATTTAGTGGCATTTAGCCACAGCCAAAGCCCTGACAGAGTGCAATGTGCTTGGATCCTGCAAATGCCATGGCAAAGTTGTTCTCGTCTGGGGGAGTCTGTGCCCTCAAATGAAAATATCTGGGCCGTGGTTCCTGGTACCCGAATGCAGAGCAGTGGGTGGGCTACACTCCATGAGGCCTCCCTCCAATCTCACATTGGCAGAAATCCCCAGTCCCGCAGATTCTTCAGCACATGCATAATTTTAGAACACTCTACAACATTTAAACTACGGACATGCTTGGTTTATTGGATGAAGGCATGAGCATCTATGCCTGTACCTCTATGCAGATGAAATATTTTCTACTGCACTTGCTTTGAGTAAAATTCCTAAGCTTTTGCATTGAAGTTTTTTCCTGTGCTGTCCAAAACCAGTAAAAACAACTGTAAAATAGAGTACATAAACCAGTTCTTCCTCCTTCCCCTCACCTTGCAAATCCAAAAAAGACCTGAACACAGTCTGTTCCAGCATGCACAAGTGGTTGGGCTTTTTTCATTATAAGTATTTGTTCAGGCAGCCAATCCTGATCTGGTATGATTTTGATGTGATATAATTTTGTTCACTTCTGGTCTCTGCCAACATTATCTTCCTTTTCTATTTTGCTTCCATTGAACCAAGCATTTAAAGGAAGAGCACATTGATTTTTTTTTTAAGCTTTAAAATACACACATCTGTTATAAATACCTAATATGCACCCTCAAGATACGTATTTCACACACTCCAGCATCCCTAGATTTCTGGCACTATGCAGCAAACCAAACTGAAGCAAGCTGATCCTAACATGGGAGTTACAGTAAACAAAAATATTCAAGTTCTTTGAGTATTTTTAGCAGTTTCATCAGTATGAACTTTTTACACCCACTAAACAAGTTAGAGATTGCCAAATAGCAACACACACACTGGAAGTCTCAACAGTGTCTTTCAGGGCGAGACAACATCCTGAGGCCATCTAACTGCTCCATTTTTGAGGAATGTGAAGAAAATGTATGAACAAACAACAGGAGTACCTCCTGCACAGCACACATACGCTACTTGTCAAAAAAAATAAAAAGCAGAGGGGAAAAAAAAACCCAACCCAAAATAGTGGTAACTAGCAATATAAACTCTTTTAACCCAAGCCATTAATGATTTATCATTTATCAGCACAAATGACATGCAGTTCTGCAACCTCCCAACTGTTGAATCTCTATGGGCATAATCATTGCAGTAACTGTTATTTTAGAATAAGAAAACTGAGCAAGTATTAGCTCTCGAGGTCAGAAAAACAAGCAACTTACAGAAAAGGCCAGATGAGTTCTCCTCTATGCATAAAGGACAAGTGATACTCCAGTGAACTTTACAGACTACTGGATCTACATGTCATGTTACAGCCAAAAGTTGTGTTGGTTCATAAGCCATGAGGATGTAAATCCAGTCTAACTCAACTTTGGCTCTCTTGTGAATCACTAGAGGCTGGCAGCAAACACCACACACTCCAAAGATTTTGCCAGTATTTCCACAAGTATCCTGAGATGTTTGAGACTTAGAGCAGCTGTGTCCCAATATCCTCAAGGTGCCTTTCCCCTCACTCTTTCCCTGTTCCTCACTATACTCATCACAGACACAGAAGGCATTCATAGGTTACCTACAGGTGGTTCCCCAACAAACATCCTCCAGATCCAAACCACAGACAGCTGTGCTCAGTGGTTAATGGCATTTAAAACAATGCAGAGTTCTCAGGGCAGCCCCATTTTTACAACCTGAAGAGGGGGCAGTTTAGGTCATGACGTTCACTGGGAAACCTTTCAAAGAGGAGAGGTCTTGAGGCACTACCAGTTTTAAAGATCCCATTTACACTGTCCCCAGGTTGATCCCAAAATTGTGTTACTTTAAGACCTATTTTCAGTGCTGATACTACTTTGTTTATGTAAGTTAGATTCCCACAAGACCAGAACAACCAGCATCTCCTTTGCAACCTCAGCAAAGGGACAGATGATCGATCAAAGTCAATAACTCTGGTTCTTCTTCCCCAGTCAAGTATCCAGAGAAGTCCATGCAGTGGTGTTAGCAGCATTATGTTTAGCCGAACTGGTAAATATACATTATAAGGTCTCACTTCTGCATAAGTCTGACAGCAGGTACATACAGAATCTCAGGTTGCACAGCTAAATACCCAGTATGGGTGTTCAGATTCATACAGTGCTTCTCTCTGCTTTTCCAAAACAGGGGTTTTTTTGTTTCCCTTTCCCCATTCCCTTCCCTTCCATTTCTCTTTATTCTTACTAGATGACAACAGTGTAGGGGCTGCGGCAGACAGACAGGTGTTGACTCAGTCTTATCTTGTAGAGTAGGTTAGCCAAGAGTCACTGCTTTTGGTAGGAAAACACGCTTCAAGATGTGCCTTCACCAGCTTCATTCCAGCTGTCCTAAAAGACATCCTTCAATCACAAAAGCAGCTCATTATCTTGGCCTAGACTGCAGAAAAGAGATTACTTTTCTGGGGTTCAAATATTCCAGGGAGCAGAGCAGGGATTGCAGGAGCGTGCCTGTGAGGCAGCATCACTCAAGCCCCATACAGCGTTACCAGACCAAAGATTACTGCGCTGGTTTAGTTTCTCTAGACAATCAGATATTAAGGTAGAGACACGCATACAATAAACCACAGGTTATCTCAGGATCTTGCTTCCTCTTTCTCCTTCTGAAGTTGCAGGTGCCTCTGCCATGTGGGTACAATGCTAGGGACTATGCCAGCCTCGTGCCTTGCAGGAAGGAGGTATGATGTGGCTGTAACCCAGCTCAGGGAAAGGCAGGTGTCCCCAGGCAGTCTCTGGAGAGCACTGGCTGCCGGCTTGGGTGGGTGCAGGCAGAACCCTGCAGGACTCCCCAGGTGCAGCACAGGCAGCCCTTGGCTCTATCCTACATAGGCATCAGTTCAGCCAACACAGCTTTGGAGCTGGCAGAAGAGCTTGTTTGCTCTGGAGTCGGATTTTTTAATGTCTTTGTTTTGTTTGGAAACAAATAAAACCTTACCAGTGGCAAACCTTATGCAAAACAGAGGAAACCTCTTGGCCTGCCTCAAGACTCACTGTCTCCACAGCAGAAAGAGTTTTAACATCAAGATTACTTACATTGCTAATTTAAATCAAGATTTACTGCAACATAATAGTTTGAAAAAAGCAGATTTAAATCACTGTGCTATTTTATCAAGTCTGCTTCATTCCTTAATTACTTTCCTAAGGAAAAGCCCATTCTGTCTGTGAGAGTACAGCTCAGTTCAGTAATGAAATTGCAGCTCTGTACATTCAATCTAGCTCTGTCCCTTTCCTAGCTTGTAAAGAAACAACAAAAAGAAACACACAAAAAAAAACACAAGGAAAAAAAAACCTTCAAAAATTAAAACAAGACCAAGTAATATTTCCTGTAGTACTGTGGGTCATATCTGCATATGCCTCCATGCAGAAGAGTAAAAACAAAGGCTACAGTCTATCTCCTGCATCTCCCAGTTTCAACTTTTGGGGGGTTTTAATCCTCCTCTCCTCCACATGATTCTTCTCAATATTTAGTATTTTATCATGCTCCTATAGCCTAATTCTAAGCTAAACCACTTTAAGCAGTGAAATTAGTCTCATTTCATGCTCTAGCAGCTGGTATCCCCTGCGCTTTGCATCTTCTTTGTTGCCTTCATGACTGCTTGTACTCTTGCTTCACGTAGGTCCTGCTCCTGCAGTCTGACTCGTTCAGACAGAGCCCTGCAGACCCAAGCCTACAGAGCATCATCGCAACCAATGGCCAGAAGGATCTGCTCACACATACCCCACAGCACTGCTGCACTCCCTCACTATTGCTCTCTGAGGGGTGTAGATTTATAGCTTTCCACAGTCCACACTTTGCCAAACTTAATCTGTACTTGCTTCTTTCTCCAGACTCCCCTACAGCATTTTAATTATTTATTGCTCTCTTATCTAAACTCCTTCCAGTTAGTCTGTGTCACTCTGACACTAAAAAAGCACAGAAATAAAAGAGCATTTTAAATGCAGGCACCACAGCTTTATAAAGCAGATTTGTAACCTACAAGCAGACTCTCATTTAACTTTGACCTAAGTCTCCTTCACCATTATTGCTTGTGAAGCGTCTTGCCCCACTGAAGTGTTTGCTTTGGCTTTCTTCTACTGCATACAGAACCACACAGTACGCTTGATTACATACGAGGCTGAATTTCATTGTTTCTTATTCAGATTTTTCGTGTCTCAAGCTGTCATATTTTGCTATTTTCTCCATCCTTAAATGCATTTGCAATTCCTGTCAATATGCTATGGTCTGCAAGCTGTCTTGTTTCTGATGCACCAGCCTGGATGCCAGGTCTCCACGCTTGAGACTGTGGAAAATCTCAGCCAGACTGAAGACCTGGAGAAAGTACACAACAGCTCTCTCCCAATTCTAGATGTCTATATTTCTTTCCAACAGAGATCAAGTATCACTTATGGAGGCTGACAGTCATTCTTCACTTAAAACATTTCTCTCGTCACTCACCAGCAGGTCACCCTCACTCAGACTCACTGACTTTTGCAGGAGTCCTGTACAACAATAACACCTCCTGATGACATCTGCATGTATAACCCAAGGGGTATAACCCAAGGGACAGCAGTATCCCAACACCTGGGATTCCTCTGCCCTCACCACTTGTATTACTCCAGAGAGCTGTGTGCAAGTGCAAGCAGATGAATTCTTCACAACACTATTACCTAGAAATCATTAAGTCCCCCACAGTCATTTTGCTGTGCCTTTCCAGACTTCCTCATTTACCAATGTTGAGAATCTCAGCCCACATCAGCAGCACCCATCGCTCTGTAGCTCTGCCAGCAGAAGCAAATACCAGGGAAGAAGATGCAATGCCCGGGCTGCATTGCTGCTCTGTGCACAGCTGCGTTTGCCCAGATCTTCAAGGAGAGAGGCCACATTTGCTCCCTGCAAGGCACAGGACACAGAGGTCTCCACAGCCTGTGCTCAGCGTTTCTTGCTGTACACTACCTTGTGTCTGCCACCATCACTATTCCCCACTTCTTTGAGCATGGCCAGGAATCCCAACCAGACTCTTGCATGCTCCAAATAAAAAGTCCAACGAGCAGAGCAGCTGAGGATCTGTCCCTCAAAATGGCAATGGTTTGGTAAGGAAAACCCAGCCCAGCAGCATATGCACCTGAGACTGGCTGAAGCAGAGTGCTGTCAGCAGCCATGCCTCTTGTGTGGTACCCAAAAACGCTTAGCAATCCATGTGTCACACCACATAACCTGCATTATCTTTTCTCCCTCTCTTCTACAATCACTCCTTACTGCAGGAGCTGAGTATCTTCTTGTGAAAATCAGTGCCAGGAAAGCCCCTGATGCATTAATGAAAGCCTCTGCCACTTCTATATTGGGGAATAATTACTTACCACGTAGGATCCAAAACACTTATGTCTTAATAATAGCAGTTCCTCACATCTCTGCTACATTTCATATATTCTTGCTTCTCATCTCCACAACATACTTTTTTAATAATCTTAATGGCAATTCTGTGATTTTAATTTCAGTTGGAATATACCCAAACCACTAAATCTACTCTGGAGACCTCCTGATTTATGGTCATCTTTTAATAAGTTACCATTGGTTTTATTGAAGCACCTCTGGGTGCTATTGCAGTGGAACTATTTGCAACTGCAAATGAACAACGAGGCACATTTCCTAAGGAAAAAAAAGTGAGAGGGCTGCAGAAAACACACACAAGAGATACAGCTTCACCTACATGATTGCATGTAATTCAGTGAAATGCCAAATTGCTACATACTGTTTAAACCAGACTACAACAAGCCCTTGAAAAAAACTAGACTGCAAGCCCTTAGGAAGAAATGTGGTTTTCTGATTGCTTCCACAGACAAACCTGGACAAACCTGTGTCAGAGATACATTATTCAGATGATGTATAATAGAGTTACAATACATTAATATTTTAACCCCTTGAGGTATTTTTAAACAGAAAAGGGGTTTAGTACAGCCTGTGGAAATCAAATCAGCAGGTGGTAAGAAAGGAGGCAGACCTCAAAAAACAAAGGGCTTGTACACTAAAGAAGAAATGGTTGGTACTGAGTTTGTGTGAAATATACCATAAGTGCTGGACACACATACAACCACCTTGCAACAACTCAGAGCAGCCTATTAGACCTCTGTTAAAATTGGATCCTTCTCATCCTAGCATTTTCTGTCAACTCACAAGGAGAAAATAATAAAGGAAAGAGGAAATAAACACAGAAAAAATTAGCAAATAAAAATCACACCATGGATTGATTTGGCCTGTTGTGACCTCCAGGGTTTTTGGTTTTGTCTCCTTTTCTTCATGATTAATTCTTTTGCAGACATTATTGCATATTATAGCACAATGGGGATTTCACAATCAAAGACAAACTGTTGTTATAACCAAGTCAACACTGAATGGGATCATACAACACATTCCACTGTATTTTGAAACAGCAAAACCGAGACAACGAAACTGGCAAGACACTGAGGAGGTCAGACAAATGAGTAGAAAGTAAAAGCTGCAAGCTGTTCTATAAACTAACCACCTCAGTTTAATTTTGATCCTTCTCTGAAAAGGCTCTGCTTCTCACCTCCCCACCCCTGAAATAAAACACTCCAAAATCAAAAGACAAAACCGCTGGTCAGCTGTAGATGCCTTTGACTCTTCTGTTACTGTTCAGAGAAGGTATTGAGTAAAATTCAACTTCACCATGGGATTCAATAAGATCATTTAGGATGGCAAGAGGGTATTTCAAAAACTTAAGGTAGGATCCCAGACAAACAGGCTGTTTCTCAGGAACACTGCACTTAAGAGAAGCCAGGCACTAGGTCCGACATGAACTGTGCCAGAATGAGGAGGATCAGGGCAGAGCTCTGAACGCAGCCACATTCTGACTTCAGTTCACCTGCTGCTTCCTGGTGTGAATGAAACTAGTTGGCAAATAATTATGACTCCCAGCAAAAGTGGAGTATCAAAAGGCAATGTGGGAGAGGGAAGCCTATCAGGAATTAAGCTCCAGGCTTCTCAACATTTACTGTAGCATTTGAATGACCTCTCCTGTCCTGCAGGGAATCAAAGGCAGCAGCACAGCTAGAACCACATCCACAATCCAGTCGTTCACGGCCTGTGGAACAAGTTAATGTTTGACATAGGTCTTCAAAAACATCCTGAATGCTAAATTGAGTAGCATAGAAATTAAGTCTAAATACGACCTATCACATTGCTTAGAGCATAAACCAGATGCCTGAAGGGGGTGGAGAAAGCAAGCACATCATTAGAAATAAAAGTGCTGAGTCAGGTTGATCTTTCATTCCTGTGAAGCAAAACCTGATTGCATCTTGGCACGTGCCCCACTCAGCCTCCTGGCAAGAGGAACAGATTTATTCAGATGACAAGTAGGAGGGAGCAGCAGAAATGGCATATCCACTCCTCTCCCAGACGCGTGTCTCACTGAACGAGGAAAGGGTGTTTTTTTGGATGCTGATAGGAAAGCACCAAACACAACAGCTGTGTGTAAGTAGTGGTTTTCAAACTTCTTTTAACAATTAGGCTCCTAAATTTTTTCTAGTGGCAGTGTGAAGTGCTCTAGAGTGTATTTTAATCTGACAAGGAAACTTGTTTTTCTTTTCAACAGGTCCCTTAGAAGTCCATGAATAGAGTGTCTGTGACCCACATGTCACCCTGGCTGAAATCAGGTCTTCAGCCTAAGCAACTCATTCACCTAGAGCAGCAAAGAGAAAAAGCAGAGAGGAGGAAGAGGCAGCAAGGAGGTAGCCCATCCCTTACTCTGAATTTGTTCTGTCCCTCTGGGAAAGCTGAAAGCAGCTCCTGGCCTGCCACTCTCTCCCCAGCTCCCTTTCCTGCTCATTGTCAGCCCCTCGGTCCCCTTCATCCATCACTGCCATCACAACTCGCAGCCCAGACTACTCTGGAGGTGAAACCAGGAAGATTTACTTCTTAAGTAGTTTATTTTAAATGGATGGTGCTTTGGCTGTTTCTTTACTGAAATACACTTACGATGTTTTTAAACAGTCAAGCCCAACAAGCACTCACTCCCCACAGCAGTTTCAGGCCATCCACTACTCCTGATTTCCACCAGACCCTGCTCCAGCACTTTTTGCCACAGCAGGCAAGACAACCATTGCTTAGAGTAAAATCAAATAACACAGCTCAGTCATGAAAAGAGAAGTTTGAAAGGTCTGTTTCCACCTCCACCTTTTTGAAAAAATGAGACTATTCATTTTTAACCAAGAAAACACAATGTAATCTGACTATAAAAGATACTCCAGAGATGTAAAGCCAGAGCAAGATATGCTGACTTCTCCTCCCTCTCCTTGACTAAAGAGATACCAGCTGATGATGCAACATTTATAAGCAAATTCACACATGTCCCAAAACCCTGAGAAAGACTTAAGATACATAGGACTCCACAGCCTGAGTATAATGGTGGCTACAAGAGAGTAACCAATCTGTACACCTTGATTTATGAGGAGTCGTCAAACCTTTCTTACTTAATATTAATTTTTATACCTCAAGCTCCAAGCAGCAAATATTCTAACTTATTTTTATTTATATTTTATTTTTATTTTGTTTTGTGTTTATTTTGGTGTGTTCCTGTGCCTATTTGTTCTCATAACATTATCTTAACTTTGAGCCACCTGTGATTTTTAGAATGCAGGTATAGAGGCAATGCTCCAGCAAGGTGCTCTGTAAAACAGACATCGTGTCCTCTATTGCTTCTAAGAGAGAAGCCCAAACAAGCCCTTATACCCAGTGGGAATCCTGGTCTGACAAGCAGGGGTAAGTACAAAAACCATGCCATCACTGAGGTTATAAACAGTGTGCAACTGCTGCTTGCAAAGCTTCAGATACACAGGACACTGACCATTATCACTGCGCTTTATTTTCCCCATATGTCGTCTGTGAAACAAGATAAAACAGTACCAGGCAAAAAGAGGTGGTGTATCTTCAAGGACAGGTTAAATCAAGCTGTGCCACGAAAACACCATTTTCACACATGTATTTTTAGTATAATCCCAAGGATATAATTTTATCTTGCTCCCACACAGTGTCTTCTTATCAAGTCCCACAGTCTGTGTTATAATTCAGGGCAAACAGCCCCAACTGCTGCATTCTGCTGTCGCAAAGAAAAGCCAGTACTATTTAATGGCTCTGAAGCACAACAATCAAAGTGAATTGCATTTGCTTGCATGAAAAATGTTACCAGAAATATTCACTTTCATCCCAAATAGAAAAGAAAACCCTTCAAAGAACTATAAATTCAGAGTGGGAGGACCAAGTCTAAGCACAGCTCATTAAGTAACACGATGATTAAAAAAAATAATCACAGAATGATTTAGGCTGAAAGAGACCTTAAAGACCACCTAAATCCAACCTGCTTGCCACAGGCAGGGACACCTCCCATTAGACCATGTTGCTTAAAGCCCCACCTAACCTGGCCTTGAACACTTCCAGGGATGGGGCATCCATAACTTCTCTGGCCAACTCATTCCAGTGCCTTACCACCCTTGTAATCTCAGGTTTTAGCCATAAAAATAAGGTTGTAGCCCTCAAACGGGCAAATCTGAAAATGTAACCTGAGTGAAATCCCTATGGAAATATTTGCCCAAGTCCACAGCCAGTCCGAAGCTGCTCCAAGTAGGGTGTAGAGCACTGTACATCTTTGAGTCAGTAGTCTGAGTGACAGTGGGGGAGTCTCAAAAACAGTCTTTTATTTATTTTTAAATAGAATTTTACTGGGTTGGATGGCAGCTCCATTCCTTCTCCAGATGGGCTGATTTCTACAAAACACATTTAGTGTTTGGATTGAAACAATAATTAGATTTCACTTTGCTGTTCTGGTTTCTAGAACTGTTTATAAAACTGGATCTTTGTGTTAAACTGTGCAAATCGTTTTGCGATGCAAATATTTGAGAATTACGCTACAAGTGTGCATTATGGCAGATCCAAGAAACAAATCACTGCAGCAGAGGGCAGGAGTAACAACTTCCTCCCCCACTTCTTTTAACTGTACATGAGGAATTTCAATATTTCCATAGTTCTCTCACTGTGGGGAAGTTCCCGTCATTGACAAAATAAATACAAACTCTAATAACTTAAAATAAGGTGTAACTTAAAATAAATGTAATGAACACTCTTAAGGTTAAAACCTTGGAGAAGGAACAGGATGTACGTTGCAGATTCAGTATTAGAAGTGACAGCTACAGTGCCACAATTCTCTAGAAAACAAAAGATCTAAACCTCCCCACCATATTACCTGAGTAAGTTCTATTGCTCTGGAGTCAACTGATGAGATCCCAGCACTTTCATCGCTGATAAAAGATAAAGCAGTGTTCCCACTTAAAATATTAAATATAAAAGCAATTAATAATCGCATGCATGGGAATAAAAATGACTGGTACATCTGGAGATCAAAGAAGAAAGCAGCAGCAATGGAACTTCAAAGTGTTTCTTAACTGCTTAAGTTTTTTCAAGGACATTTCCTTTCTCTTCTAATCCCTGATTAAATGTGTGCCAAATGGTCTGGCAGAAACTCCCAACACCAAACATGGAAAAACCATTTGATGCAGGTCTCTGTACACACAACGAGCTCACACACATTTCTGAGAAATGTCTCCGTTTTATCTTCTCCCAGAACCAGCAGGTCCAGTCCCACACAAGACAAATCTGCAAATAAAGTCCAGCAAGAGGATTACTTGCAACATTTCTGTTCTGTCTAAAGCCCTCTCCTAGACTTGGCTTATGCCGGTTTCAGAGTGCTGGGCCAGTGTCAGTATGGCATGTACCTTCACCAAAAGGGGCAGCTCCTGGGGCCAGAGAGATGCAGCTGAAAAAGCAACGCTGTCATCCAGCAAGGTAGACTTGACTGCCTTGGTCTCCACTTGCTTCCTTTCAAATGGGTAAAGGAATTCCCAGAAACAATGCCTTCCTAATACGATTTTTTGCTAAGGCAGACTTATCCAAGGGATGCTGATGGCCCAGGACCATTGCTGCACTTTGAAAATTTAGGCTTTGAATCAGGCTGTGGGGGGCTGCTGACTGAGCCCAGCACTGCCAGGCACTCGGACAGCTTGCCTGGGCTCTGCACTGGGAGACAAAGGCCCCTTCTGCTCATCAGTGTGACAATAAATTAAAAAGCAAGTGAACACTTACTTGATGTCTGTGAAAAGTCAATAAACTTTTCATTGCAAAGCCAGCAGTAGGTAAACGCCTTTTATCTCAACACTACCATTTTTCAGCTCTGCAATACAGAAAGCTATAGGGTTTTCCTACTTAACAGGCCTGTTAAATCCCTCTCTTCTTCATTCTCAGTTATTTTAAAAGGTACCTGCAATTTTAAAGCATCCAAGCCTACCAATTATGTGACTGGCTCAAGCCACATCTTTTTTCCACTAACCTGGTTTAAAAAAAACACAGAATGTCAATGCTAATATTTTCATTTCACATTCAAGATATGGGTCATCTAAGATGTGTTACCAACTGCTTTCCTCTTCTCTGGTCCCCACCTACAAACAGCAGTAGTCTCCAGAAACTTGATGGAGGTTTTGTTCATTTTGGGGTGTTTGGTTGGGTTTTAGGAGTTGAGTAAATGTTTTAGTTGACTGCCTCGTCTACTTCCTATAAAAGCAGAGCAAGAAGAACAAAGAAAATACCTTCTATCTTAATCTGGGACTTCACATTTTTAAAGTTTAATTTAAATACAACTATAATGCATTCGTCTTTTTTTTTTTTTACTAAATCATTGATTTTGGGGTCTTACTTTTAAAGCAGTTGTTCTAACATAGGAAATCCTAGCATACCTGATTTTAACAAGACATACAATAATATGAACTAACACCCACAGCATCACAGCCATAAAGCATGCATGAATGGAAACCAGTATGTGTTGTATATAAAATTCAAAGAATTTAATTAATTTGTTACTACATCTCAACCTGGTAGTGAAGTGGCACAGGATATTACTGGACTAGTACCCCAGCATTACTTTAATTAGGTTTTACTTTAAAGGAACTAATTTGCAAGGGGAAAAGACGCAGAACCCTGCAATCACAAGTGTATTGCCAAATTTTTGATGGCTCTCTTACATGAGCACTTAGAGATTAGAATCTAGCAGATGGCAAATCATTCTGAGTAATAGCAAGGCCTTTTCTTGATCAGTGTTTAAGGTCTGAATGCTGTAGTCTTCTCTACTTCTTGATACTGCTCAAAGTTTTATCTTGCTATAATTGGAAGAAAAATAACTGTTTATTTCGTCTGGCTTTCCCTGTCATTTTAACTATTAAGCAGAAGATTAACACCAACAGATATTTTCTGCCACCTCTTAATGTACTCTTTGCCTCCTCAAAGACTGATATCAAGCTGGTAAAAAAAAAGTATGAGTGTGACTACCACACATACACATAAATAAATAAAAAAGCTTGGTATGGGGAAAACAAAAAAGCACCATGTATGGACACCATACTCAGCCAATTTACCCAAAGAGGGAGGTCCTTAAAAGGTTTCATATTCTGACTTTACTTGACAAATACTTTTAAAAACTTAAAATTAGTCTCCAGGCTAGAAAGTTGAGCAGTGTAACTGGGAAGGTAAAACCCACCTCCAGTTACAGTTAAAACGCCATTTTTCTACTTCATCAAAACAAAGATTGGGTGTGTGTGAGGAGAGTCAGAGCCTCTCTTTCTCCTCCTGCTCCTGGGCTCTGACTGAACTGATAACCAAGTCACACTGCTACAGCAGTGGGAATTGTTCCAAATGCTGCCCCAGCCTCATTTCCAAGGCAATACGGCTCAAACAGAAAGAGAGGCAAAGTGGTCAGTGCCCCGACCATCATCAGCTCTCCCTGGGATGCCTGGGAACCCTGCTCTAAGTCTGAGCTTTGGCCACATGACAGCACTGACTATCCAGTTTACCATATGCTAGAACAGCCTTAGAAACTGGGTTGAGTTTGAACTTTCAACCTAGAAATAAAGGGCCCACGTCTGAGCCACATTGTCCCTAGGGTTTTCCTCTTGTAAATAATTCAGTCATGCATATCTTAAGTGGGTCTTGAAATCATTTAACAGTGTATTAAGCTAAAAGAACAAGCAGTTATGGCTATTTTTATGCCTTGCCCAAACAAGGAATTACCCACCTGTTGCACTATAGTTTATCCACATTTACCTCGAAACAGCTTCTACTCTCATTTTTGTGCTGAGATGATGTTCTGAGAGAAGTAAGTTCTCTAAATAGTTATATTCAAACACATCTGAATCCAGATATCAGCGGAGATAGAATGGGGAGCAAAACCAGAAAAAAACCAACATGGTAACCAAAAATGTTTTAAGTTCAGCATTCATTCAAAGCGTATGATAAAGGAATGCAACAAGCTACTTTTGGGAGTATAGCCTTTTCAAATGTCTATAAAGATGCTTTTGTAACAATCAGTCAAGGACCAAACCAGGCATTGCTGGGATTTCTGATCCTGCTGTTAACTGCTGCTTCCCAGTGTTTTCAGAGATCATTAGCTCCCAGAATACGTGCAGGGCACAAGATAACGATGTTTCACAGCTGAGGCAAGTGTGCCAGAGGCTCATTTTTTCCTCAAAATACAACTCAGTTAATTCTAAAACCTTTCTTCCCTCCCTTAAATGAAAAAAAAAAAATTATTAAACTTCATAATAAAATGAAAACCATCTAATTCCTTCTCCCACATTAATAACAATAAATCCTACCCTTAGGAGTAAAGGGGCAACACAGCAACTGGAACTCACTGGTCAGATGCTTTCAGGGAGAAGTCGCTGCAATGACCTGGGTGTTGCAGTACACCAGCCCTGGCCTCTGTGATGCAGGAACAGACCACTGCTCTTCACTGACAACAAAGGGCTGTTCTCCTGCAAGGTCACATTTGTGTAGACGAGCCACATTCGTTTCAATTCAAGGTAAAATAAGTAAGGAGAGTGTTCAGAACTAACTCAGTAGCTGCCTTCAGTAGCATATAAATGGTCTGCCTTTCACTACAATCTCACAGTGAAGTTCCTATCATTGCATTTCTTACCTTTTTAGAGGAACCTCCCACAGGGTTTTGAAGAAAATCACCTTTTTCCAGCTGTTATATACGGGAAGTCAAAAGTGGCTATAAATTCACAAGCTAAAAAAGACTGTCTTTGTAGAATACCCCTCCAGGCATTCCCGTTCCACTAGAAGTGTCCTAGGGATAGATGGAAGGATCTTTTCTCATGGAGCAATGTGCAGCTGTTACCTCTCTTGCCCATTCCCACAATATTGAGCTATTTTAGCTGGGATCTGCAATAAAAATCTTCTCTTAAATGTCTTTGGCCCAGCAAGAAGAAATTGAATCCAAGAGGGTGAAGTCCAGGAAAAAAAAATCCGAACAATCTATACGACTAGAGCACAATAAGCAGCAAATTTTCAGACAAACTCTTCTCGTTGAGCCAGCTCTGCCTGCCTTGTACAGTGAACAAACTAATCATATGAAAACAAGTTTAAACCATTTATCCACGACAACAGGATCAACTGCACCTTGAACCAGTAGGAGGTTATGATACAAGTCAGTACTGGCAGCACTGAATGTGCAGGTTCAGCTGAAGTACCCCATCCTTGCTACAAAAACCTGCTTTGTTCTCTTGGACTACAAGCTCTTAGGAGTAAAGACAATTCTCTGCCATAAATAAATACCAGGTTTAAAGTGATGTTGAGGCCTTTGGGTTACAATTAAAATGTCAAACCAAAATAGTTACCAAGGAACGCTGCGGGAACATTTTAACTTCCCATTTTTAGGTCTTTGGGTTGGTTCTTTTGGCTGCTTTTCTTTTTAAAGGACATGCAGTACCATGTGCCTTAAAAAAAAGTAGTCATGGCTGTAGAAAAGTAAACAACAGCTTGAAACAGTCTTAACCATTTTAATCTAAAACTTGATTAAAACCTCCCCATGAAGATAAAAGTCTGGTTTTTGTTAGGAGACTTATCATCTGTACAAGTTTCCTGCCAAGAAGAATGCTTATGATATTGCATATCAACAACTTGATCTACTTTCTCTTCCTGCTGTCAAAAATTAAATCATTTTATTATTTCACAAAGATGAGTATCATCACTATGACAACAAACCTACGACCTGGAGAATACCATAAAATGATGTGTCAAGAAAAAGCAACAAAAGGAAACAAAGAATGAAGAACCATTCCGGAATTCTCTCTGGAAATATTCCTTTTGCAGGAAACTCACTTCAGGAAATCTGCAGGTCCACTTAACAAGGAATGTTCCCTTCTCCCAAGTAACAAGTGATAGGAGAAGTCAGAGGTGGTTTAGATTAAATATTAGGAAACCTTTCTTCACCAAAAGGGTTGTCAAGTACTGGAAGAGGACGCCCAAGGAAGTGGCAGAATCAGTATCCCTGAAGGTATTTAAAAGTTGTGTAGATGTGGCACTTTGGGACGTGGTTTAGTGGTGGGCTTGGCAGTGCTGGGACACTGCTTGGACTCAATGACTTTTTTCCAGCCTAGAAGATTCTATGATTCTGTAACTTGACTTTAAAGCAGTCAGGTCTTGAAGCAAAAGGTCGCCTCAGAGTTATTTTGGTTTCTCGGTTAAAGCATTTTTGTGTGTGCTACAGTGAAACAAAACCTGTACTTTGCACATGGGTATTTGGAAACTCAGAGCAAAGGTGCCTTGAACACATTCGACAAATTTGGAAGGAAATCAAGGTGCATTCCCTTTTCATTCAGAATGGGCTTTGACTCCGTTTACGTAAATGTAGAGGAAAAATTTGGCCCTACCTTATACGCTCTAAACACCAATTAACTTCCTGTTCAACCCTCTTTTACTTTTTATAACTTAAAACCTTTCCACATCTTTTTCATACCTTTTTCAAAATTGCAGACAGAAGTATTTCCTAAGGCTATGTAGATGTAATAAAGCATCTTTACCATCTTGAGCAATTCCACTTAATAAATCCTAAACCAGTGTCAAATTAATATTTATGGAAGAAGTGGATTTCCATGACTATTTCACAGCCTACGCTATAAATGTCATTCCCACTCCCTATTTCTACCTCTTCAGTCTCAACTACTTTGCGAATGATAATGAGCTCACTAGTGTTACTATTCCATGACTCCCGTGCTATTTGTGCAACAATCAAGGAAATGAAATGGAGATGGAAAGGTTTTTTTATATTATCACAGTTTTATGCTAACAGTCAGTCTTACTTTTAATTCATGTAACCACTGAAAGAATTTATAAAATGCCTAGCCAACAGAAAAGGAAGTTAGCATTTCTCAATAAGATTAGAATCAGACTTAATATTTTTCAACTTCTGTTTTAGACAGTTCATTTTGTCAAAACTGGTACTACAGAGTGACCAAAACAACATGTGTATACACACACACATATGTGAATTTTGCCAAATGCTTTGGCCCCAAGAAATGAAAAAAATGTTTGCAAACTTTTGTGCTTATTTGGTTCAGGTTCAGCAAAACTTACACAAAGGAAAAAAATCTCTTAGCAGTTTATCCCAGCAGTTCCAGAATAAACATTTCCATAACATGAAACTTTCAAACTCTTGTAATAAGCACCTGCCCACTCCCAAATTAATGTTAGATTTGCGAACCACTGCTCCCTTTTACCCACCAGCCCTGGTCCCTCTCTGGCTGTAGAGGACTTAGATGATCCTGTTTGCAATGCTCTTGCCCAATGTGAGAAATCATGGAAATGCTGGTTTGAATTCCTGCTCTGAACCAGATAAAGGATGGTGGCTGCTCAGTGGCTTGCCATTTGAGTGCTGGGAAGCTGTTCCTAAAGAAACATGCCAGATGCAAAAACTACATCCAAGAAATTTAGGGAAAAATAAGTCACCTGCCCCCTTCCACCGGCACTGCTACAATGCAACTTCCAGCAAGGGGGAACAATGCAGAGAACTGCTGGGCTGCCTTACAAACCTCAGAGGAATAATTACAACCAAGGACAGCCTCTGTACCAACAGCAGCTCCCACAGCAGCCTCAAACTATCATAGCACTCCAGTCTTAAAAAATGGTTAAATCTTGCTCAAACTCAAATAACAAAAAGGTGATCTGTTTAGTTTTCAGAGTGCCTGTAATAAATCAGGCAGATGCTCCTGGAGACACTTACATGGTCTGGGAGAAGAGTATGTATTGAAAAGCTAACAAACATAGTATTGTATTCATCAAGGCACCTCCTTTTCTTGCATAAAGTTGTACTTCTTAGGTGACTTCATTCAAATAAAAAGTCAGGGTGTCCCTTGGACAGCAACCCAATTTTGACTATTGAAATAACAACTTTAGACAATCAGCTCAAAACACGTATGATTTCATTCATTTTGTGTTGCACAATCAAATAAAATAATAAAGTAGCAAATCTAGAGTTTAAGTGACATGAAAGAAAGTAAAATGTAGTTGCATGGGCCAAGAAAGCACAGATCAAAATGTTTGTCTTTCCCCACTACAGATCAACAGAACACTTGGGAGTGTGACCTAAAGGCAGTTTTCCCTCTGACTGAACTTTTCATTAAGCTATGATAAGGATAAGAAAAACCTTAGTACAAAACTGAATTTGCTTACAGATATTGAAAGAGACGATACAAAAATTCCAGGTTCTCTTTCAGAGAGACACTGAAAGCTACTTGTCTAGCTTTGATTTCGTGAAGTGCCTTTTTGGCAATTTGTCAAAGTTACGTTGATTCTACAAGTAAGCAATGCTGCCTGCTTACAAATACATCTCTGACTGAAGCAGCAATAACTTGATATTTAACAGGAAGTAACCAATTTTCTCCTCAGCCAGTAAGTTGTTCTACAGCCATGAACTTCTTTTATAAATATACACTGATGTTGCCATTTATCATTAAATACGGCTTCTAACACAATCAAACATTAATCATTAATGACATTAATTGCCAATTTGTCACAGCCTCAGTAGTCTCTTAAGTGAGCAAAAGCCTCATTTATTGTAGATTATAGGCATTGATTCTCTGGATTATGAACACACAGTTTTCCTATTACATCAGTGAGGCATTATCAAGGTCTTCACTGACAACTGTCTTCTCTGAAGATTATAAACCAAACACATGTTACATTTTTCCCTCTGAAAATTGTTTGGGGAGTGCAAAAATTTGTGAATCCAACTTACTAGTTCTGTAGCACTTTCCTTTTCCGCCTATCTACCAAATCACCAAGAGCCCTCACTCCTGTAGCTGTCTCCCATGTTACTTCCATCTCTCCAGACTATCCTTCTTGTCACATCTTTCTTCACACCCTTTACTCTCTTTGGACAGCAGCAGCAATGTTCCAAGATTTTGCATTTTTACCTTAGTACTCATATCTCTCTCCAAAGCTCCTCTATCACACTGACTCCATACTGCCAGCAGTTTTCCCCTTCCAGCACCCAGCTGAGTACATCCTTATTTCAGATGTCTATGGTAAGACCCTGAACTCTGCGTGCCACTCTAATCACGTCTCAGTACATTAATGGAACAAATACTTGATTGGCTTGCCCACATTCCCCTGCTTTTCCACATCCTCTTACCCCTTTCTTTCTCTTACCCCTTCTTCTGAGAAACAAAACCAATGAAAAATAAAAATTAAACGTAAGGGTGCTTAAAATCTGTGAGGACGGTTTCCTTGTGCCCAAGCAGCACGCCTGGGTGGGTGACAGCAGCACAGCAAAACCTGCTGCCTGTCCTCACTGCTTTCCCACACTGAAAGTACAGCACACGGCACAGGAGTCTCAGGAATTCCAGGCTTCTGCACCACATTTGGTATTCGAGTCTAAAATAAAAGGGAAGCAGTGCAAAAACAAGGAATCAAGATCAGTCCACCCAGATATGCACATCAATCAAAATGTGTGACTGCACACCAATCACTTACCTGCATGCAACACCCACACACCCTAACAGCAGTGAACAGTGACAAATGGCACAGCTACGTGCTTTCGGTTCACTTGAAAGGGTGCAAACATTAAGAAATTTTGAGGAATGTTATTTCTTATAAAAAATAAGAACAGTCTGCAGCTCTTCGGCATAAAGAGTAACATCGGAGGAGAAAAATTATTGCAAATACTTCTATCTTCATTAAAAAAAAAAAACCCAGCCAACTGTTGACCCACGTAATTAACACAAAATTATTTAAGATCCAGGTTGGTACAACTGAACATCCTTCCCATTTACCGAGAGGACATTTAAAAAAAAAAAAAGTCTAGCTTAAGCCACACTGGAAACCAAGGATCTTCACAGAGAGTTCTTCTTTAAATCAGAAAATCAGTCAGAACAGCCAGTGACTGGAATCCTAACAGGGCAGAGGGGATGTAAAGGCAGAGGGTGACACGGTGCTTTTGGGCTACAGCAGTCATCCCCCCTGAAGGGGCAGCAGCCCTGGGGGCTTGGCAGAAGGCAGCAAGGACTGGCTGGGGTGCATGGCAGGCCCGGGGCAGCAGCTCCTGCCACCTGACTCCCTCCTGTGCCCACCCAGCCAGCCCCTAAAGTATTCTTTCCCTGCACAGTTACCCAGCAGGCTTCGATTGACAAAGCATCCATATTCAGACTAGAAAAGGACACACTGTGGTTCAAACAAGGGATTAAATCTAGCTCTTATGGGGTTTAGCACTAGGAAAATATTAAAAGGCTTGCCTTGAATAACAATACCTTTAAGTCTAATATTTAACTGCTTTCTTGAACTAGGGCCATGAGAGAACCACAACCCTGAAGATTGGGCAGGTGCAATGGGGAGTTAGGGTAAAACCAACTGCAAATTACTGCCAACATCAGTGGCTGCAAGAGCCTATTTATGCATTTTACCTCGTTTTGTTTTCATTTACATGTCTTTTGTGATCACCAAGAGGAGATGACTTCATGCAAATGAGTGACTTGACCCAGTGAAGAGTTTCAATCCTACCTGCTAAGAGAAATTACACCATGCAGCGAGTGACAAAGGAATAGAAACAATAGATGTCATTGAGTTACAAAATCTGACACTGAATAAATATATGCTAAGTACACATCCAACACAGTTACACAGGTACAGGTGCTGTGAAATCTTGACACCCAGGGATATAAGCCAGGAAACTGATGAAACAAAACACATATACTTAATTCCTTTTGTTCTGTAAACAGTCTCCCTTATATGCCCAATCTACATGAAAAATTAACACATTGATTCATACAAAGAAAACCCATTTCTTACATTACTGAAATATACATCTCAGTTTACTCACAAGGACTCATGCTAATACAGCCATGCCACTTCCACTGGCCTTCACAACATGGTTCACTGAGAACTACGATTTATGTTTCTCTACTGGATGCGCATTATATTGCGGTCAGAAAGCATCCACAACCAGATGAGCTACATCACTTTGGCCATCACCCTCCTTACAGTAAAGCCCTTTACATTCTTGTGGCAGCAAAAAAGAAAAAAAAATACAGCAACTGTAAATCTAAATGGTCTCTATTCAACTGCCTTACATCAATAGGCAAACATCCATTTTCACACTGTCACAGACACAAGGTTGGACTGAGACAATCTACCCCCCACTAAGACCTCAGGCTCTTCTAAAAAAAAACCAAACAACAAACCAGCTTTAGAACAAAAAACCTACAGTCGAGTGTAATTATTACCATTTTACTTTAGGTTCCAGGAATACAATTCAAAAACTCTAAGACTGGTTGACTGAAAAGTTAGTATAAGATCACATGGAGCAAGACTAACAAAATTTCTCCAGAGATGCAGTTCACAGGAACACCAGGCCATGGTGCCATCCTGCATCACACTCAGGGACTCCCGTGCCACCCCCGAGAGGTGCCCCAGGCACCTCTTCCCACACCATGGGCCACCACACCAGCCTTGCTTGGTGCCACATATCCAAAAAAGCCCCGCAGCTCCAGCAAACAATGTTCAAAGGAGACAAAAGGGGGTTCATCCTGATGCCACCCATTACACTTCACTGCCCTGAGGACTGTGGTTGGTATGGAGGAGGTGGCAACCATCTGCCACAGCCGCAAGTGAGCATGCAGAACATCACCAGCTCAGAGCAGGCAAAGAACAGAGAAAGAGCAAGCACCTTCCTGATAAAGCAAAGACTTAATTGTTGATGAGTGATTAGTTTACAGGTTACTTAACAGTCTCCACTACGTGACCCTGTGTAAATTAAATGTTGTCTTTCACCAGCTCAATTCCAAATCAGCCAAGTGTGCAATTTGAATGACACTAGAGGAAAAAGCCCTGCTTTTCTTCCTTGTCTTCACGGGTCAGAAAAACATTATGACCTTTTCTTTGATCCGTTCTTACAGATAGTAATACTGAGGACTCTTCAAAATAATGTCCTTTTAAATCAGGCATTCTAAGTAACACCATTTTCTCCATGTCTCAGTTACTACGTCTATAAAATTACACATATGCCCTCAGTTTGCAGGTGTGGAAGGCAAAGTAATTATTGCCTGAGCAATGCTGAGATACTAATGGGAACCAAGGGAAAGCTCCTGAGTTAGTTAATAATCCTATCCTGAAAGCATTGCTTCAACACCATGTAGGAAATATAGCCTGGAGTACAGACAACGGTGACAAAACCAAAGAGCTGATCATTAGGTAACGAGCCCCTCCTGCATGCGGGATAAACAGCAGTCTCAGAGGAAACATTCCCTGTGGCCAATGAGACCATGAAGGAGAGCGTTGGAACGTATGCACATGGTAAGTCACGGTATCACTGCCAGGGCAGTCTCAAACGTGCCACTGTCTCCCTTCCGAGGGCTGACTTCACCACCACGCTGATGACCTTTTAATGCAAGAAAAGCCGTATGCCTGTGGGACATAAAGAAAAATACATCCATCCTCAACTCTTCAGGAGAGTTTTAAAGAAACAAAAAAACCCATAATCCACACATGGCAAGATGTGTGACGTACAAGCCCTCCCGAGGCTGAGACCTGCCTCCCCCAGCAAACAGGAAGGATGACCGTGCTGGTTCCACAGCCACAGACCACCCTGAGGACCCTGCCCCACATCCTCCCAGCCAGGCCAGGGACTGGGACTGCTCACAGGCTGCATGAAGCAGCAGTGCTTCTTTCCTGGCTCTCACAAAGCAAACAGAAATTAAATGGAAATATTAAGGGGGAGAAACAGCCAGCATGTTCTTCCAACTCACACAGGTGGCAGGAGTCGGACAGGGTGCAACTGTGTAGAGAACTGTAAAGGAAGATGCCAAACAGTTCTGGCACGAGCTTCCAGTAATGCAAGAGAGCACTACCAGCACAGCTCTGGGTAAACAGAGAAATGCCTTGATATTATATGACATGATGTTGGGGCACAGTATCAAACAGCTCCACTACATACCTCAAGTACTGCTTTTCTTAAATTAGCGTGACAGCAATGATGGAATATAATCAACAATCCAAACCCATTCTGCAAGATTTAACAGTATACAATACAGAACAGAGTAATTTTTCAGTGGATTAATCCTCACCTCTAAAGAGGGGTCAGACAAAGCTTAGACAATAAATAAAATTAATCTGAGCATTTAGCAATCCTGACCAGGCAAAAACAAGCCTTAAGCAGCAATATTAACCTTAGTTTAGGCTTTCCCTAAACACTGCTTTTAATTCCTCTTTTAAAAAGCTTCAAAGAAAGTTATTTTAAATACATATAAATGCAAAGAAAAGAATCCACATTTATCTGTTCCTTCCTGTGATTCAAAATTGTTTAATAATAGATTCCCATAGCTTATATTAATTAGTGGTTAAGATACATATCTGCGTCTGATTCACTGTGGCCACATAAAACCACTATATAATCATGTTCATGAAACATCTAAGGAAGAGTGATCCACACATAAGGTAAGTACCTTGGAAGATTGAACTAATTCAAAATCCAGCCCAAATTAATTTGAGTAAGATTTCGCTGATAGACTTAAATGGACTTTAGATGCAGTGTTTACTGCTCTTGGAAACCAGCAGCAAACATTAATTAACAAACGTGTTTTGATTTAGAGAAATCTCATTTTCAGTGTACTGTTCAGCTCCATTGCACTGTTCCCCCACGAGTACTTACAACCAATTTTACACTTGAACTTGCCAACTATCAGTGCCTTCCCACTTAGGGGATTTCAAACCAAAGTCTTTTAGCGAGTTAAATATTTTAAATCCTGGGGGGAGGAGAGGCAGAAGTCATCAGGAAGCATGCAGTATTCAAACAGTCCCTCAATTTCAAGAAGCAAACAACACAACCACAAAAGGATTCTCAGTTTTCCATTCATTTCCCTCACCACCAGGAACGGTCTGGGTCAGTGCCTGCTGACTGCCTCCACAGCCATTTACAGAGCAATAAAGGTTTGAATATTGCCCTTTGTATGTACAGGATGAAGGGCTGCAAGGACTGCAGAGGTGACAGTGCTATGCTATTTCTTTCTTATCCATAGCTTTTAATGAAACAACAAATGTTTACAAGCCGTATTTTCTTTACCCAAGATGAAAAGGAGAAAGTAAACAAAACAAAATCCGAAAGGCAAAAAGCTTTCTTTGTCCTTCTTAGTTCAAGCTAAATTGGAGAAACAAGCAGCAGCTGATCAGGTATACAGTGATTACTGTGCTCCTGAGGAATATGTATACATGGCAGCTGCAGACAATGCTTCTTTAGAAGAGACTTGACCTCAAGAGTTTCTTCAGGAACTATTTGCAGTAAGCAGCTTGACTATGAACATACAGGTTTGCACGGTGGGCACATCAGTACCATGCGGTGGATCTCCCTTTGGCATATCCAGCTGCTGTGGTGCTTCCACCATCAGCCCAGAGAGCCAATTTCCATTCTAAGGTGAATCTTTGTGCAAGAGCGGGCACACAGTCAAGTAGGCAGAAGCACAAAAGAAGCCATGATCTCCTATCTGCCTGAGCTTCCAAAGCCCCAGTGGCTCCAAGGTACTTCCCCAAATGTCAATCATTTGGTCAAGGCATCTTTCCTATGTTTGCTGGCCTCGAGGAAGGAAAAAAATTAGAACTATGAGGGAACTGATTTAACAAACATAAAGCTGGAAATGCTTTCCATGGATCTTTGACTGGGTTTAAAAACAGTCTTGCCTCAGATTATCCTGAACAGAGCCACAATAAATATTTAGGATAGTTATTGCACTTGGGTTTGGAGGCAGTCCTAAACCACTGTACTTTGATATACATGCTCCCTCTGCCAGACTGCAAACAAACAAAATACTAATACTTCAGTCTCTGCAGCCAAGAAGAATCCAAAAATGAAAACACAGCATGTGTGCTGCTCTGCCAGGAGGTTCTCACCAGGTTCTGAAAGCTGGCAGTGGGCAGAGGAACACATTTGCACAGAGCTCTGGTGGTCCATCCACAACACTGTGAGAAGCAGAGATTTCTCCCCCTCTTCAGCACAATGGAGGGTCCCTTTCTACCCTGAAAAAGGAAAGCACCAAAAGGAAAAAAATTCTCTGAAGTCTGAATAAATAACATTTTAGACCCCTGTTGTATGCCCAGCCTTACTAAACACAACCCAATCCTTATGGACACACGGGGACACTTCTTATGGGAAAGAAAATGCTGAGTCAGGTAGGGAGAGTTGAACTTCACTGTTCACAGGGAAAAGCAGCTGCACGCCCTGAGTAAACTCTTCCAAACCAATGCGCATCCTACCAACTTTGTAATTTCCAAAGTAAGAGACAGGATGCTAGTGCAGCAGACAAGAGACTGTGCTCCATCAGCTTTAAATTCCTGCCTTTTTTGGGAAGGCTCTCATTGCTATTATGCAGGTTTTCTTCCAATGTTCCCATCAAAGAGCGATTAGGCAGGTGGGAATCCCAAATTTTCAGTTTGTTTGTATTTTAAAACAGTTTATTCACAGCCAGAACTACTCCCTTGAGGAGCATTTATTAATTTTCTTCACTGTATATGTCTTTTTCACACAGCTTGCAGGCAGAAAAATATATTTTCAAATGAGATAAAGTCATTGCAAGAAAACCCACAAAAATCATAATGACTTAGGTGTTTTGCCTCTTTTTTTGTTTGTTTTTTTGTCTAGTATTAGGAAAGAAACCCTGACAATACATTGCTATATACCTATTTGTTTCTATCTCAGTACTTTTAAAGGATAAGAAAGTTGTAAGACAGGCCCAGGCCAAGAATAATAAAATATTCTAAAGGGCACTCGGAAAAGACTTGACTAAATAGCTTTCTTGCNAGTCTTTTAAAAGCTTTTTTTTTTCATAAAGGGCACTCAGAAAAGACTTAACTAAATAGCTTTCTTGTCTGTGTATACAATACAAATAATAGAAAAACAGGCTTTATGCCACATTAGTGCTTAACCCACTACACCAAAGTTTTATTTAAATTCTACTGTGATTGTGAAGCAGCAGAACAAATAAAACTATGTAACAGACCAAGTGATATCTGCACCACAGCAGTTAGCTGTGCTCCCCTTATACACACAACCAAGCTCTCCTCATTTAAATTTTTGGGATCATTTTCCTCACTAGACCATCCACCTCTTTGCTCCTCCCTTGGAAAATTGATTCAAGGCACATGCAGGAGTTAACACTTTCCTGGCATTGAAAATTTATTCCTTATACATCATAAAATAGCCTATTGCAGCCACCACATCCATCTCCTCATCAGTGAACTAGTCACTACTCAAGAAACAGTCTGGACATGGAGCAGGGTAGTGGAGGTGGGAACACAATTAGGTTTCAGAAGAAAGAGCAGCAGAAGAGTGGAATTGTAATTTTTTTCCCATTACAGGGAAAGAAAAGGCAAGGGAGAAGAGACAAATCCAGCCAAGGCAACACTGTGATACCCTAGAACCCTTTCTGTCTTCATGGCTCGTAGGGCTGGGAAGAGCTATACCCTGCTAAAAGAAAGGCTCTTGGTGCTCCCAGCTGCCTTGCAGGGCACAGCTCAGGAGCAGAATGAACAGCTGAAGTGCTGTCTCAGCAGCTGCTTTGGCATTCCCAGCTGCACAGCCTCAGTTTCAGCAAGACAGCTCAATATTGACATAACTGACTGTGCAAAATCCTATTATATCTCAGTAGAGGAGATGGTGGCACGTATTTCCCCAGAGCCCCAGAAGTGAGGACAGTAAACAAGATTAAAC
Organism: Sclerurus mexicanus; assembly: GCA_013396755.1. Classification (NCBI taxonomy): domain Eukaryota; kingdom Metazoa; phylum Chordata; class Aves; order Passeriformes; family Furnariidae; genus Sclerurus; species Sclerurus mexicanus. The sequence goes on along the minus strand of VWZF01007068.1, from coordinate 321,367 downwards.
TTTTGATGTGCAAGTGCTTGTAGTCAAATTAAACTCACCCAATTGTTCAAATTCAGACCTTGGTGACACTCCAGGATCACCCAGGGATCAAGTCCCAGACCACAAGAGTTGAATTGGTTATCTTTTCCCTACTGACTGGTATTTTGGCTTTCATGGTGTTGCTTCTTTTCAAGACACCACCACAAAGAGCCACATCATGCAAAGCACTGAAGTCCTGCCCTTAACTTTGTATGCATGGCCAAGATCTCTTCAAGCAATACTGCACTCCAGGATAGTTCTGTTTTCTGTGTTAGCAGCCTAGTAACTGTCTAATTAGTTGTATTAAGCCAAAGAGAGCAAGCAAATCTATTAATAAACGTAATTTTAAAAAAGAACTTTGCATAACTCAGCTACTTCATAAAACTTCAACGTAATTGAAGAAGAAATTACACTCGAATGAGTAAGTTTGAAAAATGGGCTGTTCAGCAGCACTTCAGAAAAATTACCTGATTTTTACTACTAGTGAAAAGCAAGATTTAATTTTTTAAGTACCAGTGATTATTACAGAGTATCTATGCTGAAAAATAAAAATAGCTTCTTGCAAATAATCATGCACACAGGATCAAAACACTACCACAAACGCCACTTGAAGATTTTGCTGTATGTATTATACTACACTAGTATCTCTTAATTCTGCCCATCTTTAAAACCCTTTCAGCACACAAACACAAGCTGTCTCTACAGCAAAACAGCATGGCCCAACTGGAAGAGCAAAATAGTTGGCACTGCAGCCTTGCACCACTCCTTCCTCTCCCACCCCCCGGACATACACACAGCAAGGGCTTTGCTGGCACTAGCTCTAACCTGGCCCCAGGCTGGGCACTCAAGAGGGAGCAGAGCATCCTCCTGCCCCCTGTCCTCCCCAGAGCCCACCCATGTTCCCCCCCAAACCCTTCTGCGACAAGAGCCAAGGTTCAGGAACAGGGAGCAATCGAGCACACTCCCTCACTGCTCTGAGCTGAAATTCCAAGACAAATGCCCCCAGAAGAAGCTGTTAATTGTTTCATGGAAGTGCAACAAACTAAGTACATCTATCTATGTGGAAAAATATTGATCAGTTGTCAGAGTGTTTTAACCAAACTATTAGGACTTTGGGAAGAAGTAAGTGCGTTCTCCCTCATTTATTAATCCCATTGCTTGTATTTGTAGAAAGGCATTGGTGCTAAGATGTATTGTCTCTGTGTTAGTTTTCTCTGCTATAGATTATGAAAATTCTCTAAGAACTTCACAATATGTCTATTCCACCTAAGCAATACATGCTTGTGAAAACACACTGCCCTTGAGGTGTGCTGAGTGGGTAGTGACAAGGTACTGCATAGAAATCATATTTTTCTTTTCTCCCAAACTATTAAAATAGAAACAGCTCTATCCTTAAAGACAGCTCCATTTACAAGGCAACATTCTCTGCTGTGGACAAAGAACTGAGCTGCTTATAGAATAGGAAATCAAATAGCAAAATTACTGGGCATGTGAGCAAAATTACTATCCTACTCACCCCTATAACTTCCACAGAAAACAGAACTTTTCAGAGACAATAGGATCAAATGGAGCCACAAATACTCTCCTAATGCTGAGATGATGGGAGGGGCTTTTCGCAATTGAGTTAAGATGCTTTTTATTTCATTTTCTTTTCACCATGTAAAAGCTTTATGATGTTAACTCAAACCCATTACTCATGAAAGTGAGAATCCAAGGGCATTGGTGTGACCTACACAGGCTTTGAGCAAACTGAAGGAGAAAAATGGACACTGACTTTCCTGTGACAGTCATCAAGATTTTTTCAGCAGATTAGACTGCTGTCAGGTAAACTGACTAAACAGTGTTGAGAAAATGTCTTTAGCTCTCTTTGAACTGTATGTTCAGAAGTCATGCACAGTGAAGGCCAAGCCAAGAAGCCATCTATTGCTAATTTCACTCATTAGCAAGAGCTCGCCTTTTTTCAGTTGCTTTTACGCATTCCAGCTTTCAACTCTTTGAGCTGAAATTTTCCATATCAGGTGCCTGCCTTTAAAGATTAAAAAATTTAAAAATATCAAAATAATTCAGCAGGAAAGCTAGGAAAAAAATAAGTTGCCTTGACAACATTTGAAGCGAGGTCAGGAGAAAGTTTCAAAGACAATTCCACACAAGCACCTACATGCACTTTGAGTGCCTGATTTTGCGACCTTACTCAAAGTCTATTTGAAAGAGCTTTTGGTGTGTCACGTAGATGGGGAGACATGTACCAGTTAAGCTCACTTCAAATTGTAGTTTAAACGTGAAAAGCATAGTGCTGTTCTTGCAAGTTGTCTTTTCCCATAGAAGCGAACTGGGGGAGGGCAGTCACTTGTAGAAAGCTTGTAAGACTCAGGCCCTGGAGCATTTGTCTTTGCTTTCTGGAATCTGTTTCTGTAGGAAAAAAAATTACTGCACATTTGGCCAAACAGTTAAAGAACTCCTTAGTTATTACTGTTACACAGCTGATACATTCCCTTGACCAGAAACACACAAAGCAGAGGGTCAATCTCTGATGTCTGCCCTTCCCTGCAGTCTTACCAGATCATCAACATGAAACAATATTCACCACCAAGCCTCCACAGCAATGCATGGGGCAAGGAACTGAAGAATCATCTCTCCTCATCTTTGTACTGTAGCAAACCCAGCAGAAGCTGAGCGTGTCAAGAAACAGAATGAGTAAGCAGTTAAGTGGGTGGTTCAATATGTTCATTTTCCTCCACTATTTCCATTTCAAGTGTCAGCTTCCCAAAATGCACTTAATTTGTACTATAAATTTTGATTCCAAAACTCTTGCCATGCTGTTCAATGAAACTGTCTGTACATACACATGTAAAAGGAAACATTGCACAAAACCCTAATGGCAGCAAAGGCCCTTGTATGAAACCTGTTTCAGCTACATTTACTTCCAGACCTGAAACAAAATGGTAAAAGGTTTTCTGGCTGGATGGATCTAATAACAAATGAGAAGCAACCCCCTACCATTTTTCCTTCACTATGCAGTCTGCACCAAGCTTTCATCCAGCAACAGCAGCAGACTGCTGACAGTGTTATCAAAGAGGTTTCTGTGGGCTCTTAATCACAATCGTAGCCTCTATGATAATAATACGCTTCTGACTCCTCATTAAAGCACAGAATTATGTTGGAATAACCACATTCAACCACTCCAGTTACTTAAGCTTCGGTATGCCCTGTGAATGCAACAGAATTAATGAAAATGCTATTTTCGAGATAGTTCTGCATGTTACAATGAGGGGTCAGAGATGAGCTCCTTGTTGTAAAATCCAAATGAAAAATCACTTCCTGTAATCCCAAAAGGAATGAGAGCGTTAATAAAAGCTCTCTCCTCTGTCTCCTGCCATGGCAGGCTCTCACCAGCCCCACTGCTGGCTACACTGGCAGTACACATCAAGTAGTTTAATCAAATAAAAAGAGGTCAAATGTCAGAAAGCCTCCACACCCGAGTGAGCAGGAGAGAAGCAAAGAGGGCAGAACATGGCATACAGCACTCAGTAAAAGACCAGAGCAGGGAAGTTTGCCAAAGAGTGTCCCTGCACACATCATGCCAACCTCAGCACGCTCCTCACAAGACCAGAGTCAGGGGTGCCTGCTGCAATCTGGTCCTACAGCTGCAAGCCTGCTGCTCCACTGACTTTTCTTTTGGGGCGTTACAGACAGAGTTGCAGGGTAACAGAAAGGAAAGGCACCATTTTTTTCACTGACAGCATGTTTTCCTTCCTGCCCATCAAGAGACAAGGACGATTTGCTTCTCTGCTGATAAGGCTGGAGGAACAGAACTATTAGGATTAACTGGGTGTTCCATAATCAAGAGTCCAGTGGGCCTTCCTCCTTAGCTTTGCAACATACATGAAGTCTTGAGCTTGCCTAAGAACTCCTGCAGTGTCTAGCAGGTATTCCCTGCTAGCTCTACAAAAAGTTTCCTACAGAACCACGAGTCCTGCATATGAATCACTTTATTATTACAATGCCCACAAGTGGAGAGACATCTAGAAATCCTGTTTTCTGACAGCTGCTGCTAAACTCTAGTCCACAACTATACCATTACTATACTTTAATATTATATTGATTAAAATTATTTTCTCTAAGTATTTGCAACATCCTTATCAGCAGTGCTGGTAAGTCTGTTATGGTGCTTTACTGTTCAGGTTTCCACATATACACTAGTCAAGTGACCTCAACAATTGCAGGTCATGGATCAGCTGAAGCATGAACCCAGGTACAACTTCTACATGTGATGAACCCCCTGATTAGAGACTGAAAAGTATTATACTTTGAAATGAAAACACTGCTATCTGTCTAGCACTCCATTTTCTGATGAGCTGCAAAACTGCTCCTCTTGCAGTACTTCAGCCTTTTTATCCTGTTTGTATGAATATTGGACAAAGACATCTAACAGCAGTTGGTACAGAGAGGAGTTGAACAGTTCAGTCGTCAAATAGATTTTCTATAATTCAAATTCTTACCTGCTGCTTATTGTTAAAAGCTATGCCACTTCTTCACAAAATCAAGTTATTGCCCACAGAGCCACAAAAGTTACACTCGTTTACCACAACTGACACTGAGTTTTTCAAATGGAATACTAAATTACGAGCTTAACAGTTGTCTGGAGGCTCTAGAGCGCACAGTAAAACAGACTAAAAAAACTTTTTTTTAAAGAGTAAAGGAACTTTTCATAAGCCTGAATTTCCTTACCAAGCCACTTAAGACAACCCACTGACACTGAGTGGAAATCAGCAAAGACTGAAGCAACCAGTCCAATTATTTTTATTTGTAAAGGAAAAGTTACTTGTCTGCTGCAAAATCTCATTGAAAGTTCAAGGATCGCACACACCCCTACAAGAGTCTCACCCCACAAGGCACTCAACATCTTTTGCTTGTCTTTTTGTTCAGCAGAAGAGTGAGAAGCCTTGGAAGCTGGGCAAAAGGTACTTATGCAGTCTGTGTATCCAGAGTGCCAGTAACCTCTGTATTTCTTGGCCTTGCTGATCAAGTCTGTGCTCTTCACACTCAGTCTCAAATGGAGCTGTTTGACTTTGAATGTGTGAAGAATCACAAACAGATGATCTGCTTGCTGCACGTAGGTTCACAGTGCAGGGGTTCCAAGCAAAGTCCTGACCCATGTGACGTCAAAGACACTTTTAGATCATACATTTCACATTTCTAGTTTATGTTAAACCACTTGTTTGTGTTGATATCAGAAAAGGGATAAACAAATGCAGCTGCTTGTTTTTAAATCTAAATACATTCAGTTTTAAATGAATGTCTGTGTAAGGCAGATGAATCTCACACCCTTTCCTTATTGCATGTCTCAAATAGTCATCACATCTATAGAACAGCTTTACTGCTGAATGTGTGGAAAATCTAGCTAAATTCACAGTGTTGTGGGTTTTATCCTTAGAGTATTAACTCGCTCAAATCAGTTTTGACTAGAGCATATAATTTACTTCTTAACTCTAGAAAAACAGGCTTCTTGCCAAATATATGCAAGATCAAAATTAAAAGGTTGTGTGAAAGTATGTTCATTTTTATCCTTTACATGGTGTTTTCTGCATATATTTGTCCCCACACAACAACTTTTTTGACCAATCAAGAAAAACGTCAACTCAGAAAATCAGTGTCCAAAGATAGGTCGAAGCAGAACCATAGAGGCATTTAGTTTGGGAAAGACCTTTAAGATCATCAAATCCAGCTGCAGTAATACACCGGCATTACAATAGAAATGTTTATGCTTGTTTTATAAAATTATTATCTGTACTAAAATAAATAGAAAAAGAGTTATCCCATCTCTACTTCTTTCCCTTTCTGAAAGGAACTGCACATAAAGGTGAGGGTCCTTTTACTCCTTGTTCATATATACAAAGGCTTCAGATCACAAGGAGCACTCCCTAAGGGTCAGCAACAAAGCAATTTCACTGAATCCATAGATTTATGTGTTGCTGATGGCAAACATCAGAGCTGACTTTACTAGCTGCTAGAAACAATAAGTGACACAACATTTTATGAAGGTGACATACCTAAAGGAGGATCTTCGCACACATTAACTGAAGATGCGGCACTCAGGGATAAGATCTGTATTCAAATGTTGAGTGTGAAGATGCTGCATCAAAGACATACCTTTTTCAAACATTCATCAGGACAGAAAACTCCTTTTCACATTAACCATCATAGGTAAGACAGAGGCTTACCAAATATTCCTAATCCAACATTAGAACTGCTCAGCAAAACTGCCCAAAGACACTTGAAATGTAAGCAACCTGAAGATGATATTTAGTGTCCACATGGGCAAATTCTTTCAATGCCTGCCCTATCTCACTTCTTTTTAAAACTGCCTCCGTTAATACCTATGAAACCCCATCCACAAGTCTGCAGTGTATAAAAAAGGCAGTATCTGGCTTAGTCTACTTTTGTAGTGATTAACATCACAAATAGAGTGGGAGGTTGTCTGGTTGAAGCCGAGGGCAAAGAACAGACCCACACATATAAAAGTCGTGCTTTACAAGTCCAATGCCATGATTAAAATGAATAATCCAAGAGATAAGCCTCTCATTTCTCAAAATGCCCTAGTCCGTATTTCAACACACCGTAGCAGAACGTGCTGATCGTCTGTTTGCATTACATGAATCACTGGGGCAGGAATAAAATATTTATGAGTTATTTTTGTATTTTCAGACTAACACCCCAGTCTCAATGATGATGTTTTCTTCTTCACCCACCTCTGATGCACAGCTGTGACAAATTCTGAATCTGTGTGGTACCAACATTTTTCAGCAGAGAAGTATCATTTGGGAGAATCGTATCGTCTTCCTTTTATAACATAGTTCCCTCCTCAAAAAGATTTGCCTCGTCCAAATTTACCCTTTAAATTGAATTTTATAGCAACTTATGTAATACCAACACAATTTAATAGCCGAGGCTTAGCTTTTTTTCCAAGGCTAGACACTGCTACTGCAGTAGGGCCTATGATCATCTACCAAAGCAGCAAGGTCTTTGCTATCCTATACTATTTTGCTTCCCATATTTGTAAAGCTGTCAGCTTTATCATTATCAAGAGACTGAGGAGGAGACTGAAAGTCAATCAGAAGCATCTTACAATGAGTAGATCCAGCAGTTTCTTTTGCAGTGACTTTTCCTGAGGTGCCTTCAGCACAGAAGGAATTATCCTTCACCGATGCCAAGAAAACTTCTCCTCTAAACAGAATCTTCAATTCATCTTGGTCAATGTACATAAATATTTTGTAAAAACACTCTCATAAGGCCCAACTAATCATTTAAAGATCGTCCTTGGGTTAACAGCCAAAACTCAAGGTTTTGCTAAATATGAATATATTAATACAAAAAACATCCACAAAAAGCCTGAAGGATTTAACTTATAAGCAAGCCTGCTTCCTACTTTAACAAAACTGAAAAACTTCAGACAGGAAGAGGAAATAATAATTCATCCATCAGCTTTGATACCTCTCTAGGCCTTGGAAGAATCACCAAGACAGTGTTCAGAGGAAGGTCCCACCCAGCACAAGAAAAGCTGGCCTTGTCAACCTCTCTAAAATAAGAACTAAAAAAAGGAAGCAATCAGTTTTCATTTATATTTGTCAGTTAAACCAAGACATAAATAATTTTCTTTGTGTTTTCAGCTAACTGGATTTTTAAAATATCTTAATATGAAATAATAAGGTGAAATGTATCTTACCAAACCATAACCAGGTAAGAGTTACACTGCATCTAAAGCTAACTTGACCAAATAGTTTCTGTAGGACAAGAAAGAAATTACCACTAAACTAACTCAAGGGGAGAGTGTTTGTTCTAAATCATCACATACTGTTAATTTAATGGTCGTGCCAGCCGGTGCATTGGTTTACCATACTGCTTTCCAGTAGGAACTGCATTTGACATCTGAAATTTTGTAGCTCCCAGGAAAAAAGAGAAAGCATGTTAGTTTCCTTTGGAATTGAAAAAGCTGTCATAACATGTTCTGCAGTAAAAAGTTGCTTAAGATGAAACAAAAATATTTACAGATTCCACTATTACAAGGCTTGGATCATCAGAAAAGAGCTATCATAAAACAAAGCATCTGGAGGAACAGTGAGCAAAAGGACACTTCAGTACATGAACTCTGTAGCAAGGCCAAACATAGCAACTCTAGTGAGGAGAAAACCAAGGCAGTCGTGATGGTCATTATAAGCCACTGCAAAATAAACTAGTGTGAGAAAGATAAGGAATGACACTTTTGAATAAACATCCTCTGAAAATTAGAGGTGGAAGAGCGTCATGCCTTGTTCCATACCCCCAGAGCTCCACAGCAACACCCTCAGGCTCTGCATCCTTCTTTGGTTACAGCTGGAAATCCCTCCCCATAAGAGGCTGAGGTTGCTCCTCACATACCCTCAACTCCCTGGCACATCATCTCACACCCAGCAGGGCTGACCATCCCGATGCAGGAGGGAAAACACCAACAGAGACCCCTGGAGAGCCTCCCACCCAAGCAGGGAGCTGCAGGGGCCCTGCCAGAAGTTACAAACCCCACAGCATCTGCCTCTCCATCAGCATCGGCAGCGAGTTCAAAAGGATGATCACAAACAGCATTAGCAACTGGACCTCGGCAAGAAAACTACACTCAGAATATACTGCAATACGCATCTTGCAGAGTTTTAGCTTCCATCCAAGTACGGTAGCTAGAAATGAGAAAGCACTGTTTCCTCCAGAAAATACACCCCCTTGATTACCTGAATTGTTGTAATGGCTGCTTTAAAAAAAAAAAAGAAATTAAACAAAAACATCGGTAACTAGAAATTGCACATACGATCTGAGAATTTTTTGGCTTTAAATAACATTCTGGTGGCAAAAATTAGTAATAGGAAGTTAGTTATGAATAAGTCACCTTCATAAGAAGTGCCACAGTTACAGCTCTGTCACTCAAACCAAAGTAGCAGTTAAAACTTTTTTATATGTGCTAAAGCTCATACTCTTTGTTTCTTTAAAGGAAATAAGAACTGAGAACTCTATTTGCATTTTTACAACTTATTCGTCATTATTGGAATAGACTTGGAGGGGTATTTTTGTGGAGGGGGTTGTTTTAGCTAATATTTCTTCATCTTTTAGAGAAAAAAGATATTAGAGCTTTTACATGCAAAAACACTCAGAAGAACAAGTGTTAGGAAGAAATTAAACCACTCAATTGCAGAATTTTCAATTCACACTTCTACTCACCTGATGAAGGTAAACTATACCTTCCAGACCCAGGTTTTGACTTATATAGGAAAAATAGAACATGTATGCAAATGTATGTAAGCTTAAATACCCCTACACGCTGGCCTACTGCACACCTACAAAGGATGACTTGCTACTCAAGGCCATCTATAGCTGAAACAAACAAACCTGCAAAGCAAGGCTGTTCATTCAGAGTAGTAAATTTTCACAATATGAATGTTTTGGCACCTGGTCTTACTGAACCTTGTCAACACTTCTGCCAAGCTCTGCTCCAAACAAGTGCAGGTACATGCCAATAAATTAAGAACAATACATCGTGTGTGATATTTCACTCTCGCATTTGAGCATCTGACTGGCTTCAGGCAGAGTACCCAGAGCAGGCACTGCTCCCATACATGCTCTGGGAAGCAGTGATAAAAAGGGAAAACACTGCCCTGAATCCTTCCTCTCTCCAGGAGGCCCAGGCAGAATCTGGCTTCCAGCAATGTTCAGTCACAACCCTGCAATTGCCTACACATAGGCTTACCTTGCCATTACCAAGGGTCCTGCTGACACGGGGTGGGAAAATGATGGGCTCGTAGGATAACAGCATAAACGGGTCCGAAGAAAACTATAAATCATATTCCTTCTTGGTTGTAAGTTATTTCTTTCCTCAATCAGTTTGTGCTACGAGTGTCACTTCAAAACTCCAACCCTGCTGAAATCTAGAATACATGCATTCTTCTCAATGCTTTTCATATACCTTGAAATTACACCTTTTAATGAGTTTATTTTTCAATGAGATCTTATTTAGATATGATGGCCCACTAAAAAAAGGTTTTCCAGTTGAGCAGACCCTCTCATAAATAAAACAATCTTTGAAGAATAAAATAGGTTACCAGTTCAGAATCTGTATATTACAGCAAAATTTAAATTTATATCAAATATATAATGTGCAGTAACCAGAAAAACAGCTATTTGGTGCCTAACACCAAGCATATTTCCCTTGGTGGTCTCTCTCATGGGAGAAGGAGGTGTCACCACTCAAAGTCTAAAGAGTCTGAGAAAATAATTCACCTTTTCTATAGAAACACATATGTAAGAGTATTTTGCAAAAGCAGGAGAAGTGGCTATTTCATAGACAGCAGATTTCCATTCCCATGGTTGCAACCTTGTAAAATAAGATATTTGAAAAATAAAACAGAACGACAGAAATTTTAAATAGAATAGTAACTACTGACTTTTGGTAACAGCAACCTCTATTTTTGCTTGGCTGCAGAAGTGATCATTTTGAAATCCCTTTCAATTTGTATCCAAAGCAAACCTCTTAGGAAATTTTACTTCCCCTCCTAAAAACTGCAGGTTGAGACTTTTTTATCACTTCTCACACATATGATTAAAATACCTTATTACACTGTTCCATGACTGCAGCTTTTGTCATTGTTTCCTATAAAACTGATTAGCATAATACTCCTTGTACCCTTCAGTTAGTTTCCTCATCCATTTAAGTATGGCTAATTTCAACCTGAAAATATTTCCAATGTAGTTTTTTTTCTTTATAGTGAGGAATTAGAATTTATAGGATCCATAGAATATACCACCATTTGGGGGCTTCTTTCCAAAATAGCAGAGTGTTAACAGTGCTGGCAAATTCCAAAGGGAATGCAGGAAGACAACTGAATTCATCTTTGATGGCAGAGCAGGGAAGAATGAAATATTGGGCAGTTCTGATTCCCTACACTGCAGCAGGAGGTCTTGATTTCAGGAACTGGCAATCAAGAATGTCTATGTGAAATGCCTTTTCTCCTCAGTTCCATCCCTTCCTTGGGTTTTTAGCACACCTGCAGAAACCCTCTTCCTCACAGAGACTGGGGTTTTACACTGGCACCATAATCCTTTAAAAAAAATGAAAAACTAAAGTAAAGGGACACATACACACTTCCTTTAAAAGCAACAAACTGAGTAGTTAAGACTTGAGAAACAGAATTAAAACCACGGGACAGGAAGAGGTTTGGTTCCCTAAGTGACAGATTCCCAAACAGCCAAGAAATTAAGTTGATAGCACGGCCTCTGACAAGAGTTATTTATGACCTGCCTGGATTGTCACACTGCCACACTGTACACACATAGCAGCTCCAGGAGGGGAGAGCAAGTCCAAAGGAAAAGTATCCAGCCTGGCAAAAGCACACACACTCCGGCAGAGCCACTCAAATCCCAAGGTGAAATTACTTCAAGCATTGAAAAATTCAGAAAAATGGTAAAGAACAACGAAGCTGACAAAGTGAGTGTCATTATTCCACTGAAAAGGAAAATTCTGGGGCTAAAGCAATTCCATCAGTCTAGAGAAATAAGAAGCCTAAATAGCTTCAGGACGCATTCCAGCAAAATGTGAATACTGAATATTAACTGGGGTCAGCGTCCAAGCACTCTTCAGCTTTCCATTTTGGTTGGGAGAGTCATGCACACATAATCTCCATCCTTATATGCACAAAGGAAGGACACTTGCAGAAAGACAACAAGATGTAAGTATACTAAGATTTATAACCCATTCATGCCGTAAGAATGACTAACAACTAACATAAGCAATACTTGTCATATTTAAGACAAAGGTGGCAATTTCAGCAAAAGCTATTCCCAAGGGAGCGGTGATTCCCACCCCCATCACACTGACTGGACAGCTGTGGCCAGCAGGGAGACCGGCTGTGCAGGCTGGGACATCACATCCTCTTTAACCTCACTGACAGCAAACACAAGAGAGAAATATCTGACATCCTCAAAGCTGGATGCAGAAGAAAAAAAAATCATTTCTGTTCTCATACAGTGGTTTGAAAGTCTCATCCTTCAGAAGAGAGATACTCCATCTCAAAGACTCCTTTCCTATTCAATAAAATAATCTCTTCGTGGTGTTTTCTGTGCCTTCTCATTTGTTTCTCCAACATCCTATTTTTAATCAGTGTTGTAATCATAATGCTTTTTGGGAAGATGCTTACATTAAAAAAACAAAACAAAAAGCAAAAGACACTACCAAACTTTTTGTTGCACTGCAGCGTCTGCCCATATTTCTTTTACCATCAATCTTTATTATATGCACATAAAGCACTTTATCTTCTTTGTCCAGCACCTTGTATTCCTTCCCAAAAAGACAAAGCATGGGGTTTTCATCTCTGAAATTACAGTTACACACGTGAACTACAGACTCACCACTAATGGTATCATGGCGACAAAAATAATAAAGCTTTAAACAGTACTGTGGGGGTAAAATAAACAAACACAGTAACTCCTACACGACCCAGAGTTAGTTTGCAAGCAAAAACTATCTCGTGCCACATTCTGAAGTCTTGGGACACCCGTAGAGTCTCCTATGGAAACAGTAATCACAGCCCCATACTTTTGTCAAATATAACACAACTTTTAAAAAGTATGACAAAAAAAACCAAAACAAAATGTACTAACATTCAACAAGTCTGCTGACAACATGATATTGTCACTCTCAGTTCAGTGTTAGCCCTGCCGTGAATCCCTCCCACAAGTTTTGGCAAGTCGTATTGTAAATGTGCTGCAAGGTGATCTCGGGGAGAACCCCAAACACACAGAAAGAACTGGTTCAGTACTCAGCTTTGAACTGCTCAGGGACAGCACACATGTAAGACCAACTACCTAAAAATGCATCAAGTCATAACATGCTACTAAGAGTTGAACTTAACTTAGCAGGGATTCACAATTACAAGTAAACTCAAAGCACGATGCTTTTTTCTGACAGTCAGGAAATGGGATTTAATCCAGACTCTTGTGTGTTGTTTTTACACCTTTGGTCAAATTGTCTTCCATTTCCAAGGAATTTCCCGGTATAGGCAAAGCCACAGACCAGAATCAAGGGGCAGATTCTGAGTTGACAGTAACAATAGTGGAGAGCGAGCAGAAAAAAAAAATAAAATTAAAATCTGAGTGAATATTCACAGGTTGAACACAACTGTGGCTTGGCCTGCCATTTAGAAAACACTGATCACAACAAGAGTTTCAAAGCAGCATAGACATAAATCCCACACACAGGGCAAACACCATTACTACGTGGAGAAAAGGTTGCAGATATATGCTTTTTAACCTGACAATGTAATTAATGATCTTCACCATTAACTGATGACCATTTGCTTTGCAATAAAATAAAATGTTCTATTTTTAAATGGCAAGATAAGACTGGAAAAAAAACAGGAAAGAGCAAAAGTATTTGGCCATAAAATGAGGCAAAGCAGCTATTTAAAAATGGCTAGCAGACTCTGGCAAAAGTCAGAAATACTTAGTCAAGGCCTCCCTAAGTCCCATTGCAAGCTTTTTCCACTGCTCCCCTGTTCTACATATGCAGCCAATCCCCCGAGCTGGCAGGCACATTCGGTGATGCCAGGCTCCTCTGTTCCCGACTCTCAGCACCAGGCACTGGCTTCACACACAGACAAACTATGGCTAACCAGGATGAAGCTTTCACATATGAATTACCCTGGCTTACAAGGGGGAAAAAATTACATGAGAAATTTTATTTAAAAATTTGAGCTGGATTCATGACACATTTTGCCCTTCCGAGTGCCCTAGCCCAAGGGAAGGATTTTGTAGGTCCATCACAACCATTGTAGTCTATATTAAGAGATACTCTAATACTATGCTGTGTCTCCCTGTATTTTGCCAGTAATAGGTACTCCTACCATGCTGTATATCCCTGCAGTTTGGCTCCATGCACACACTAAGAGTAATTAAGACAAGAAGCAATACCTTCTCAGGCAGATTATTTATATAGGATTACACGATAAAGGTCCTGCAGTTAACACTCTGCAAGCTCTGCTTTCTCTTCTGGCCAAACACTCCTTCCCCTAAAAGCACCCTATTTCCCAACACAACATGCTTTGAAGGGAGCAGGAGGATGGAGTTGTTTCCCAGGCTGTTCCCTTCCCGCTCTGTGAATGCTCCTAGGTGCAGTTATTTGGCAGTTTAACTTTTCTTCCGGCTTTTCACACTTCTCAGAACAAGGAACAGTGGTGTCCTCAGGGAAGGAGGCACTCAGACAGATTTGTAAAACTAAATACGAATCCATTATAGTAATGACTCAATTAATTAAGCAGCTAGGCATGGCTGGAAGTGACCTGCTGGGAGACAGTGGTAAACTTCTCATGTAGTATATAAACTACCAAGAAACAAACCCTAGAGCAGTCAACAGCAGAGGAAACATTAATCATTATCATCACTGGAAACACCATGAAGCTTATCTTAAAAGTTAAAGAACCACTTGAAAAAAGCAGCAGTTCTCCCTAGTGCATTGCCTGAATTATTTTACTGCTATTGATGACTAAATCATCACAGAAAGAGAGAAAAGCTTGGCATTCTTTGGTTCTTAGTGGCTCATCTGACATTATTAGAAGCTCATTTAACAGCTCTGTAATGTCTTCAGCCATCTCAGATCCTTCCAGAAGGATGCTTAATACCTCCCTCATGTCTTGAGCCTTAAATGCTCCTAAAGTTAGCTTCTCCAGCCTTTTTTAGAAGGGATTTAACATTGTAATTGCAGTGGAACTGCCACTATCAATACAGCCAAGTGTGACAGGTACCCCAAACGCTTTCTTGATGTAGTAAAATCTCTAAATTATTAAATCTGTTAGGTTTTAATATTTTAAATATTAATCTGTTAGTTACAGCAACCAAAACATGCATTATACATGCAATAGTAAAACACTAAAAAACCCCCCCACAAAAACAAAAAACAACTTCAACAAAAAACACACCACAAAAACACCAAAAAAACCATCAAACCCAAAAGAAGCAAACAAAATCCACAGTATTTTCAGAAACATGATAGAGGGAGGAAATCTTCAAGTTCTACACTGCAGTAAAATCTGGTGTATGGATTAACGAGTAGCCAAGTCTCATAATTGAGAAGCAACTGGTGATATCAAGTTATATAACTATACAGTGTGTTTACATCTTTTCTACAACATTACTCTTTCGTGTAATTTACTTCCATATTTGCATTCACCCATTAATTACTTTATTGGAGCATAATACACCCAAAAGGGTAATGCAATGTTACATCCAAATGTTTCCCATAGATTCAGATATCAACCCATAACTGAAAAGGTACAAAGCTCCTGAAGAGAAAGCGCATCATGAACAGCCACTAAAAATACTGGCAGGCATGACAACCAGCCACAAAATAAAACAAACCTCACACCCAAAAAAGCCCAAACCACTTATACCAAAACAAAAACAAACGAAAAACCAAACCACCACATAAAAAACTCCATATACTATTTTATTAATTCAACAGTATAGCTGTCATTTTATATACACACAGTCAGGGAGATTAAAGAACAATTTCCCCTGCCCAGACTGCAAGTAACTGGTATTTTTGCACCAGGGACACTCATTGGTCCTATCCTGAAAGATGCCATTCATTTAAAACTGCCACTGTCCAGCACTCGTAACACTCACTTATGATATCAAGAGTTTTGCCAATGATTAGCCTTTTCTACCCAAGTACAGCATGGACCAAATCCTACTTCGATGTAAGAGGCCTAAATAAGAATAAAAAAAAAAACACCTCTGGCCTGCAACATCTCTGTTCAAACAATGCTGTTGATATGAGGAGTGCTCTGTACTGCAGTTTGCCACAGCAGCAAACTTATTTTAATTAAGAACTAATGCAACCTATACAGACACCCCAGTGCCAGTTTTAGTTTTAGGTAACTCCTGATGACCATCAGTTCAAAAATCAAGAGTTGTCTATATGCTATCTTTTTGAAAAAAAGACTTTCAAATAAACCATTCTAACTTGTAAATATAGAAGGCCAAAAAGAGTAGGATAAAACAAAGCACTTCCAACATAAGCAAGTTATTTAGCAGTGTAGACCATACTTAACTTTCTTATTCATGTATCTCCACTGCAATACTGAATTAAAATGGTTTTTGTTTTCCTTTTGAAAAGAAGCTGTATTTTGCAACAATTACCAAGTCCAGTTCCTGTATTCATGAAAGGAAAAAACATGACCATTTCCCACTGCTAAAATCATGTGATAATGCAAAATTTAGCCTAAAAACTCAATTTAACATGTTCTGTGAATTTCTGTTATCTCGCAAAGTATATGCGATACATACATACATAGATGGATGGGAAGATAACAAACTGAGCAAGTGGAATGATGTTCTTTGGAACACACAGATATCCAGACACAAACACTTCAGTGCTTTCCTTGAATGATATTTGGAGAACTGTGCAATATGTGCTTCTGGCTGCAATATGCCACAACACAAGTTAGAGATATTCTGCCATCCTTGAGTAGGTGTACAGATAGGTAAACAAAGTAAATGGCATTTCAAATGAAATACAAAGTTCTGGATTATACCACACCTACACCACATAAATTGTATGTCTCAGCAGGGTCGTGTCTTTTCCCTCACAACTGTTCAAACAAGACAAAAAATGCCCCAACCTTCTTAGGTTAGAAAGCTGATCTTTCCTGGTAAACAGAACAGTGTGCCCACACTGTTCCTTTCAAATTCTCAGATTTCTGAAAACTATGCCAAATGCATTTGCAGTAAGATACAGCTCATTTTATTCAAGCTGAGAGCTGTGTATTGCTGGAGAAGTTAAAAGCTGGTCTGAAGCGAGTATACAGTTTCCTCTCTGCAGATCAGGGCTGCGTGGTGCCAGGCACCAGCTATCTGCCAATTTTCTTATGAAAGCGAAGAAAAATGTACCGTGCTCCGTATTTGGAAGGTAAGGTACCGCTCCAGGATCCAAGTATGGTATTAAGCTTCAGGGTTTTTACTTCTCAGGATGCAAGTCTTGATTATTTGAAAAGGACAACATTGCTCTCTTCTCCAGACACCAAAGGCACTGCCACAAGCAGGCAGCAACCAGGTCCAGCTTCCCAACACCTCACGTCTCTGCACTGCTCTGCAGCAGCCTCGCTTCACAAGCTCCCTGTTCCTCTTTCAGTCTCACCTCTTCCTGGTGAACAGGTCCATCCATCCAGCATCCTGAGTCTGGGCATTAGCCCTCGGACAGGCGAGCTCTTTTGGCAAAGTCGCAAGATTTCATCGCAAGTGCTTGTATGTCAGCATTTCACAGCACATGGGACATCATTACAGTGAAAGATACTTACAGTCTTTACACTGATCAATGCAAACGAGGATATCAACCTCATTTCATTAAATCAACCTTTTTTCCTGTCGCTTATGCTTTGCCTGCTCCCCACAGTCAGGTCTTCTCAGCAAGGCTACTGAGCCCAGGCAGAGCACGCTGCTCAGCTCACTCACATTTCACTCTCCCAGGCCAAACAATCTGCTTATCCTCCCCCAACCACTGCTGCAACCCAGCTTCTTCTGCAGAAAGACACCATGTCCCTGGACTGGTCTATGTAATCTATGCTCAGGATGAGAATATAACAAAACTTATATAATTATAATGGTTCAAAAAGGCAAGTCTTCAAGTTGGGAGGTAACTGCCACAGGGAACACTCCTCTGTGGGAGAATGTTCTTAAGTCTACAAACAGGCTCCAATTTGATGTCAGTGAGATTTGGATCAGCCTATTGAAGTTATGTACTTCTGAGCACTCTTCCTGTCCATCAGAGTAATGTATCTCACCATTATGTATGGAGGTATCTCTCTCTCATCCATACAGATGTAGCAAAAAAAAAGTATTGAATATGAACAAAATTGTTAACATGCTTTCAGCACAGAGACACCACAGCAGCCCCGCCAAGCCAAAAATAAACAAATGCACTTGCTATGAGTTGTCATCTCAACCTTTTCCCCCCCCCCTCCATTCTAATAACAACTTAGTCCTTTTTGTGTTAGAAACAAACCCCCAAAATCCATTCTTCAGCAGTATGGTTGTTCAGGTTTCAAGTAATACGGTTTTGCCAAACAAACCCTGCCTAGCTCAAAGTAGAATCAGCATAACAAAATTAGCAACACTTGAAGTCTTTAAGAGTCTTAAAAATAAAATTCTGAAGCAAAATAACAGGGTTTAGTGATTGGGTTTTTGTGTTCAAGCAAATCCTTCCTCCATTGATGGCAATAGGAAAAGTGCCACCGATTTCAGAGACTGCAGGAACTGTGTTTACACTGAAAATCTGCACTGCTTTAGGGAGAAACTGCCACTGTGAATCATAACACTCTGAGCAAGAAATTCACAAGCTGCGTGAATACTATCACTTTCATTTCCAAATCATAATCAAGTAGAACCAATTTTACATAACACTAGGAGACACGACTTCCTTCAGATGCACCCATACGTCTGTCCCAGAACCAGCCTGTCTTCACCTGAGCACCAAGAGCTGAGCCAGGCCAGCCCCAGCAGAGCTCCTGCACAGCATTCCCTATGGGACTGGGCTCCACCTACCACAGAACACAAAATGTTTGCAGAAAGCCTTTTTTCACATCTCATGAATTCCAGTGTCTACTTTTCAGCCAGTGCTCACAGAAATTTTTATTACAGTATTTGCATGAGGTAGCCTGGAGGTGTATCACACTCCAATGGAATATAGTTCTTTTCGTCAACTATTACATTTGCTAAATTAATTTAATAACCTCCTACATAATCTCATTTGGAAAAAGAAGAGGGATCTTACAGTAGTTCATTCATGGTGCTCTCTCGATAGCTCTAGCTTGAAGAGTTCAGCAGTCCCTTTAGCTGAGCAAACAACTTCTAACCAGATATACACAAAAATGGCTACAAAATTAAATTAAAAGAAGAACAACAAAAAATAAAATCACATGGGTCTTCCAAAACAAACTACAGCTTATAAAAAAATTGAATGCGAGAACCCAGAACTCATCTACATTTATAATAAGTGTTTCTTATAATGTATTTTGTGGCATGAGAGAAAAATCTAATGTCAAGAAAAATGATGCTTTTTATTCTATGAGAATAGCAACAGTTGGCTAAAACTGACAGAATCCACCAAGAACCTCTCTTCCTTCAAAAAAATCACAACAAGAAAAATGAAATTAAAACACCACCCTGATACTAATGTACAATGGTATGCTATGGGGGTGTGGAAAGCTTAATAGGTGATGCCCCAAGCAGGTGGCAAGCTTCACCCATGAAGAGAGGTATACAAGGAATTAGATTCAGCTGCCAAGCTGACAAGAGCAGGACCAAGGCAGCCCTCCTTCATCCTCCTCTTGCTCTCTCAACCACAGCTGCCATAAGTGCTTGTGGCAAAAAAATACCCTCTAGCCTCCTAGCAGCCACTCTGTGCCCTTTTAGGGGTTCCCCACTCTACCCCAAAGCTTTACATCATTCAGCTGCCACTCCCCTCAAACACCTGCACACCTCTAGCACTGTACATGCCCAGGAGACCACTAATCCAGAGCAATTCAGCTCAGGTAGATTGTTATTTTGCTGTCCAGTATGACTTTCTCTGAAGCGGAGCTCAGTGCTGGGTCTGCAAATGGGATCCCCATGACTGTGTTCCAAATTCTTCCTGAGCCCTGGTCCTTTACCTCACCCTACCCTGCTTGTGCCCTCTTGGCTGACTCCACTGCCCAGTCTCCCAGCCAGGCTCCCCGGTTTTACTTCAGCCTTGCCTGCTCCTCACGACAGCCTCCCCTCCCAGCAGCATCCAGATTACATATAATTCAATTCTCTGAATTTCACTTGAGCTTCTAGACATGCTCTCACCCTGTTCTGTCCTGAGGCTCTCCCGGTTACTCAGGCACTGAGTAACCTGATTCCTCATCAAGGAGTTTTACTTCCCATTCCTATTTACTTCCTGCCTTTTTCTTGCAAGCATGATGTAGCTAACATTCTCATGCAGTCACTAAAGCACACATACTCCTCAAAATGTATTGAGGATTCACAGGAGGATCCAATGTTACGTAATTCCCTAAATTCATGGAATCTCTTTCATCAGTACTCCTGGCAGAGGTTTTTGTTTGACTCTCTTGTTTCTGTTTTGGTTTGTTTTCTAAACAGGCACCCTTTCTAGGAGATGTATCAAGACAAAACAGAGACAGGTACTCCAGTATACAGAAAAGCAAGATGGATATTGCCATGTTATCGTAAGCAGCAGAGGTTTCATACCACAAGTGCACCCTGCATTTTACTTAAAGAACTCCCTTTTTCGTTGTGTTTTCCCTCCAAACTATCTGAAAGAGCTAAATAACAGAACCTTTTGTAGCCTACAATCAAAACAGACTAGCAATCCATCAGAACTGTGTAATGAATTAAAAACATGCTGTGCCCACCTATAATACACTACAAGTAGTTAGATCCCAATGACTCTGGGAGAATCACTGCTCAACATTAGCTTGACAGACTTTGGGTCCACAAAATAGTAAACCACAAGCTCTACACTCGAGCTGATTCCAGACTTAGTTGAAAGGTATGTGATTAAGTGGCCAGCTTCATACTGAACAGATATGGATCAGAGATTCTTATTGCCCATTCAGAAGTTGTATCCAAGTTACCAAAGCAAACATCCAGCAAAAATTATTTTTGAGTCCTAATTATACCCTGCTTCTTCCATAGCCATTTGCACCCACACAAATCAATACATGACAACTTTGCAGCACTCCAACAAATTTCCACTTTGCGTGAATCAGTATGAACATCATGAATGTTTCATGCAGCTCTCTCAGCTAGGTGTGAGCGTCAGTACTTCCCTGAGCATGCAACTCAGAAACAGAATCAAATCTTCACAGTACACATTTGCAGCCAGAATATTTTTTTTAATCCACTCAGTACAGTAGTAAAGTAGCAATATGTTGGTGTCAGTTACCTTTTAGGTTTTGATACACCTTCAAACAGGCACGCCACAATAACATTACCTGATGCATGCTGCCTAAAATAATCCCAAGGCCAATTCTGTTGATGCAAGTGGCTCTGAAACAGGAGGAATATTTTATCTCTGTTTGATTCCAGTTAATTTAAGTTAGGGCCTGTACACAGTCTTAATGGTCAGAGACTTTCAACTTAATAAATGCACATTAACAATGAATCATGACTAAGTGAAGACATTGCAATAACCTCAGTAATTTGAACACATTTCAGGAAAGGGCTCAGTAGTGACTTAAAATTGCAAATTTCTAACACAAAAAGATCCTTCCAGAAGACAGGGTTCTACGTAAGTAGGCTTCAAAACCCGAAATACTTATGATACGGTAAGATTTAGGAATAAGGCTTTGATTGTAAACACATTTCCAAACAAAGATCTTTATTCATCTTCAGAACTTTTTAGTATTTAGTAAAGGCATTTAGCCATTTATAGAACTTCATTTTTCAATCAAGTCAGAGTAGTTCCTAAACTGTCACGCATGTCAAAACCCTCAAGTCACACTGGTGAGAAGAAAAAAAAGTAAGCTAGAATACATGTGTAATTAAAAGTTTTATTAATCACCATTCCCCATTTCTTAGAAAAATCACCAAGCTATTACCAGAAATTACACCTACCAGGTGCATTCTGGAAAGAAAAAAAATGTTAAGTTTACAAGCATGATTAGCTAAATGTTTCACCACAGCAGATGCATTATTGGCTCTACAGTAACTGCCTGCATTTTCACATCTACTGTGGGGAAAAACAGAAAAAAATATACCATTAACTCAAAACATTTTTGTTACAGATGGCGTTGATCTCAGCAGAATTACAAAATGAATAAAATATTAGCATAAGAAACAGGAATTGCACCTCTGCACAGATATGAAAGCTCAGTTTTATTAACAGCTGCTTAACGTATTTGGGAAACAGTAGAAAGCATTTCTCCTCTGACACTGCTCTACCCACAGTGCCATTATTCCATCAGAATATTATTTTTAATCATTATTTACGTTCTTCTGCACAACAGTCTCTGTGCACATAATTTAAAAGCAAACCAACCAGTACCACCAACTTCAGCTCTTATTCCTGAGCATAACAGCTTCCACCTCTTACCTAGAAAACCTATCACACAACTTCCTGAAAAGACCTGCCAGAACTTGTGTTTGCAGACCACTGACTTGCTGCTGTCCTATAGAAAGGTCACCTTTCAGTAACTTCAGTGCAAGACACTCAAATCACCTTGGCTATCATGAACCTGCACAGAAAGATACCACAAGCACAATGCTATTATCCATCTTTACCCATATGTTTAATGAGATCACTAGTCATGTGTTACATTATGTTCTGTGTGGAACCAAATAACAAGGAAACTACTCTAGAATCAGCTGTCAGTATAACAGACAAGTTTGCCACATACTTTAAGAGAATGTCCTGGACATAGGCTGTTTGGGTTTTTTTAAGTACTGAAGTTTGGACAAGTCAATGTAAAAGCACCCACTGATTTTTAAGAGACTTTTAGCCAGGTCACAAGTTCTCCTTGATTAGAGGTTAACTTCAGTAACTTTTTACTGGAGTGCAGAGATGCCTGAAAACTAGAATGACTGTATTTTTGAGGCAAATGTAACCATCAGAAACAGAAAGCCTTAATTGAAGATGAAAAATTACACAAAATCAAATGGAAAGAAACCTTCAACTATTACTCCTAGATTGACTTGGGCACAAGGTATATGATAAAATGCCCAGCAGCAAAAGTAAGTGACTGCAGACCTGCACAGAAAAAAAACCTCTAAAAATTTTTTCTGGCAAAACTTAGATCCCTGAAAAGCGTAAGAAGCCAGACGAGCATTTAGGAAGCTTCATAAGATCCATATTCCCAAATCATGCACCTGAATCCCATCTTATAGATAGTGGTTTCCATTGCTACAGATAGTTATCATTTGGCAGCTTGACAAAAAAAATTCCACAAGACCTAAATCTTTCTCACTACAATGTTATCAACTTAAGCGGAGCCATAGTGGATCTACCAGTGTTGCTTTGTTTAGGAACAAAGAGGGAAGATGTGGTGGTTAAACGCAGTATGAAATGCCTACTTGCCCCCTGTGGGAATCTACCTTAGTGATAAATACAACAGTTCATAGTAAAACTGCCCATCTTCAGTGACACTTACTGCTGTATGTAAGTCATTTGACAAAAGAAGATCAACAACCACTACTTGTTCTGTTTACACCTGTCCTAAGTAGACGTTTATGAAAAAACAGTGGTATATGGAATAACATGTGAAGTGTTATGAAAATACAAACGGCTATGCCCCAGCAATCCAAAAAATATCCCCAAACTGCTTCTCTTTTCCAAAGCTGTCAAAAATTAATTTTAAATAACTAAATTAACGAAGAAGATTCTTTTAATTTCTAAGACATTTTTTACACTGGCAGTAATGGAAAACTGATTCCTGGGTCTCTTAACAGATTTTTAACAATGAGATACTGGGTTGGTATCCCAGCTATAGAGCACATGGCTGGAGAGACACAACAAGCAAGAAAGCACAGAGTGATCAATTCTCTCCTGTGGCTTCCCAATTTTCAACTGCTTGTAGTTTAGGAACTTTCTAAGCAGATGCTTTTGGTGCATGGTGGAGGTCTCCTCCATCAATTTGTCATTTTGAACATGCTCAAACCCACTTATGTTTCTCACTGCCACAGCTTTCTGGGGCTGTTAAGTGCATGATTTAATCACGTGCTGCTTCAGAAAATACTGTCACGTATTTTAAAACTGTTAAAGAACTATCACTTGGGTTTTCCTGACTTCATATTCTATGAGAGAGAATGAATATCAGTTCCCTGTTTCTCTCCACAATGTTTGGGAATTTACAAACATGAAAATATCCCCCACCACTTACCTTTTTCCATAATGACTTTCTCATTTTGTGGCAGTCTTTGCATGGCTAGATATGTCATTCTTGCCCTTCTCAATACCTTTCTAGGCTCTACTGCATCATTTAATGTAGTCTCTACTTAAATATTTTCCTCTTTTACTAGGGTACATATGAATATGCCAAAGAATGCAGTTGTCATAAAATCACCATTGGACTATCAAGCAATTACCCACCTTTAATGAATCTTACATAGTCACAGTTTTAGATTATTAAGCATCCAGTGTCTCAATCTAAGCTTGACAACAAAAACCAATTTAAGAGTCACTGAAGAATCATTACAGTCCCGAACAACTCTGTCTTATAAAAAAGTCTTAAATAATCATGTTGCATAGACAGATGTAGTGTGCATTTAAAACACTTAAATTCTGTCACTACACTTCAGAACACAGACTGAAAGAAACCACATCTCATTGTTTTTATTGCAGGTTTGTTTTTTTTAAAGCTAGGATCATCGCTAGAATAAATACAAGCCTTGAAATAAGACAGCTGGCTATCTTGATACACTTCCACTGATGAATTCAGTTGCACAACACTAATCCTTGCAGTTCTTAGACTTGTAATATATTATGGGCAAGGATATCTCAACTGGCTTTTAAAGAAAATCTCTGCATGAAGCAAGCAAATGGCCTCTGGAAGAACTTCAGTGAAAGGTCTCAGAGCTTTACTGTGACTGAAATTAAAGTCTGGCTCTGCAGTTGCTACTTCAAGTTCATCTCATGGGCACAGTCTGTTGATACTAACTAAATACAGAGCTGCATTATCTGCCACAGTATCTTGACACAAAGATCCAGGAAGAAAAAAAACAAACACACCACTCCAGAAGTTTGTACTGCAAGCAAACAAAACAGAGAAAATCCTGATAAGAATTGACAGGGAAATATTTTGGTAGAAAGTTACAAAATATTTCAGTAGGCATTACATAACAAATTACACAGCCTTCCTACCCATTTATTAAAATGCTTGTACATGGCAATATCAGAAGGAACATGCCAGAAGGCAAACAACATCAGTCAACTCTGTTTAGAACCCTCCCACAGGAAGGCTTGCAAAGCGTTACATGTAAAGAAAGAAGAAATCCAGTTCTTCGAGCACTATCTTCTGCTCTCCTGGCCTAGAAGTGGTTGCAATTAATATTTTATTTGCAAACAATTGGTCCTGGATTATTCACAAGGGAAAAAGGGGAACACTTCACAAATAATTTAGTCAATGCATGGTCCATCTTTAGGCTTTTTAGAACACAGCTCAAGTTCTCTGATCTCCTGCCATTTATCTAAGTTTGTCTCCCAAGCATTATAATCTGCTGATTTTAGGCTGCTCACGACAAATTCCCTTTCTTGCTCCAATTCTGCAGTAAGACCATTTACCTCTTCCTTGCATTAGGGAAAAAAAAAAAACACAAACCCTAAAAAAACAACTAATGCACATGGATTAGAGAAATTTTCTAATGCACTAGAGTGGCCACAAATATTTCTCATGAATCCTACTTTAAATTTACCTCAATCTACAAAGCTGTGAACATCAGAAAAGCAAAATGGGAACGAAAATATTCTGGCTACATTTTGTTCTTTTTACATAAATGAGTTCTCTTGTTTCTGAAGCCAAATATAGACATAAATGCACTGAAGATTATCTAGAAGGGTTCATATTTTACTTGCAGTATATGCCAAGTGTAATTTGCTGCAGGAAAGGTTTTTAAAGCAAGTCCCTGTTCAGTCTTTGTAGTTCGTGGTTATACTGTGGGTGCCAGAACACTCCAATGTAAGCAAGTCTGGCTTCCACTGGAACTGCACGCTCAGATGCTAACCTTGAGACTTCCTGAGTTCTGAAGGATAGCTGGGGAAAAAAATGCTGTTAAAAGTGTACTTTGATCATCTGAATCTACAGAATTTTAACGTTCTGCTCAACTGAGCAAGACCACTTGTGTTTAAAGTACACCTTTAAATAGACAGGACAGAAATGGCAAAACAGGGCAAGAGTGTTCAACTCCTGCAGAATAAGAATTTGTCCTTACTGTGTAACTTCCTTTGCTTTCCGAAGCCTCACCTTTCAGCTGGCAAAATCTGCTCAAAGAAAGTGATGGAATACTATTTTGACTGTAAATTTATATAAACATACAGACTTTTTAGAGTAAAATAAAAAAAATAAAACATTGTAAAATTCATTCCCCTGCAAAACATAATATGCTCGAGCAGAAGTCCTGAAAAAAAGAAAAACAATAATTTGAGGGATTTTTATCTTAATTCCATCTAAAATTTGCATTTAACACGTGCTGAACACGTCCTAGGAAATCAGAAATTCCTGAAAGATGCAGACAAGCAGACTATTTAATTCCTATCCCAAGTTAAAAGTATTTCCTGTTCACTAGCATAATGCCAAAGGAAAACTGTGATTTTATATACCACTGAGACAACCTTGCAGGACAAGAAATGCAATGCTCTCTATGGGGCCCCAGCAGTTGCCTTAGAGATGCACAGCCTGGGAATTCTCAAGTTCAGGCACCTGCTATCAGACACAGCCCTGTTATCTAATTTCATCCATCTGCTTAACAACTACATTTAAGATTACGGGTATTTTTCATTCCATTTCTATCATGAGACAGTTCCAAACCCTCACATTGCCTGGAATAACTTTCAAGTTTCCAGACTGGATTTATGCACAAGCATCCTTTGCTTTTGTCCAAGAAATCAAGTTTTCCCTCATACAGTAGTCAATCCATTGACCTTCTCAGCCCATCCTTGCTATCCTTCCATGCACCTGCTCCAGTTTGAAGACACCATTCCTAAACAGAGGAAACTGAGCTTGCCCAGTATTTCAGATTAGGCCTTACCAGCTTCTTGTTTAACAACATTAAGTTCTTATCTCTGTCAGAAATCTCTCTTCTGATAAACACCATCCTAGGATGTATATGAAGAAATTTCCTTCAGTTAGAAGAGTGATCATTATCACTCTCAGTAGTATTGCTAAGTTATCAGCCTGTAGTGAAAAGGCTACCCAGCCCTTAACATTTATACACCATTTTTGAGTTAAAACAGGTCTACCATGTAGAACTTGTATAGTCTGTAAAATAATGATAGAACTAGTATAGTCTGCAAAATCATGATGTTTCTTAATCACAATCCAAGACTATTTTCTGAAGCCTTCATACAATTCCAGGAGACAATACCATTTCCATGTCAGTACAATTAAAGAACTTTGGTCCTGATTTAGTAAAGCATTTATGCAACTTCAGGTTGGAAGCATTCCCATCACATTAGTCTTTAGAAGACTAAAACCACCCTTCAACGCTTTGTTGGGCTTAATGGGTTAATATTTCAAGGTAAAACGTGCAAATGATCCTCGAGGCTATTTTGCACTTAACTACCTCAGTCTCTTCTGAATGTTAAAGCTTTAAAATGCAAAAAGCAAATATTTTGCTTATTCTTCCTCTAAATAGACACACTAAGCTGTAAGAGCTAAGCGTGTTCCTCCTTCCTGCCTTGAGCTACAGCTCTGCCCAGAGCCTTCACACATTTAAGAAGTGAAGGCTCATTTTCCACTGTTCTCCTGATGCCTTCCAAGTGCAAATCACTACAAGAGGATCACGTGTGACCATATGCTAAATTAAGTTTGCCCAGGAGACTTCATTCATCACTTCCCCAGAAACTAGCAATTAGCCTATGTACTTGCAAGGAGATACCATTTAATTCAAAACTACGCAGTTTATTCTTAAAAATTAAACCGGGGGGGGAGGAAAGTTAATCATAACGCCATTTTCCTTACCAGATTATAACAAAGGCAGAGGCTTTAAGATCACTTTAAGGGTGATTTAACTTCACATTAAGGGTGCTAAACACACGTAGCAATCCGTACTACATCCAGTCTCCGAACACACCTCCTGTCAATTCGTGGCACCGCATATTTCGCTCCTCGAGAGCAAAGACACCCAGCGCTGCAGAAGCTATTTACTCTGCCTCCAGGTGCTCCATAAATATTAAATAACAACAGATACGAGCTGCTACACGTTGAAAAAAAGAAACAAAAAACCAAAACAACAACTTTACAACTCGGCGGCGAGCTGCCCGGCTGCGAAACCCGCGGGTCGCGCCGGAGGGACCCCGGCACGGGGAGCGGGGCGCTCGGGGGGACCGAGCGGCCCCGGGGGGCTCGGGGGGGACCGAGGGGAGGGAGCGGAGCGGGTGCCCTCACCTTGATGATGCTGCTCCTGCGCGGGGTGGCCCTGGCCGCCTCCAGCAGGCTCGCGTCGGGCTCCGCCGCTGCCGCCGGCCCCAGGCAGCCGCCAGGGAAGCGCTCGGCGCTGCCGACGGCCGAGACGCCG
>VWZF01007068.1:279352-292979 GCA_013396755.1 Sclerurus mexicanus | reverse complement strand
ACCCCCCGGCCCCTCAGAGCGGGCCCGCAGCCAGCAGGACGTGCGAGACTGCGCGCGTCGCCCTTCCCGCGCTGGTCGCTCCCCTCACGACGGGCGGCCCGGGCTCCGCACGGCCCCGTGTCCCCACGGCCGGTCACGGCCCCCTGTCCCGCACGGCCCCGTGTCCCCACGGCCGGTCACGGCCCCCTGTCCCGCACGGCCCCGGCCCCGCCGCGCCGTGCCAGGGCCGACACCGCCCCCTGGCGGCGCTCAGGAAGGGACGGCCGGGAAGAGGAGAAGCGGGACGGGGATGTGTCCCCGGCAGGCGGGGCAGGGCCCTCGCAGCCCTGGAGCTGTGCGTGTGAGCGCGGCCCTGTCCTCTGCAGCCCTCCGGGTGGCATTCAGTCATAATGAGCTTACCTGCGTGGAGACCTCGGAAAGGCGGGGCGGAGCGCAGCAGGGTGAAAGCAGAGCAGAGACAGGTGAGGAGGTGGAGAATAGGGGTAGGGCTGCACAAGCTGGTAGTCACTGGAGTTGTTAGACTATTCAAAATTACAGCTATCGGCTTTAAAGCAGTAAGATTCTCTGGAAAAGTTAATTTCTCCACGGTTTCTAAAGTAGTTCCCTAATTACTGTATTTGGCACCTGTGGGCAGTCAATGACGAAGCAAGAAAGAGTAAGAGATAACCTTACCCCAGCCCGTCATTAGCTGCTAACAAATGCCTGGCCACAGGACATAATTGCCACTTAAAGGATGTAAAATTGATATATGTATATACATATGCTATATAATATTTAGAATTCCACACTAAAAAAAAATCCCAGAACTTCTGTTAAGGTTATTGAGGCGTTTATCATGTTCAACACAAAGAAATGCTAATTGAGGGAAAGATCTAAATATAACTCAACTTTTTTTGTGAGCTTCCTTCAAGACTTATGTAAAAAATGCCATAATATATATCTACCACAGTTGGTTTGGTTTGGTTGGTTAGTTTGTTTGTTTTTCAGTGAGAAAGGCCACAGAATAAGTAACCCTAAAAGAAAATATTCACATTGAAGAAATATTTATCTTAAAGAATAGTGGAGAGAAGGGACTGGTAAGGGAGATCAGGACTAAACCCCAGCCTGCATTCTACAAGAGAGAGAAGATGACACCAAGTCACTGCAACAAAGAGAGGGGGAAAAAAAACCCCAAAACCAACTAATGAAAGCTTTTGATTATATATCCACATGTGGTCACACAGACTGACCTAAGAAGACTAACTTAAAGACAATAGAAAGGGTAATTGCCATGCACTATTTTAATAGAGGGAATTATTGATTCATGTAGAAATATGTTGCAGCTTTTTCATACATTTTGTGAAATTACATGAAGTTTAATCACTGGTTTAATTATTTGGAAACAGCAAAGTACTGTAATAGCTGAAATCTTCTGCATCTACAAGAAACTGCAGCATGCTGCACAGACAGATGCATATAACATATGGAAGAACTTTATCCTTTCTAGGATATGTCTTACACAATCAAAATTAGGGAGATACTCATCATCAAATGCACTGTCCTCTGGGATCAAAAGTTTAAAATAATTTAATTCTCACCTTATATTCCAACTTTTGACACCTGTAGTCTTTAATTGAAAAAGGTCTACAGGGAATCTACAGATTTTAACCTTCATAAACATCAAACCTAAAGGGAACACAGAACAAATTGTATTTTTTATTTGTTTGACCACAAGATGGAGAGGTTTTAGAATTATATATGATACAGCTAAGAGAGAGTTTAACTAAACTCTTCTCTGGAAGAGAATAAAACCTTGGCTGCTTTTCTGACTATGCATCTCTGGATGCGTCTGAGGCATCTCTATCTGCTTCTGTTTGTGAAGAACCATGAGTTATGAAGGAAAAGAGCGATTGGTTTTGATACTTCTTAATGCCTAATAAGAAAAGAGAGTTGACAAAAGGAAGCTTTACACTAAAAGTGCTTGCACAGAAAGTAAAAAATACCAAGATTGCATGGTGATAAGTGTATTTAACTGTGTTCAGTTTCAAGATGATCTGGTGCAGCGCACAGTACAAAAACACTGCAGTGTTGTCTACAACTACTTCAGATAGGAACAGATATTCAAAAACAGTCAAGGAATTCACTCAAGCTAAGAAAGGCAAGATGGTAGATTTAAAAAAAAATCTATGTGTTTGCCTGAACATATGAGTCAGCAAGTGCCTGCAATGTCTATTTTAATGTGGATTTTTTTTGTACAGTCAACTTACTCCATCCTTAAGGCACACAATTGTTCCTTAGTGGGTGTAGTTTGTATCATAAACCAGCTGAAAATGCAGTTGTCTTGAAGCTCTGCTGAAGCATAGCTTATATAAGCCACTAGTTTGCACCTAGACATTGTATTTTGGGAAGCTCTTAAAATTAAGTGTTCTGCTGGAAGCCAAAAGTGGTGCTCTTGTAGCAATTGGCCCTGGCTGATGAAGTGTGAAAACTGACATTATTCCTGTATCATGAACATCTAATTTGCAAGAGAGGGAAAGAAATAGGGAAAAAGTTGTAGCTTCTTGGAGTATGCAGTCAGTGTGACAGCAAATCATAATTGTAGGATTGATGAGATTTGTGCAAAGCTGTTGGTGAGAAAATGTTTTGCTAGGTAATTTTTAAAGAAGTGATTTTTTTAATCTTAGTGATGATTGTGTCTGTGCTATTATATGCTGAACATGGTATTATAAAACAACAGAAAAAGAATTATATCATTTATTTATACAAATATGTACTTGTTGCTAAGCTTCACTCACATTTTGGCAAGACAACCTCAAGTCATATTTTGCCTATAAAACTGTAATTAAGCTTTTAGGCTGGGAAAAAAGTGCAAGTTCAATTCAGTATAAAGGAAATATAATTAAAAGGTCATAATCTTTATTTCAAAAGCATACTGTTTATGTTTTCAATTTTTTTTTTAAATATTTGCACTACTTGATTCAAGGCCTCCTGATTTCTTGTTAATTCTTGTTTTGTTTTGCCTCGTACTTCTTTGAAAAAGCCTCACTATACTTATGTAGACATCATATTATATTTTCTAGGTAATAAAAATCTTGACTCTTCTCTAACTTAACAAGAGGCACTTTTGTGATATGCCTTTGTCTTAATGATGTTCTCATTCCAGCTCAAGTCCCTGATGAATTCTTGTCACTGTCTGATAGTACTTTCATAGTACCTTCAGGCTAAGCCAGTGTTTTTAATAATTAGAATACTGTGGTTATAGAAGATTCCTACTAATTCTTAGCTCTGAGGAATAATCCTTTATTTTAGCAGTATCGTTTGCCTAAACATACACCAGTTAAGCATGAGAAAGGGTAAAATGAGCACCTCAGTTCGGTCATGTTTAATCCCATTTCACAGCTACTGCTTACTATACTACACAGGGCCAAGCCCTTGGAGTGGGATGTACTGATTTCTATATGGAAATCAGTGCACATGGAAAGACCATTAGCACTGCAAAAAGCCACCCAAAAGTTAGCAAGCACCAGAATGAAAGTAAGTGGTCTGTGCTGGTTTAAGGGTAAACCATCAGGAGAAATGGACCCACCACGAGAGAGATTATAAGTCAGAGTTACAATTTAGTGAAAGGTATTACAATAAATACACTGACACAAAGAGAAAAGTACTTTCAACTCACCAGAAACCCAGCAGTATAACCCAGTGTCCCAGGGCACAAGCCCAAAGGGGTTTGTTAGCCCTTGTGCTGAGACCCATGTGGTTCCTCCGAGTCTAAAGCAAAAAGAAGTGGAGAACCTGTTGGTGCAGATGATGGCTGGGGTCTGGTTGGGAGTGATGGTCACAGTCTGGTTGAGAACGGTGGTTTCCTCCTGCTGAGGTCCTGCTGCTCCTCTGGATCCGATGAGAGTAGTCCCCAAGGTCTTCTTACTCCCGCTTATGTACCTTCAGGGATCACCCAGTCCCTCCCCCAGGGCAGGGACTCACACAATGGGTGATTAACTCTGAGTCATGGGGTATTGTTGAACCATTGATGGCCCATTAGCAGCCATGCCCCCTCAGGCTGGGTGTGAAGGTGCTAACGACTCCCTGGGCAGCTGCTGCAAATGGTCCATTGTTCTTGGGAAATGAATAGAGGGGGTAGAATACATAGCTTTGATCACCCCCACACAGTGATAACTGGTCCCACCTGCTGAACTAGAACAGGTCCCAGTGCAGTTTAATATCCTTTGGTGCAAATGTTGTGATCATGTGAAATGCTATAGGACTGTGGCTCCTCCCACTGCACAGGACAAGCCCTGTGAATTAGACTCCTTACCTGGAGCTCTTCTTTTCACCTTCCTCCAGACGTGACATTTTCCTGTCACATACCTCCTTGTTCTCCAAGCTGTAGCAAGATGTTTTGGCACTCAGTGTCTCCTCTCTCCTTTCCCTACCAGGATCTTCCTAGTTCCTGCTACCATCTTTTGCTCACCAGTTGCTGTGGTGAGCACAGGACACCTGAGGGGACTACTGGACACCCTTGTCAGAATAGTTGTGCCTTTTCCTAGCCCCAATGGGGGTGCTTCTTTCACTATTCCTACTGTGGACTTGCTTCACCCATTTGCTTCCTCTCTTGCAGGCATCACTTTTCCCATTGTTCCTTTGACCAACGTAGTTTCCTTCACCTCACACCCGGGCATGGCGATGGGTCACTGCAAAGCAGGGATCTCATGGCTCTGCTGTGATACAGCACAACTGCTCCACAGCTGCAGAGAGACTAAACGGAGCCCACGTTAGGTAAAGCCTGGAATAAAAAGGGGAGTAAAATCTGGGATAGAGAGATTCTGTAAACAAATTTTGCACAGGAATAGCAGGTAACAACAATTGAAACAAGTTTAGTAGACAGGAAAGGGCACATTCCTGATAAGGAAGCAATTCTACCAAATTTAGCATCAGTTGTAAAAGAATTAGAATTTTTGTAAGGGACAAAGGTGAAATGTCATATGGCTGTCTGGTTGTGTAAATAACTAAAAAACATCTTTTTCCTAAACTGATTTTCAAGGGTAGATGTTTGCCAAGACTGCATCTCCCTTATATAAAAATTCACAACATGAGTCATAAACCCATCTTCAGATTTTTGACCAAATTGATTGAAGTTTGAGAAGTTAAGTAATTGAAAATAAGATTTTTAGTGGACAACATGAGATAATGCCAAAAGTCGTGCTACAACCTAGGCAAAACAGAGTTTATTCACTTTTGCAACCAGTGGAGCTTTCTCAAGTTGCCAACGTTTAATTTCTAGTTGCTTAGTTTGGGGGAGGGAAGAGAAGGCGCATTGCAGACATTAGAACAGAAATCGTCTTGAAGACCTGAAGGAATCTTAAAGATGAATTCTTTTTCAAGTCTAATGATACTTAATAATGACAACTCTTGTTTAAGGTAGGTGGTAATTCCACTTAATGAGAACATTTACCAATGACTGTCTTTTTCGAAGAGCTCTTTTTAACTCCTCTGATCATTGCTTTTAGTATTTCTTCAGCTGTGAAACATGCATAGAAATCTAATTGTAGTTGTTGCTACCTTTCAAGCTACGTGAACTTACTTGTTAACTGCTATGAACAGTATGATCCAATAGATGTATGCCATTTCCTCCATTCTTTGGGAATTACTTATCAACAGGTTCGATTTCATGCTGCAGGCTGTACTATGCCACAGCCTTTCACATCCTTGCTAGCTCAAAGGATATATTCAGTGTTAGAAATGCACATGGAAGCATGGTTCCCATGCACTTACATACAATTTTTTGGGATCATTTGGATTATCATGAACTGTGCAGCTGGCAGGGAAGCAGCATTAGTGTTAAATGATACCTATTATCCAGGAATTATTCTTACTGAGGATAGAAAGCATTCTGGTAATATCCCAGTCCAAAAGCTACTCTTATGGTCTCTAATCTTGCCACCTCAGAAGGAAATTGCTACCAATGTCAGCAGGAGTCATATTCGTATCTACTTTGCAGTAAAAGACTTTGGAGGAAATCTTATCAGTGTACCAAGAATAGAATTTAGGCTCTTCTGCCTGTTAATCAGACATACAGCCGTCCTCCTGACACGCACTTCCTGAAAGATTTTGCATTGCTTAACCAGTTTTGGTTATAAACAAGTTAATAATGTGCATCCTGGACCACTGAGGTGGTATGCACTAGCCTGACCATCAGGAGAAAAGAACTCACTTAAATTCTTTCTGGGATCTCCTGACAATGATGTGAGGGAAAGTATCAAACAATGTAATAGGAGTGGATCTGTACAGGGAGAGCACTGGTGATGAGAGCCTGATATCCATCCCATAGGCACTTTGAGTGCGAGTAGAGAAGCAGTCCCTGGATATGGATAGAATGGCTGCACATTGGAGTGCAGCACAATGTCTCTTGGTTTCAACTGAGAAGGCAGTTTGCACTTGAAAACTGCTCTGTGATGAGAACCAAGTAGATAAGTTAGGATGATCAGGAGATTTGCTTCAAAATTGCACCCAAACAAAAATGCTAAACCAAATGTACCCAAAGTAAGTGTGAGAAGTATGCTGCTGTTTTTAGATCACCTGTGTCTGACTGGCCCCCCAAAGAAAGAGTGTAAAGAACTATAATCACATTTGCCTCATTTCAAAGAAAGCTGATTTCATATGAAAAAAACTCAAGACAGTGCTTCCCAGCAATACTTAAGAGCTTCTACTATATGGGAACAGAAAACTGATACCCTATAGAGTCTTCCTTTTTATACTGGAACTAAAGTTATAGGCAGACTTTGGCCTAGTCCTCGATACCACTTCCAAACACAAGGTTACATGTAGCTAGATAG
The DNA here is from genome assembly GCA_013396755.1 of Sclerurus mexicanus. Lineage (NCBI taxonomy): Eukaryota > Metazoa > Chordata > Aves > Passeriformes > Furnariidae > Sclerurus > Sclerurus mexicanus. Next base: position 286,170 of record VWZF01007068.1, on the reverse strand, counting down.
ATGAATTTGAAAACTTGCTAAAAATACTATGTTGGGTTATTTCTCATGCATGCAAATTTATCCCATCTCTCTTAATTCATTAGAAAAAATCACCTCAAAGAAAAAAATATTATGATCACAATGTAATCCTCAACTCAAATTCCTCTGGTATTAATTGAACAGGATTTTAAGAAGATTAAAAGTATTTTCCATGAGGGATGAAATATATTTAATCTTTTATTGCAAAAGCTCAAGTTCCTTAATGTCAGGTTAGAAGATTATCTAAGGACATAGAAAAGAAAGCCTAATGACTAATCTATGTAAGCTTACTTTCCTGAAATTTGCCACTGTGGGAGTACTAACATGCATAAATTAAAAGAATTGTTAAGCAATGTTTATCTGTGTTCTTTTCTGAATGGGGCTAAATCAGCTGGTTGTTAAAATCCATAGCTTGTACTAACCCCCACTGTATCCCACAGCAGGATTAGCAAAAGTGAAGCATTCTGCAAATGCAAGGCCAGGAGAGTTTTCCTCCCAAATGCAGAGGTTTACAGACAAATCCACAATAAAATGTGTTGGGCAAACTTAGAAAGTCACCTATTTACTTTGTGGTTTGGAAGAATCCTCTAATTCTAATGACTTAACCTCTTTTCCTCTAATCTTAGATGTACAGTCAGACTTGGTAGCAAGATCTGGGGATATTAAAGTGCTGTCAAAAGACAGCAGGGTTTTTCCCACATGTATTCTGCAAGTGTGATATCCAAAGATGCCAAGAAATGATTTTATGAGCAGATATTACACACAGTGAGGCTAAGTGAGCCATACCTGAACACAGAACTTTTCAAAGGTTTGTGATTTTGGGCAGGATAGGAAAAAACTAAGGAAGAATGATGTCTCTTGTTTTGTAAATCCCCAGATTCAAAACTTAAACCAAGTTTCATGGGCCCAAATTTACACTGGCTTATTTTATATGAAACACTACAAATAAAAGAAATTGAATTTGAATTACCTATTGGTCCAAATACTTAAACCCCCTTGATTTGAACAGAAAGCAAGAGGTAGAAAACTTTTCAGAACTCACAGAAGCTGTAAGATTATATTCTGCAAAATTGAAGTGAAAGTTGATTATTTTACTGCTATTTTCAGCCATTTGAATAATGTTTCTAAGCAATAGCAATTATGTTAGAGTCTTTTTTCCACTTTCACATGTAGAAGTTTTGAGTAGCAGATAGCAAGAGAAATGTGAGGGGATATATGCAAGTATTCCCCATAAGCAAAGCGCCTGCTAAAACAGGAGTTGCTGTCTTATCTGGATCTGAAAAACTGCAAGTACAGAGTAAGTTACCACATGCAGAAAACCAGAAACAAACAACAAAATTGTAATGGGCAAGTATAAAATGGCTTGGTTCTTTTACTGTATTTATGTGTGCCATTCCACTTCAAATCACTGAAGTCAACAGAGAGAAAAGCTTTTGGGGGCTACTGGATTTGAAACACAATATAGAAAATTATAGAAAATTACATGAGTGTTAAAAATTTCCCCAAGTACGTGGAATAGATTAACAACATTATAACTACAGTTAATTTTTTTTTGTCTTTTTGTTTGAGTTGATACCTAAATACACAATAACATTTGAAGAATGAAGTTGTAAAAGGTAAGATTAGAAGCCACAGTGATTTTCTCAGATGGCAGTTGAACTGGGAAAGGAAAAACCTGTTTACCTTATGAGAACACTTTAACATAATGGCAGCATATAGATATTATTAAATTTCACTCATATTCTTGTAGCTTCACACTTCTAGAGCAAGCAAAGCCGGTTATTCTATCTTTCTTGCAAGTACTTTTTCCAACCTCTTTCATTATACTTATCAACTGTTTCAAGTCTTTTCTACTGATTTATTTCTTTCTGCAGAATATTATACACAGTTCAGTGAGACATGTAAAATGTAATATTATGACAACTGCAAAAGAATATTAAAAGCCTAAAATTTATTAGACTCAGGATAAGCATTAAATTTTTGTTTGACTAAAGGAAACACAGTAAGGAAAATTAGAGGAAAAGCCAGTCAAAGCTGTCACACTAAGTTAATGAGCAGTCTGATAAACTTCTTTTCACTCACCTCACTGGAGATCTATTAATATTTCCATGTGGCATGTATCTATGTGTTTTGCTGGAGGACTATGCTTTTATAATACATAAAGGAGTCAGATTTCTCAGTAGACCTTTTTAGTATTTCTTATTAATAGCCACATTATCAGATCTAACAAAGGATTGTACTGTAATTCTCCCATTACATTTATTAAAGTATTGATCAGCTTTACAGTTTCACTCAGATGCAACTACATTTTCAAGTACCTTTCCAAATCTGACACTTAACAGTATCCCTTGTATTTTAATTGTGATAAGTTCCTTTAGCAAGGGAACTTTTATGCAGCAGTTTCCAGTAAGCTCTTGCCCCTTTGGGACAGGTAAAATAAAATGTACACAAATGCTTTTATAAATAAAGCATGTATAATCTGAACTCTGAAGTGAGACAGAAGACAAGCCAGTCTTGCGTAGGAAGTTTCTGCCAATAACCTATGTCATGTTTACTTTTGGAAAATAAGGGGTTTTTAAATGAAGCTGTAAAATCTAATTACGTTTTCAAATTTGAAAGAAGGCACTCATTGCCCTGATACATACTGAGCTAGAAATCATCCATAATACTGTTATTATTCTTCAAGGATGGACTGATTGAAATTGCTTTTCTTATGTAGTAGCAATCTACCACTCTGGGAACGTAGTCTAGTACACAGACCATTGAAGTCTCCCAGTCTCCTCTGGGTCCTGAGGGTTGGGAAAATGTGAAATAGGGAACAAATGAGCAACTCAGAGAGGAGTTGGTACCCTCTAAAACTCCTGTATGCTGTCCAAGTGCCTCCAGTACCTCTGAGAGCCCTCCCAACACTGAGCCCTGCACCCTGTGACCACTACAGGGGTTAAAGGGGTAGTGGATACCAGTGTAGCCATTATGGGGAGGAAAGGGGGACAGAGACAAGAGGAGGTGAGCAAGAGTATTGTTAGGGCAACCAGAAACAAAGGAGGAGGTAGAGGCAAAGGGTAGAGAGAATGGTGGGAAGTGGGGTGAGAAGTCACAGCTCATCTAGAAGGGAGATGTGCCCAACTAACCCCAGAAAGGGAATGTTGTGGGAAAAGGGCGCACAACAAGATGGAAATGTCATATCAGAGAAACACACCCCCCCCCATTTGAATAAATAGAAAACTTCCCAGAAACAAGTAATTTCCTTTTGTATTTTTCACATGGCACCGACCATAACTTTGTTACCAGTGGCACTCCCCAGGTGACCACCATAATGTGCTTCTAAGCACTGTTCCCTCTCTCAGGAGGTCTCCTCCAAGCCCTTGAATACATAAGAGCTCTTGGCTTTATGAATGTTTTAGATTAGGCTCGGGGTGTAGAGAATCCATTCACAAGCTCATAAGAGAAATCACTGCATACATCTTCATAAGTTACAGATTTTTATTTTTCAGTTGTAGTCCACAGAGTAGAGACAGAAGTCAGTCTTTTAGTAACATCCTAAGAGCCATTTTTATGAAATTGAGAGCAGGAAATAAGTAATCTTTCATCAGGTACACCCTTTGACAAGAATATATTAATGCTTATATTTCCATGAAAGGATCTTAACATTCTGGTGGGAAAACTAGCATTATTATCTACAGACAGAAGATAATAGAGGCAAAAAAAGGTAGCATGTCTTTTCCAAGGTGAGTGAATCAATCATTGAAATAGCAGTCTGTTGTCAGGCCTATATATTACTCATAAGGTGATCCTTGTCTTTTTGTCTCTGGAGAATTCTTTTCCTTCTTTCTCCTCCCAATCCATTTTTTCTCCCTATTTTTCTTGCTTTCTTTCAGTTTATCTTTCCTCACTTAACCTGACTTTCTCTGATGCTAAAAAAAGGACAAAAGGCAAGAGCCTACAGGAACCAGCACAGTCATACTCTTGTCTTTGTCCAACACTGCCTTTTAATTTGTGGGAGAGAACAGCAGGAGAGATCATTTCAAGCTGTGTATATTGCTGACATGCAGTGTCAGGAAAACAGTGGCACTCCTGACTTCCTTTGAGAATGGCTCCCTCAGCCAGGATACTGTTCCCTTAATGAAGCAGCCACACAGTGCTAGGGCAGCCCAGCAGCCTTTGTTGTAATGTTCAAATCCTGTATGCATGGCAATATTTTTTGCCAGCTCTTCTAGTAATCCTGTTACATTTACAGATGTGTTGAACTTTCAGGTTTTAAATTATCAGAATAAAAAATAGCTCAATGTTTCTCATTTATTTACCAAAGTCCCATTTTTGTCACAACTGCCTTATTTTAAATGTAAATGTCCCAGCTTTACGGTTTTTAACTAAAAGAGGAGGTATAATGTAGAAGATACAATAATTAAAACCATGTAAAATACACTTTCACCTCTCTGAATGTTTCTTTATTCTTTCAGCTGTCCTGACGTCAAATTCCCCAAATCAAGATATGAAGCACATGAAAGGTTTGGGCTATTCTGTCTTTCACATCATTAAAATGTAGTGCTGTTCTTAGAATAAGCTTTGTTGCTGTCTGATAAATATTCATAAAAGTCAATGAATGCAATTCAGCAGAGTTCTGTAATCTCGCAAAATAACTTTCTAAAAAATTTCACCAAGCTCCGCTAAAATTGCCTTTTATAGTTTCTTCAGCTAAAAAAAAAAAACATACTGAGTTAAGCATTATATTATTACATATTACAGGCACAGAATTATTAGAAACTCTTCTAGAGTTGTGGGGTTTTTTTGTTCTGTGTGATAACAATAATGTTGCAGAAGCTGGTACATGTTGAAGCAACACCATAAAAGTAATGAGCAGTGTAGGGTCCTGTAAGGACTGCAGGTTTGTGCCCTGTGAGAAGGGATGTTTGGCTTGGGTGGGATGGGTATAATTTGCATAAATTTAAGCAAGATACAGAGATTTGAATTCAATTAAAATATGTTTTATTGTAGACATTGTCAAGATAATCTTCCTTGAAGTCTCTATATTAAAGTGCATAAGAGAAGTAAACCATGAGAGTAGCTAAGGATAAACTAACCCTACAGTGATCCTGACATTGTGTGTTGGGTTGAGCTGCAGTGATTTGCCCTGGGAATGTTTGATCCCTCTGAAAACAGCCACTGGGCGGTTGTCCCAGCACGCATTTGTCTGCATTCCAGCTCTAGCTGTCATCAGATCAAGGGGTTTTGTCAGGCTCTACCTTTGCACCTACACTGATTATGAGTCTGCCATTTGAGTCACTCTTTTTTCCAGGCCTGTTTAACAGCAGAGATATTTTCAGGGCAAACTGTGTTTGCAGAGAGGATGAAATTATGGAAGAACAGGTTGCAGTGCTGTTCAGTGACTGCAGAAGCACACCTGACACGAGCATTATTGGTGCTTCTCCTCCAGTTCAGCAAGGAGTATTTTGAGTTGGAACATTTTGAGGACCAGTCATGAAGTGTTACTTTCCAGCCCTCCCTGCTAGCACTCNGGCCTCCCCGCCCCTGCCCGGGCCGGGCCGGGCCGTCCCCGCTGGCGGTGGCCGGGCGGGCGCGAGGCGGAGCCGAGGAGCGGGACGCGTGCCGGAAACGTGCCGCGGACGTGCCGAGGCGGCGGCGGCTCCGGCGAGGACCGATGGATCCCGAGGGCGCGGTGAGGGGGCCGGGGAGCCGGCAGCNAAAAAAAAAAAACATACTGAGTTAAGCATTATATTATTACATATTACAGGCACAGAATTATTAGAAACTCTTCTAGAGTTGTGGGGTTTTTTTGTTCTGTGTGATAACAATAATGTTGCAGAAGCTGGTACATGTTGAAGCAACACCATAAAAGTAATGAGCAGTGTAGGGTCCTGTAAGGACTGCAGGTTTGTGCCCTGTGAGAAGGGATGTTTGGCTTGGGTGGGATGGGTATAATTTGCATAAATTTAAGCAAGATACAGAGATTTGAATTCAATTAAAATATGTTTTATTGTAGACATTGTCAAGATAATCTTCCTTGAAGTCTCTATATTAAAGTGCATAAGAGAAGTAAACCATGAGAGTAGCTAAGGATAAACTAACCCTACAGTGATCCTGACATTGTGTGTTGGGTTGAGCTGCAGTGATTTGCCCTGGGAATGTTTGATCCCTCTGAAAACAGCCACTGGGCGGTTGTCCCAGCACGCATTTGTCTGCATTCCAGCTCTAGCTGTCATCAGATCAAGGGGTTTTGTCAGGCTCTACCTTTGCACCTACACTGATTATGAGTCTGCCATTTGAGTCACTCTTTTTTCCAGGCCTGTTTAACAGCAGAGATATTTTCAGGGCAAACTGTGTTTGCAGAGAGGATGAAATTATGGAAGAACAGGTTGCAGTGCTGTTCAGTGACTGCAGAAGCACACCTGACACGAGCATTATTGGTGCTTCTCCTCCAGTTCAGCAAGGAGTATTTTGAGTTGGAACATTTTGAGGACCAGTCATGAAGTGTTACTTTCCAGCCCTCCCTGCTAGCACTCCCCAAATTGTCTCTGTAAGGTTACCCCAGGCCTGCTGCTGTACAGCTGTTCTCAGGGCGGCCTGCCTGCTTCAGAGTCACTTTGGGGAAGACTCTTTGAGCTGAAACAAGCACCTTCATTTCTTCAAGCTGACGGCTGTAAAGTCTGACTTATGCTTTTGTCCCCCATCAATTACGGCCTGCTAAGCCACACACAGGCAACTGGGCGTTTTTGCATTTCTCCCGCAGAGGCCAGGTGAAGCGCGTGGCCCTCTTTTCTTCCCCGTTTAGGTGGGAGGTT
>VWZF01007068.1:210798-279297 GCA_013396755.1 Sclerurus mexicanus | reverse complement strand
AACGTGCCGCGGACGTGCCGAGGCGGCGGCGGCTCCGGCGAGGACCGATGGATCCCGAGGGCGCGGTGAGGGGGCCGGGGAGCCGGCAGCGAGGGAGGGAAGGAAGGAGGGAGGGAAGGCAAGCAGGCAGGCCGGCAGGAGGAGCGGGAGCTTGTCCGCCCCGCCGGGCTGGCCCGGGTCGGCGCCGCCGCCATTTTGTCAGCGGCCCCTCAGGCCGCGGGTGTGAGCACAGAAACAGCGCTCCTGCCGAGGGGCAGTCGCCAAACACGCTAAATAATCCATTAAAGCGTTATTAAATGTGCATGGCCATGTTATTTGGGGAAAGTGATGAAAAGGAAGTTTAAAAACCAGTGGGAACGGATGTGCTGTTAGTACGTATTTGTTATTATTGCCACACTGGCAATGAAGAGATGGTTATCAGAATACGATTTTTAATATTTAACCTCGAAAACTCACGGGGATTCATTGTATTGGGGGTTCACAAGTGATGTGTTTAGTTCCTCGTTTCTTCCATTTGGGGTGTTTGGNGAGCCCGCCGTGGGTGCCAGCCCGTGTGCCCGAGGCGCGGGGCAGCGCCACCGGCAGGGAGGGGCGCGGGCAGAGGCACGGCCGGCCAGGGAGCCCGGCAGGGCACGCGGGCCTTCCGCAAGNCGGATGTGCTGTTAGTACGTATTTGTTATTATTGCCACACTGGCAATGAAGAGATGGTTATCAGAATACGATTTTTAATATTTAACCTCGAAAACTCACGGGGATTCATTGTATTGGGGGTTCACAAGTGATGTGTTTAGTTCCTCGTTTCTTCCATTTGGGGTGTTTGGGTTTGTTTTGTTTTGCTTTTTAATAAGACAGCTCTTAAAAGTTGTATGGAGAAAATGCTATCTGAGCTCCTTGAGGTAAGGAGTACGTTTTGGCTGTGGTGTTAATTGTTATAGTTAAATTCGGAAGCTTCCCTGCTGAACACAATTGCCAGATGATTATACAATTGGAGTATTGTCTTTGGTGTGAGAGGCAGTGACCTGTCTCATCCTTCGAGAGTTTTTCTCTGTGAAAAAACAGTTCTCTTTCTGAAACCTTTGGCATTGTAGCAGCTATGTTTGTTCCTTGCCCAGTGGTGTTGGTTTTTATTCAGGTTTGGTGGTGCTCTAGGTTAACAATTCAGTAGGAGAAATGCCTATTAGATTCTGCTGAGTAGATCGGGTTAATGAGACTGGGTTTTCCCCTGCCCCAAATGTGTGTTTTAGTAAATTTGGAAAGGACTTTGTCTTTCCTAAACTGCATGAATTAAGCTGGATTTATTGTCTTTAAGGTATCCAAAAACACAGAATTAGAAGGGGTAATTCCCAGGAAGCTAAGGAATACAAAATAATCCTAGAAAGGTTTGCAGAGCAAACAAAAATACAGCTTTTTTCCTGACATTTTTTTAATTACTGATCTTCCATTTCTAGCTGCACTGTGTCAGCCTTCATTTTTTTGTGTATTCTCCCAAAGATAAGTGATTTGCGTTTTTTCAGGAATGCTTAGGAGGCACAGCAAAGAAAATGCTGTCCTGTCAGTGAGAGAGAGGCAAAATCTCTAAGTAAGATAGTGTAAATGAAAGGTGGATTCCATGAGGAGAACTGTTTTAAGAGCACTTAATTTTCCATTCTGGTTTCTGAGAGGCTAAAACATACGGATTCCATAAGAAGCAAATAAATTTTATACTAGGTGCAGTTGCTTTCTGTGTTTGAAATATACTTGGATGTGTTTTGTTGGAAAAGTTTTAAGGGTTGAACAATAACAAGAAAAAATACATTTATCTTGGAAATTCTTTCAAAAGAGAGGTTGGATGCTGACCCCAAGATTGCCACTTTTAGTTTTCACTTTATTTATTATTAGCTGTGTTACCCACATTATGCAGCAGCTGCCTGTGTCATTGTGGGCTCCTTCCCTAGTGGTACTGTCAGGGCACTAGAGCCCCGGACTGGTTTTAGTAAGGTGTTTCTTGTTTGGTTTTTTGGGGGAAGGAGGATGGAATACCACAGCAATAATGGTCTTGAAGCCTTTATTGCAATTTCTGTTGGAGAAGTTAGTGACAATACTATGTGACTGCTTTACAGCTATCATCTCATAGTTAGGATTGACTTTGTAAGGCAGTATGAGTTTGTTTTGGAAAGAGTTTCCAATAAAATTAGCTCATAGGTGGAAGTTAAAATATCAGGAAGACTTTGGTAATGGCTTCCATGAAGATCCCACTATACCATATTCCTTTATTGGGGTAAGAGCAACCTGGTTGCTCTTCTACAGAGGGAATTTCTCTTTAGGCCACTGTGTGCTGTGTTTGTAGGCCAAGAGGGTGTTGAATTAAAAGAGTAGTTGTCAAGAGCTGTTCTCATCAGTTATACAGAACTTGTTGATTTTATGTGGTGGAATTACGAGTGCTTGGCACTTGGAAAATCATCTAGAAGCTATTGCAAAGGGTAGAGTTTTGTAGATGTATGTGAGAGCAGAGATTATTATAAATGTCTATTCTATGTAGGTTTAAAATAAGGGCTTCTAATAGATATAAAATAATTTCTGAAATAGAATACATAAGTTGAGATTTATACATCAGAGTGCTGTGCAAATTGAACCAAGGATGATAGATTAGGCCCTAAATGTCTAATTTGTAAAGGTGTTAAACATGGAACTTCAGACCATAGTCACTGTGTTACTGAATTGCTTAAAACTAAGCTTGTGTTTAAACACTGAGCTGCATTCTGAATAAAAATACATTTCGTTGTTCAGCATTTGCTGGGCCTTCCAAAAAATTCTGTGTGTGTTGTCTGTTGAGAGTTGTTTCACCTACTGACAAATAACATAAGGTTTTGAAAATATTTTCTTTCAATCAGCAGGTGACTGATCAGATGCAAACAGAATCTTTATCTTCGTGTCCCAGCGCTGTGTCCCCGGTGCAATTAAATAATCTCATCGGTTCTCCGAGGTTTGGAACAGTTACTCCAAATCGTGTCTTTGTGGGAGGAATTGATTTTAAGGTAATTTTTTTCCTATTTTTGCTGCTAAATGATAATTTATAACCCTATAAAAATCAACAGGAAAAAGAGAATCATGTGTGTTTGCTTAGGTGGTAAGTGCCCTTCACTGTAACATCCAAATCAATAGTAGAGAAAAAAGCTTGAAGCCTTGATTTACATAGTTGTCCTCTAAGGCTGACTCAGTACACTGAGGTGCTAGAAGCTTTTGACATACCAGGTCTTCGGAATTTTCTCTTTTCAAAGAAGATGGCTTTTGTCATCAGTAGAACTTGTGATGGAAAAGTATGTAGAAGTTGTTTTTATGTATAATACCTAGTGTAATTTAATAAAGTGTCCCAATGTGACATACGGCAAACAAGGCAAATGTCAGTAGCTTCAGTGCTTCTAGCACTTCTCTTCCAGTTCAAAGAAGCTATGGTGCAAGTATTCCTCACTTGCCAAAGTAATTTTCTCAAAGACGAGTGTTTGTTTTTAAAGCAAATATGAAAACATTTTGGGGTAATTTGTGCTACTGATCTTAATTCTTAGAATGCCTGTGCCTTTGTGTATTCCCTAAAACCCTCAAATAGTAGTGAATGAATATTGAGCCACTCATATGCTGATTAGTTGCTTTCAACATTTGTGACAAGACACTTGCTAGATCTTTATACTAGCTACTCTTTTTTTTTTCTGTCTTTCCACTTTAGATAACGCATTAAACCATTGAATTTTTGCAAAACATGCTTGGTCTGCTTAGCTGTTGCTTTGTTCCTACCAAGTGTATCTTCTCTGCCTTAATCCTCCTAGACTGAGGATCTTTTTAGTGCAAACTCATTTGAAGAGCAGCAAGAATTTACAATTCCCTCCGACTTTTTAGCATAACAAATACAAGAAATTCCAGGATCATCTAGCTCGTTTGGCTGAGATAATTCAAATAGAGGTGTTCATAATTCAAGAGATGTTATACAAGGCCTTCAGGATATTTAGGCTTTATCAAAGTGGCGCAGAAGCTTTTTGCACTAAATGTAAGCAAATTACTAGAGGTATAAAAAGAGTTTTCTTGCTCTGTCTGCACTGCAGCTTCAGAGGTTAAAACACTTTTCTGCCTAACATATCAATATTCTTGTTAATTACCCTAGTTACTGTTCATTTTGAGGGGTTTCTTGATTTCTTGGTTCAGTTGCTGAGTTTAAATGTGTTTCTAAGCATAAAAAGGATGGAATATTTTGGGGGGGGAGAGGAAATAGAAGATATGAAACCTCTATAAACATTTTAGTTACTCTTTCATTTGCTGTGGCACTTTATATCAGTCTTTAAATTTCTGATCAAATCATAGGATTTATGTGTCAGCCTTGAATTGTTTTCTATTGGGAATCTCATGTCAAAAAGTATGGGGTTTTGTGTGGGTTTTTTTACCCCAGCGATCTTACTCAAGTCAGCTGGGCGTATATAAAAGCTATTCACTTTATTTTTGTGAAAAAGGGAGACAATGAAAACTTACTTGCTTTCCTGCAAGCTCTTTTGTAATTTAGCCAGGTACCACCATTTGGACCATCACTGCAGCAGTCGTTCCTGTTCATAAGAGGAAACATATGGCTTCTTAAATTTAGAGAAACAATTTAGTAAGAGAAGTTGGAGTGGGGAATGTTTTCATCTTGGTCTGAGGACCTCTTTCTTTAGAGGTGTGGGCCATCTTAGGCTAATGCTAACCCTTCACCTATGTCATTCTTAAGAGTCTGACTAGTGACTTTGTCTTGTAATTAAGAAAAGACAAGTCCTGAAGGTGTTTCTGGTGAGGTGCTTGATGCCGTATTTGTACACATACTTGCACATTTCATTGTGCATCTTAGAAGAGTGTTTCCTTCTTATTCCCCTTCAGTGCACTGCTCTGCACGTGAACCTTTGTCTTTCCAAGTTTATGGTCTTGTGTGGCAGTCCCTCCTGTCTCTGGATGACACTTAGCACTGATCAATTTCAGCCTTGGATGAGGCAGATAAACCTTCAATGTGCTGGAAAGGATTTACTAGTTTGTATACATATAATTAATAAGAATAGAAGTCATTCATTCATACCAGTACTGCTTTACTGCTACTGTAAGATAAGGAAAAGTATAGATGAATGATGCATGCATATAACTCTACCTCTTCCAGGGGAGCATGTAGAACAAAACTTGAAAATCTCCAATACGGTGTTTAGGGCACCATATGTGATACAAGCTTACATTGTGAAAAAAGATTCATAGAAGGTAGGGGAGCGCTCACCTTAGGTGTGCCTTTATGTTGGAACATTGGCTTGCTCCATGCATACTCAGAAGGGAGCAGTTTCTTCCAAGTTGGTTTAGACCATTCTCCACTGAAAAAAACCTTTGCTTACTTAACTTATAGTGGGGAGTTCCTGTGGTGTGCCTGTACATATTTGCAGAGTCTCAAGTTAAAACTACTTCAGAGAGAGGGACCATGGTGTATTCAGTGAGTTCGACCCCGAATCATTGTGGTTTAGTGGGAATTTTTTTCATGTATGTGGCCTATGTATAGCTCATCCTTCATGGAAGCCTATGTAACCTGATGTTTCGAAGTCCGAAAATATGGTAGTCATTTTTCATACTGTAAGCTGCTCTACGACATAATTCGCAGAAACTAAAATTCAGGTCTAGTAAAGCTGCCCTAGTGGTCTTAGCTGTAAAAGGATAGTTGTTACATAAATTCACTAAAGAGAAGTTTTAATGACTTTCCACAATTATTGCTCAATAAGAAATGCAGTTAATTCATAGAAATTAAACAGGCTGTGAGGCTCATACGTGTTCATTGTTCTCTCTTTGTATCCAGGGTTTTAATTAGTTAGTAGGAAACTTTATCCAAAGTATGTCCATTAAAAGTCCTATGGTAGATATTAACTGAGTAACTATGCAAACCAACTTTTCCTTCTTTTTTTCCCCCCCCCTCTTGATTTACTGTACTAGACTAATGAAAATGACCTGAAGAAGTTTTTTGCTCAGTATGGCAGTGTGAGAGAAGTGAAGATAATAAATGACAGAGCTGGAGTATCAAAGGGGTTAGTATAGTAGAATAAGCTTGTTGTGGAAATGGAAAATATAACAGAAATCTGACTGACTCTAGTAAATTCAATTGATTTTCATAGCTCAGAATATTATTTTTTTCATTGATGTTCCCAGCTAATCCATCTTTGCAAAAATCTGTTCTTGCCCTTTAACACATCCATATAAATGTCTCTGTAATTTACTTAACTAAAATTATAGTCATGTTTTTAGAAGATGAAGCTGTGTGCAACTAGGACAAAATCAATAGTTTTCAGTTTTTCAGGGTTTTCTTAATGACAGTTATTTAAGTAGATTATCCTAAAATGGTTATTTAGCTATTAAATATATTTATTTCTATTACTGAAAGCCAGTTTGGAAAGAAGCCTAAAAATGGAAGAGGTGAGATACACCTGATTGTGCTGGAGTGCATGGCAGTAACTGAGATTTTGTGTGGCGACTTTTGGAACAAGAGCATAGGGGACAAATCTGACAGTGAATTGTGATTACAGAAAAGGGGGACTAAGACTGGAAGTCAACAGTAAGAGAAATGCTGAAGAGCAAACCTGGAGAAAGATGAAGATCGCATGGTAAAACTATTGCTAGAACCCAAAGGACAGTGACGTGAATAAGGCAGGGAAGTGCACTACCACAGAAGGGTGGAAAGAGGGCTGAAGCAAAAAGGAATGTGGAAAATTCTCTCCTGAACTGTAGCCTCTCAATGCTGCCAGAGCTTAACATATATCAGCAAGTTACACTCAGAGCTGCAGATCTTGGCACAGAGTGCGCACTTGCATGACATGGTGGACTTGGTCTTGGTCCCAGATTGGTCACTAAGCCACTTGCATTGTATGAAATTCAAAAAAATATCTGAGATTTGCCGTATTTGTGTCTGTATAACGTATAAAAAATATGCAATTGTGATTGCCAACATGCATCTCACAGTAAGTATATTGGAAAATAATTGCTTTACACGGTGGTGGGATTTCTTTGGAAATCCAAACACAGACTTCATTGCTTCTTCTTGGAAAGCGTTTTAAAAAACTGATGAGTTTGTGATTATGTCTATTAGTTTATTGTCCAGACAAGCCATGGAATGTAAAGTCTGTGTAGATAAGGTCCCAGGTAGGAAAATAGGTTGTGTTTTTTGAACTTGGAAATGTTTCCAGGTTTGTTTAGAGCAGACAATACAAGAAAAGCCCACAGATTTAAAAGAATGGCTGATCCGACTTACTGAGCCTCTGTACTCAAATAAGCATGGAAACACACACAAAGAAAGATAACTTGTATTGCAAAATCTGATCTGCTGCCAGAGGCAATCTTGGTATCACCTGAAATCTGACTCTGAGCAATGAGCCATGACCCTAACAATTTGTGTATACAAATATACTAAAAGTTTTCAAAAAAAGATTTGAAATTCAGAAAGTCAGATTGGGGAGTGGATATTTTTGATTTTACATGTGTATTATAGATGATCAGATACTTGCTTGGTACAGTCAGTGCCACATTCAGTGGCCTATATTGCTCTGGGAATGAACTGAGGGGATTTGGAAAAGCAGAAGTTACGCATGGAAAACCTGCTTAATTTACTGCAGCAGCTAGAAGAGGTATGGTGAAAGGCATACTATGTCATGAAGTGTGAGAATTGCTTCATCTGTGGTCACCACAGAACTCTTTAGTGCTAATCATGTTAAGAATTACAGGAATAATTCACAGATAAACACTGTCTCTGCATTGCTGCTTTTTCTAAGAACTCAGTTTAAAATAGTGAATAGTGCTTGTGGAAGTGTGGAGCATTCACAGTTGTTTCTGAAGTAGTTTGAAGCTGTACTATGAATTACAATATAATAATAATTTAAGGAAAAAACCCAAACATCCCAAGTGTCTCATCTTGGTCACACATGAAAAGTGGAAGCTTTAGATCAAAATATTTGCTTAATAGCAATGAAGAACATAGGCTGAGTAACAAGGATAGCTTTCTGTGTGGGCTTCTCATTGGCAGTGATATGTTACCACATAGTTAATAAGAAAAGCATTAAGAATGCAGTTGTTAATGCAGTCTTTACTTCTGTGATTGTTTTTTACCCCGTAGTTTACCATGTAATGTGACTTGTACTGTGTATCGACTAAGAATGTGCAGTGTCTGTAAATATGAACTCTAGAGGCTTAGATTCTATAATTTCCGTTTAGGTATGGCTTCGTTACTTTTGAAACCCAAGAAGAGGCACAGAAGATTTTACAAGATGTAAGCAGTAGTTCCTGTTGTTTTTATCTCTTAAATAATTCATTTCATATTAGTCAGGAGTAGCTCGGGTTGTCTGGTCCTCTCTTTGCCAATTTGAAAATCTGGTAAGTTTGGTCTCATAGTTAATAAAATGGTTTAAAGAGATCTAAGATAAGACTTATACTGAGATCTTGTGGAACTGGGGAAGGAAGTTGCTAGTTCACAGTATTGTTCTTGACTTTGACATCCAGTCTTTATGTTCTTGGTCTCTGTGGGGTCTACAGTAAGTACAGAATCACAAAAACTTTATCCTTCAGAATTGCTTTCATTTGCTTTACTAGAAAATCCACTGCTGTCAAGATTTTTACGGGGAGTTGAGAAGGTAACTGCTGGCTTTTATTCTGACACGTTTGTCAGACCTGATGTCATTCTTTTTAGTAACAATTAGCTTCACTTGAAGTCTTAAATGATGAAGCTCCTGTCATGTACCTTTTGCTTCTCCTCTAAGCCACATTACTGTGTTGACACTCCTTGCAGAGTCTCCCTTGAGACATTGCTAGCTCTTCAGCTCATTTTCTTTTGTTAAATGTATGCTCGCTTTTCTGGTTGGAACATACTGGAGAGATCTGTCAGTCAGGATTTACTCATTCATGTGAGGGAATCCAGGTGCAGGGGAAAAAAACCAGAGAAAATGGCATCCAAGACTTGCAAATTGCCTTCTCACAGTTTATAAAGCTGGTTAAAATGTTGACATTCCGAACCTTTGGAAATTTGTGTATTAAAATTCAAAATAAGGGTTGATATTTTCAAAGAAATTTTTAGTGTGTTTTCAAAAAATACAGTTATGTGGAGCCAAAAGAGTACACAGACAGGAACTTCCTGAGTCAGCTGGTTTTCTCTTTTTGTTTTAATTGCTTTATTTCTGTAAACTAAACACCAGTGACGGTGAGTACTGTTGTGAAAATGGCTTAGTATATTTGCCTCTGTTGTAACTGAAAGGCTGCAACATGTGAAGTCTTACTGGTGTCTTACTTTTTCTACTCTAAGTCCTTTAATTTAAACTTTCTGCAGTTCTATCACCTTTTTCATCTTACATATTTCCACTACTTCATATTCATCTAAAGATCATTAGCATCTAGATCTTTCTCCATTTTAAGGTGAGGGTTTCTAGGCTTTAATGGAAATTAATGCTTTTCATTTTCTATTCTTGAATTTTTATATGATATTCTAATCATCATTTGTGCTGAATTTTTTTTATCCTATTTTTCTATTGTGAGTAATGTGTCCAGAAATTTCTTTTTCCGTGTTGCAGTCTTCTAAACTATTAAATTGTGTTAGTATTGAGAACAGACCTTGAGGAGTTTTACCAGCTTACTCTTCTCTGGACATATCCTATTAATACTAGTGCTACTTCTTCCTGTCTTTCTGAAGTGACTTTTTTATTCCTCCAGTTTCTCCTCCTAGTCTTCACTTTCTGTAGCATCATCTAATTTTGCATGCATTGCAATAGTCTTGCTTTGAAGAAGTCTTTACAGCTTAGATATTTCTCTCAACTGTGAAAGTTGTGTAAAAAAAACAAGGTTCTAACTTCTCATGGATCATATCATCAAACGCACTGCGTTGGGGAGAATCATCTTCATATTGTCTGTGTTGGAATGCAGTTCGACTGAAGTGCATGTCTGTTTTCTAGGAGTTGCTCTGTGTTTTAACATGTTCTCTGTTTTAATACATATAGGTATGTTTGCTATAACTAATACTTGTTTATGAACTTCCAAACTGAACAAAATAGTTTAGCCTCTTTTCTTGCTTTAAATCTAATAGGTGGGAAGAAGTTCTAAGGCAGTCATGAGTGAATATGTGCATGCTTTACATTCAATCCTTATCTGATGATTTTCATAGACTTTCTTGTTCCAGTCTCTTGTAAAATATTGTCATGATCACAAAAAAAATTTAGTCTTTATACTTGAAATTGTCTTACATACACATGCACTCTTTTAAAAGCAGTAAATACATGAGACCTAAAATGGAAAAAATTCACTGACAATTACAGACATCAGTTGTGAATCAAGAGGCTCCATGAGAAGTAAGTAATGCTTGAAATGACTAGTGATTAGTTTTGTGTATGTGCAGTCTAAAATTAGGATGGAAAAGGAATTAGTGTAGCTTTGCGGGTTTTTTGCAATGCATTTTAAATAAAAAGGGAGAGTGAAACTTAATAAGTGCCGTGTCTACTTGTGATTTTCATTTCTCAGATGCCTAGATCTGCGTAGAAAGTAATGTCTTTCTTTAATTCTAGGCTAAAAAACTCAATTATAAGGATAAGAAGTTGAATATTGGTCCAGCAATAAGAAAGCAACAACTACGGAGTCCTAATGCTCGTATGTATTTTTACTAGCATTTGTGTATTTTGTGTATTATGAGTATTTTTAACTGAAATGTACTTGATGTTGCACTGCATTAATGCCATGCATGGAATATGCTAGGAGTGGTTTGCAGTGGAAGTAAATACATGCCAGTAGAAATGTCCAAATAAATAGACTTACGGACTTTTGGTTCTTTTAACCTCTCTTTAATATGTTGTTTGTTTACTTTATCGGAAAAGGTTACCTATCTAAGAACAAACAATGGAAATTCAAATTGCCTGGCAGAACCTTCAATCTAAACATTTAGACTTCCTCACAGGTCCTACAGGAGGAAGCAGTCTGGATAGTTGCACCATCACTCATTGATTTTTTTTGTTATCAAAATCCATCAGGACCCTTGCATTTTGCTTTCTTTGGTAGAAACCCCAAGGTTGCAGTCACCATTCTGTTCTTGAGTTGTGTGCTGTAACATATTGAATGTATGCTGAAAACGTAGGATATAAATCACCGACTTTTAAGACAAGATCTGTGAGCTAGTCCTCAGTAAGGGCTGTATGTCAGATGTAAAATAGGTTTCTTTTTCTCTGCAGCAGGCAGTAAAGTGTACTTTGTAACTTTCCTTCAGTATCTGTCCAGTGGTAGAGTTAGGAAAAAGCCCAGCCTTTTGCCCATCTTCAGTCTGAGGACAATACAACAAAAGAATGCTGGTTTAATTCTGAAGCTTCCTTTACTTTCTGTCATGTTATCTGTTAGTTCATGTCTACACTGATCCTGTTGGTGCAGACATACTTGCTGAAGGCAGGAAGTGTGCCACCTCCTTCCTGCCCTTGTGCCTAGGTGTGCCCTTTTCCCTTGTATGAGTATATGGGATATTGTTTGCCGAGGGAAAAGGGAATATGTTATTCCAACTGTATGGCTTCTTTGCTCTAGAAATTATTCAGCATGATCTTTGCTAAGTCATTATCAAGAGGTTATATGCCCTTTTTTTCCTATGCTTTATTTCCCTTTCTGTCTCTGACTTCTCAGTTGTGTTGCCTGACTCGTGGTGATTCCTTCCTCTGACTCTTGTGCTGAATATGTATATTGATAGAAAAGGGACATATCTCTGACTGTGTGTTTTAATTCTGAGACCTGAGAGAACAGAGGAGGGGAAAAAAATAAAAATTGAAGAAAGCTGCTGTGTCCTTTTGAGATCTGTCTGTGGACCTGTTGGATTACCTCTAATCTCTCATGCCTAGGATAGTTCTGTGATACAAGATCATATTGGCATCCAGGGACATATCCTAGGGTCTGATTTCAGTGTGTCTGCTCTCATGCTCAATGTATCTAACATTAGTTGCTAGGATACTTTGTCCTACTACAACTCATCCTAGGTACATGAAGCCAGAACACCTAGACTTGCTGTATCACTGTAGAGCTGTGGTTATATTATATTTAGCAGAATTAAAAAGCTAGCCAATATATTGCTGTCCTCTACAGCTCACATCTAATCTAGTGCTTGTCTTCCAAAAATTACTTTTAGCTCTTCTGTCATCACAGGATGTTTTGTGGCAAGTGCTTTGAACGTGCTGGGAGGACCACCTGATTTGCTTTTCCCCAGCATCAGAATGTATTTTTCCATCACAGTGAGGTTGCTGGAATGGATGCAGAAGATTTTCTTTTACTTTGCCAGAGACTAGTCAATACTGGCAGAAAGTTTGTGCAATGTACTCTGTAATTAGTGAAGTAGACAGGGTTGTTGGCCATGAGATCCTGTTGATCTCCTTTTTTGAGATCAGTAAGTGCTATTCTAGATTACTTAGTGGAGCTGGCGCAGCCCTTAGGTTTTCTAAGGTATGCTTAATGTTCTCCTAACAAGTGTCTTAGCCTGACCTGTCTATGGATAATATTTCAGCTGTATTGTATCCAAATGTCTTCAGGCTTTTCTAGGAATTAGTCAAACTCTTACTATCAATAAAAGTGAATCACTCTGAGACCCTTCTTAGTCTTCCTCTGAATATACTGGTGATCTCTGCAGTGTTCTGTCTGTCCATAAAATGGCACTTCATGGTGGCACTTACCTTTGTAAGGAAAACTTTGGAAAACTGAAAATTGCTTAGTGATTTACATTATATTGTGTTCTTCCTGATTTTTTTCCTGTGCTATGTTATACTTATGTGATTTCAAGATTTCAGTTTCAGTTGGTTTTAGTGCTTGAATTTTGTTTCAGCTGCATCTGAGTATGTGGAGGTTATGCATTAAAATATTCTATAATGTCAAGTTACCTTTGGACATTTGGAGATGAAAAATACATGTATTTGTGGGTACCTGGAGTTATCTGTGTTCGGTAATTTATATGCATGTCATCTTCTGCAGCCCTTCCCATGTACCTGTGGGTACATCATGTGACCATCTGCCTTCATAGTTTTGTGTTTGAGAGGGAATTTACATGGCAACAGGCATTCTGCTTCATGTTCTTCCCTTTGAGTGTTTGTTTTCTCTGAAGATCAGAAATGATCTTGCCTTATTTCTGTCATGATGTACACATCTTAAAAGTTATTTGTTAGTAAGCTTTAAAATGTTTATTCCAGGTTCTGCTGTCACACCGCAAGCTGGTACAATGTACACAACTACTGCTGTATCACCAGAAGCTGGTACAATGTACTTAACTACTTCAAGTGGATATCCATACATTTACCATAACGGAGTGGCTTATTTTCATACATCTGAAGTTTCTCCTGTTCAGCAGCCATGGCCAGTAAGTAATTTATTTTGGTTTATATGCTTTCCTGTGAACCAGGATGAGTGCAGTGTCTTTAAGTCCCTTATACTCCCAGCTTCTTCAGTTGTGCCTCATACTAGATGTTTAAATGGTTTCCTTATATTAGACTCTTTGTGTTTTTTAAATATCACTTAAGTTTATTTTGCTTCTGCAGGGGACTTTTGCTTGGGTGTGACCTGTTGAACAGGCTGGTTCATAATCAGTCTGGGCCTAACTGCAGAAGAGGCTTTGTTTGACTATCTCTAGATAGAGATGCTGCTTTCTAGAAAGAACTAATTGAATATGCTGGAGATTTTTGTTTCATCTGAAGCGGGCCCTTAGAAACAGTGGTTTTGAGTAATCTGAAGTGTAAGTTAAAACTTGATAAATATATTTTCGAAAGGGAGGGAAGGTTCAGCATTATCATACTTGAGGACTGTGCCTAATAGGAATGACAACTTGTGAAACTGCTGCATAAGACCTGTAACTTTTTTTCTTTTGAAGTCGCGCTCTGTTTCCAGTTCCCCTGTGATGGTGGCACCTCCAGTTTATCAGTCTCCTACTTACCATTATCAGGTATCTGTTTGGAAGTGGGTTTCAGACAATCAGTGTTCCTCCAGCCATGCAGTGCTGTTTGCAGCACTATTGTGGGTTTGTTTATTCTTAGGAAGTAAAAAGTGATAACAGATTTTAATTTCATTGACTGCTTTCTTTAAACAACAGTTTATTTTACTTATGTAACTACATGATAATATGTTACAGTTTTCTTTTGTGCTGCGAGACAACTAGCTTAGTACCAACCTTTTATCATCCAAGCCAAACTCCCGCTGAAAGCAGGACTGGTTAGATTAGGTTTCTTTGGGTACTTGTCCAGTAGGATTTTAAACAGCTCCAGTGATGGAGATTCCACCACCTTTCTGGATAGTCTCTTCCAATAGTTGACCCCTCTCATAGTAAAAGACTTTTCCTTATAGCTACAACATTTTCAGTGTTCCCCCTAGGGCCCATTGATTCTTGTGGTCTGAGCGCCTCTGCTGAGAATCTGATTTAAGTATTTTTGAAAGCTTATGAAGTGGCCAAATCAGACTGAATGAATATAGCCAAAACAATGTTCATGAACTTTGTGGAACTTAATGAAAGTTCTATTTCTTCTTTTTAGTTTAGAATTAATTGTAGATTTGAGAGAGTTGTGATTCCAGTGTGTTAGGAATTCTACTATTCTATGTGTATGCATATGTTCTTAATCCCATTAGTAGCATCTTTTTGTTTGCTTTTAGGCACCAACACAATGTGTTTCAAGTCAGTGGCAGTGGTCTGTTCTACAGGTAAATACAGTTCATATTTGCAACAGTTTACCATTGCTTTTCACCTAAGTTAGACATATAGGGGGCACTTACCTAACTGTGACACTGCCCGCTACTCTCAGCTTGCTGGGATGACTGTTAATTGCTGTTTCAGCAATGCATTTACAAGATTTGCTGATACAGTAGAAGGCATGAAACAGCATCTATTGAAACATCATATACAAATTTTATATAAAGAAAGCATCTTGGCCTCCCCTCTGCCTTTGACGAGAAGTTTGTATTAAATTACCTAGTAAGTTGTCAGAAGCAGGTAAAACTGCCAAATTTTGCCTGATAGGAGACATGAGTATTAAGAAGCTAATTAACTGATACTGTGATGTTTCACAGGAGTATTGTTAGCAGAAGCATACAGATACACAACTAGGGGGGAGTTAGACCTAGGCCCTTGAAATAGGAGGAAGAACTTGAAATTGCAATCGTAGTCATTTTGGGGGAAGAGTTTATCAGTTTTGTGATCTCTGCAGCAGAACAGCTTAATATGGTAGTCTTGACACTTTAGGAATCTGAAGACATGGAAGCTTAAAGGACCAAGTCTCTTAAGATTGAGCAGTTAGTGTGGCTTCTTTAGTAGCAGCCAGCC
Source organism: Sclerurus mexicanus (assembly GCA_013396755.1). NCBI lineage: Eukaryota > Metazoa > Chordata > Aves > Passeriformes > Furnariidae > Sclerurus > Sclerurus mexicanus. Next base: position 263,999 of record VWZF01007068.1, on the reverse strand, counting down.
TTGTCCTGTTATGGTCTGTTCCATTCTAATAAATGAATCTGCTGCTTTGAAATCAAGGGTGCTGAATTATGGGAATACTGTGGGGGTTATTGTAAAACAAAAATACTTGTTTTGCTGGTGTAACGTTTTGCAAGGCAAAACTTAACTGTGTCATATGTCTTTGTGATCTTGAGATTAAGTGTCAGTTTTACAGGTTTTAAGACTTTTCGAACAATGTTCTCCAAAATGCAAATAAAATCTGAAAACTATATAAAAATTACAGAACACATTTGTTTTTTTCCCCTCCTACTACCTGACCTTTCTATCCACTTACCCCTCAGTTTCTTTCATTGTCAAAGATGAATTTGACATTTTCTTTTAAAGCTTCATATCTGTTTGTATGTAGCAAAGAAGAGTATAAAATAAGCTTTGGTATTCATGTGGTTAAGTCATATAAATTATTATTATATGTTTTATTTCAGTCTCCTACCTCTTCACCTCCACTCTTATATCTGCAACCATCTGAAGTCTTTTATCAGCCGGTAGGAATTACCCAGGAAGGTGGATGTATATCTCCACCTCTCCTAATGGAAGCTGCAGTTCCTGAGGTATTTTCAAAAATGTAAAAAAATGCACTGACAGTTGAAGTTTGTCTGCAGGTGAACAACGTAATCTTTTAGTTTAAGCACTGCCTGTTCAGAGCACTTAAGTCAATTTTTCCTCTGCTTATGCTACTCTTTAATAATTTCAGGTGTCCTCAAGTTAGAGTTTCTCTTCCAGTTTTCTGGGAGGATGCTTTGTTTCTGAAATATTTTGGAGGGTCACAAGTGTATTACAGGCAGCAGTATAAGGACTTGTCAATTTGGATTTTTGCAAGTAATGTTTAAGTAAAGTCAGATTCTTTGGAATGTTGGGTCCCTATACCTAAACCATAGTAGTTTCCTGAAGTAATTCTTCCATGAGAGTAGAAGCTTGTTTCTGTGTATTGTGATGATTCAGATGAATGGAGGGGTTGAATGATGAATTTGTTTACAACTTTTTTTGCTTCTCAAGCAGTAGCATTTATAATACTACTTAAGAGATTCTTATTGTACAATAAAATAATCTCTTCATAAATGGCTACAGAAAAACATAACCACAACACATTTTTAATTTTATATTAATTGTTGCGTCTCTTAAATATTCATTCCTCATGAATAGGGAGGCTGAAATAGATGTTAAATTAGGGCAGTAATCAAATACTGTTTCAAAAGTTAAAAAGTGTTTTATTGCCAAGAGAAGTTCCAAAACCAGTATTTCAGATATCTTAAGTGTAAAAGTCTGACATTCCAAAGGTATTTAGTTTGCCTGCAAAGATACTGAATTAATACAAGACTTGGGTTGTTGGGGTTTTTCTTCTATTTTGAAAGTGCGTAAATCTTGGTATTTAGTTTATAATCTTACTAAAGGTAAAATAGCGGCATCATTAATATTTCATGAATCGGATATAGACTTTTACAGAGAAATTTGAAATCCATGAGCACTAGGAAAATACGTAGTTAGTTAAGGAATACTTGGATATAATGTGCTGTCAGTTTACAGGTAGGCAATTTGTTCACGTTATAGAAAGCAGTGTATGGAATTTCAGAAGAATGGTGTAGAATTTCAAGAATAATCTGTATTCTTTGTGTGTAATTATGAGTTTGATAATGCTGTGAATTACATTTCAGTGTGCTAATCTGCACATTTAAACACTGTTCCATTTAAAGCTGATAGAAGTGATATTGTAGTAGAGAACCTGCCACTTCTGTCAGGGAAAGTGATTTGTGACATTGATCAAGATAAATGAAGTTTACCAAAGTTTAGTACAATGGGGAAAACATAAATGTAAATACTGAAATTTGGGGTTTTAAAAAGTCAGTAGTTCAGATAGACTTAGCCCAACATTTGAAGTTCTAAGGATTCTTAACTCATGTGAAAGGCTTGCAAAAACATAAGATTATGAAATAAGTTCTCTGCTAACTTTTTATTGGTTTTCTTTTAATACTAGCTGTATTCTGATCATGGAGTTCAAACACTACATCACCAGCCTTATGCGCAGAGTCACATAGGCATGCCTGCAGCTGTGAGTATCAAACCAAAGTAGTTAAAGCAAGCATTGCAGTACTGCTGTCCCCTTTCTTGAAGGGGGGGCAGTAAGGAAAGAGGGGCATGGGTGAAAGTCTTTTATTAATGAATTAATAAGTAAGGAAAATGGGAAATGGTGCAGAGAAACCGAGATTTTTCTTCACTTGAAACTTTGTTACAGAGAGCATACACGTTATATTGGAACTATGTGGGGAAACTCAAAAGTAAATATGTGACTAGTTATTTTGAGATACAAGGAAAGCTGCAAATGAAAAACATTTTAAGAGAAAATGTTGAACCTCATTCACTCCTTTGAAATGATGGTTACAAATCCTTGTCTCTCCCTCTTGGCATTGAATTCATTACTTGCAGCCTCAAATTGAATCTCATGTTGAGAAAGGGTGGGGTTTTGAAACCTGAAGCCTGAAAAACTGTCCCAGTTGGTCACCTCTGGGTGTTTTTCTGTGTAGTTCCGATTCAGAAAGGCTATTTTAAAATATGATAATTTTGTCACCTGATGCAAGTTGTTGGGTTTTTGTTTTTTGTTGCCAGTTTAAGGTCCTTTTATCTAAGTTAATAAGGCTGTTCACACTATATATGAAATAATGTCAAAGCTGATTTGCCTGATAACAAAGATCTGAAGTTATCAGTAGTTATACATGATATTACAGCAGTTACTCTTCTGTGAAAGATGCTTACTCAGCTGCAAGTGGCAGACTAAATATGGGTGGAATAAAAGCCATGTTATATCTTTTTCAAGTATTTTTAATTTATTTTACTTTTTCTAGAAGAATTTCTTTCAGACTCCTGTGTAACAATATGTGCTAAGTATTTCCAGCAGAGGGGGCTGTAACATAAGTGTTGTCTTGGATTAAACTGCCCCGCAGTTCGTCCTCATTCTTACAGGTTTTCTGAGAAGTCTTGTTACCTAGAATTGAAACTCTGCTCTCTTCAGGTCACAAGTATGTTCACAATATAGTTAAACCCTTACAGAGACTTACCAAGTTCTGATATTTTTATTCATTACAAGATGATGCCACATAGTCCTTGGGTCTTAAGTCCTATTTAGTTAACTTCATTTACTAGTAATTAGTAGTTCTAAAATACAACTTTCAAAGGAAGTTTCAAGTTATCTTTCCATATACTCTTTTGGAGTTTGAATATATTTCACATGCAGTGAATGTGATCAGCTTGTGTTGTGTCAATAAATGTGCTGAGCTCTCGGTAATGACTGAAAAAAGCAAATGCTTTCAGCAGACTACTCTGCATTAAGCAGGTGGTTGTGTCATTGCCACTTGCTCCCCGGCTGTATCAAAAGGCTGCCTAGTGACTGTAGTCTTCTTAAAATACCCCAGCAAATGTGTCTGCTGCTTGTCAATTGCCAAGTAGTGGCCATGTAGGAGAAAGAGGTGCTTAAAGTAAGGACTTTACCTTGAAGGTAATCTGCTAATTGCCTCTACTGCATTAGGGATTGCACTGGGAATAAACATATGTTTTATACTGGGAGCCATAAGTCATACGGTGAGGGCAGGATGGGTACAGCCACTATCCAGATCTCTCTGGCAGTTGTAGACTTCTTAGAGCTTTCAAATGCAGCTCAAAACAGAGTGTGCATTGCAGTCATCATTTAATGAAGTCACAAGGGTAAGCAAACAAAATGGATGAAATACCAATTGAAGAAAATCACAAGATTTGAAAGCACTGTTTCCATTGCTGTTATGGGTGTATAGAAAGAAAACTTTGTCCATTTGTCATGTAAACCATGTAGCAGTTACCAAAAGAAGCTTCAGTTCTGGCAATTGTCTTAATTTATTTTTCATTCTCTCTGTTTTACCACTTAAGTTACATCAATGAAATGCTGGGTTTTAATACAAAATTTTTAATAGTGCTGAAGGAAAATTAGAAGAAAACATTGCCCAACTTCCAACTGTGATTTATCTTTTAGATTCAAATTCTGTATTTAAGATCAATTTTGAATCAAAAATACTCTTCTCCTCTCTGTGATCAAGTGTTTGCTAATGACCACTTATATTTTACTTAAGATAACTTCTTTTGGTGATTCTAGCATGTTTTGTTCATGAGCGTGCAAGTGACTTCATACATTCACATGTGCACAAATGGATGAAGTTAACATTTCATTCTCAAAGGCTGCCAGGTGACACTTTTTTTTTTTAGGAAGTGTGAGGTTTTTTCATGTCTACTGGATGTTTCAGATTCTATATCCTCCTCTAATACAGAGATTAATGTTTGGATGCTTCTAGAGGATGTGAATAAGATGGTGTTTGGTTGTAAAAGCTAGGTAGTCTGCAGTAACAGGGGAGACTTGAAGGGGAAATTGGAACATGTGGGTTTTTTGGTTTCAGAGCCAGGAGAAATACCTGTGAGTTAAACTTTAGTTTTTCTGGGTGATTATCTTGAGTTCTTGAGGCACTGGCCTGGTAAATGTGTATGAGGGAGACCCCTGAGGCCAGAGGAGCTGAACAACACAGTTGCAGCCTACAGATAGTGAACAAAGGTGTAAAAGGTTCTGGTATATGGAGGTGGGTGGGTGGGATTTATTTTGTTTCATGCTTTTGGCTTTTGTTTTTTCTTATTCCTCTTTTTGAGCTGCAGTGTACCTGTGGGGGGTAGGCATGGTTCTCGTCTGTCAGAATTGCTGCTCTTGCCGTAGTCTGTATCCAACAGAATGTTTTGGCTGACATTAGCAGTACCACATCACACGGTGTCATTTGTGTTACAGTTCATGTATATTTGTATTTGGACCATAATGGTGAATGATGGTCTTTGGCACCATGGCCTTTTGATAGTGAGTGTTCTCTAAACTTAGCTGTATTTGGTGCACTCTGGTTTTCTCTGCAGTTAAAAGTAATAAGGTAAAACTTGTATTCTCTGGTGTATAATACACATAAATACATGTGTGTTTATAAATATTTGTGTATATACACGTGCAAGTAGATATACATGTTTTTTCTAAGTTTTGGTGTAATCACTTGGGGGGAGAGTATAGTAATTTTATACTAGTACTGCATCTGATATTCCATCTGAAACAATAAACATTACAACATATTTTCTCTATAGGTAAGTATTTTTTTCGTTTATACATGCAGCGAAACAGAGAATAATCCTGTTGCTTAAAGTTATGTTAGTCTAAGAAATGTGAATCTAAACTTTCAGTTGCCATCGTATGATTGCCAAGAGGCCTGTCACTCATTTTAGGAAGGTCTGTTGCCTGTAAAACAACTCTATTTTAAACTGCACCAAAATTGTATTTGCTAATTTGATTGGAACTTGGAAAGGTGCAGGGGGCATGCTTTTTCTCACATTGTTTAGTTCTGTGTTCTTACTACAAACTGCTTTTTCTCTTCTAATAGTTTGTTCTCACTTCAGTTAAGTGGGTTGTTTCTTTTGTGTTCTCTGATCTATGTGGTCTCTCTCTTTACTTGACAACCCTATGGAGCATTCACTGTTAAAGCGTTTGGGCAACTCTAGTCTATCTATACTGATTTATTATTTTTTTCTTGTCCAGTCCTTCCTGTGTGGCTGAGATCCATCATCAACATACCAGCTAGCAGCTGCGAGTTGTGGAAAACTTGGGGTCAGTTGCTTCATTGCAATGGTTGCTATTTCTGAATTGGTGAATAATAAAACATACTCAGGTCTAGCATAGTCTGCAGCGTTACTTAGCTGCTTCCTGCAGTTTGTCAGTTGCCTAAGTATTCTCTTATTAAAGCAAATTCTGTATAATCAGTGTAATTTATTCCTGGGTAGTAATGTAGATATAAATTTCATCATTATTTTATTTTTAGTTCACTGCCCAAGTTTTATGTGTTTGGATTGTTTTCCTTCAACAGGGTAGGAAATTTTCAGTACTTCCAAAGTATGACTTTTTTGTTTCTGAAAACTGTTTTAATTCCTGTATTGGCAATTCGACTTCTTCCCCTTTTCTCCCTATTTTATGCTATTTACAATAGCTTGTACTCATGGGGTTGTACTCTGGTAGGTGCTCAATCATGCTTTTGCTGTGAAAAAGCTGCCTCTTTGTTGCTTACACTCTTTTAAAAATCAGAGTTTTAATAAAAGGGAACCTAGGGAAGAGTACATATTTTGTACATGTTAAAATTAGTGTAGTTTCTCATTTGATACTTTAAACAGCCCACTGTTTTGTAGCACAGCCTTGCTATTTAAGATGTGACTTCTTGTCTGTGTATATATGCTTTTAAACAAATACTAGAAGTTTGCCAGTGTGAAACTGAGCAGAGTTTTCTCAGCAGAGGAAATGTTTGTGTCCTATATATACTCATAGGAGTCAAACCAAAGAAAAAGAGAAACGCATTGGGATTGAAGTCCTGTAAGGCTGGTGTAATGAAAACTAATGACCATGGAACCTTGACATTTCAGAAAGTAGTGCACAACGTGGTGTGGAGTTAGTAGATGATGGAAAGAAACTGCTTTCTTGAAATTATAGTGGGCTGAATATTCTGATAGAGGTGTATGAACTACAGCTGGTTGTATTATGAAACTGTCAGAGCCACAAGGGAGGGTGAAAAGTTAAGTTTAGCAAAACAAAAGGTTAGTGCTGAAAAGGTCTGAGCTAATAAGAAGGTTAGAAAACAAAAACTTTAAGTCTGTCATATGGGATAATTAAATAGTAAAAAAGATGGGAGTTGCACATTTGGGATATAGAACAGCTGAAATAAAGAGAGACTTTAAGAAAATTTGATCTTTGGAAGAACAATCAGAATACTAGAAGTATTCTAAGAAGTGTTTCTGCCAATGTCTAAAATGGTAGCTGTGTTTTCTGCAATTTGCCATCCTTTTGTCAGTGGCTACTGGCACGCACTAACAAATTACTTGGGCACAGTCCATTGCCTATTTGTCAACTTACAAATAAGGCAGCTGTCAGTTCTTTAGCTCAGGTTTTAGAAATTTGTTATCTTCTAAAACCTTCAGTAAGTGAATGCTTAAGTAAAAAAAAAAAAGTAAAATTGGCTAAATAGTTTTGCACTGTAGCATTTTGTAAAAATACATTCTCCCCATCTAATTACAAAGAGGATACAGTTGCTTTAATAGCTTTACATGCTTTAATAAAGCTGTATGGTCAATAAACAAAACTGGGTTATATTTTTAGTAAAAGAATTCTGAACTCATTCTAAGATTCCGGACTTGTAAATAAAGAAAGCTATTTCCTGCCACTATGGACTTCACCTAGGTGCATAATGGAAATTTGTTTTTCCTTTTTGAACCAAGTCTGTCTAGCTGATGCAATAACAGTGGACTGTAAGTTTCCATTGAAGCATTATTAATTTAATAAGTGGGCCACGCTTTGAAATAGAAGGAACAACACAGCATTTTTTGCTCTCTTTAGGAATTGAAGTCGCGTTCTGTGAGAAGAAATTTTTCACGTCATTCGTCTGTGAGTGTGAAACTTCAGTATGCATGAAGTCGTCATTTTCATCCTAGAAAAGATTACAGAATAGAAGAGTGAATTCTTACACTGCCTTCTGCGGATGCTGTAAAACATTTTTTAGCCGCGTACTTTGCTAACATAACTATCACATGAAGGGAATCTTCTTTCTAACATGTGACATTTGCCTTGCAAGTGCCTCAGTTAAAATACCGCTCCTTCTTGTCAAGTCATAAAATGAAATTTTGTGGTTTGGTCAGGTAAAAACACATGAAATAATAATTTCATTCTTAATAATAATTTCATAATATAAATCCTGTTACAGGACAAAATGGTGATTTCTGATACACAGCCTGCTGTATAAAGTTTAGTTATTGACATAGATGGAAAGCCAGTGTACTCCTACTAAGGGGGAAAATCCACCTTTAATTTATGAGTTACATAACCTTTAAAGATACCTCAGTTACAAAGTAGAAGCCATTTTAGCACATACTGACAGCATTTTTGTGCTGTGGATTAAAATCTGTTTGCTGAAATCTATGTGCATTTCATTTCAATTCCAAAACAGTTTGTCTAGTTTAAATTTTTTTGCAGTCAGTATTCTCTGCTTTTACAATGTGTTTTACTTACGTGTCGTTTTAGTGCTTGGGAATAACTTTTGAAAATAAAATTTGGACCGCTAGTGTAATAACTATTTGATCTCATCCTAACATTTTTCTTGCATATAGTAAGCAATACATTGGTTTTATGGTATGTGGTTAGCTACAGAAAAAGGCAGTACTACTTTGACTGCTTGCATTACAAGACCATTGAAAATTCCTCTTTGCTTCTCTGACCTTTTCTGTTGTCTGTATGAAAATTAGGAGCTCCCTGGCACTATCCAAGTTGAGATGAAATACTGTTTTCTCCTCAACTTCAGGGAGATAATTTTCTTTTGTGTTTTTGTTTGTTTGTTGTGTTTTTTTCCTTTGTTTCACCTCTCAGCTCCTTAGGATTTCTTCTATGTTATAAAAGTCAGATTCCTTACGGGATGAAAATACAGCCTCTGTAGTTAATAGGAATGCAAGCTATGGCTTATTGCTTCTGTAGCCCTGAGGTAGTTTTTTTTGTGTGTAAAATATCCTTGAGGTGCTCGGGTTTTTTTATCTGATTTGTAGTGATTTGGGGATTATCTTTTTGGGCAGGTTTGTTTTGTTGGTATTTTTCTTCCTTTTAGTCATTCAGGGATCTTACCAAGTGAGCACTGTAGTCAGTAAATAATCCATGTGTAATAAGTAAATATGTTTAAAGATGGTTCTAGTGAGCAGTAGTGCTCTGTGGTCTTTTGCAGGAAGAGAGTTGGAGTCTGTCGTGGTTTTATGCTGTTTTGAAATTGTTGCAGGAGAGGCATGTACTGTGTCTTGGTTGCAGATTTGCTCAAGTGACTTTATACCTTCTGCTAGGTAGGAAAATGTACACATATAATTTTACTAGTTTCTGTTTTTAAAAACTTGTTACCATAGCAGCTCTGGGGGATTGTTTTACCAGTAAGTATCAAAAAAGGTTTACAATTTGTTGGATACATGAAGAGCTCAGCCTGTTTTTGAAGGGGAAGGTACTCATCCACTGTAGATTGTCACGTTTCTGAGCCAGTCTGTACCACTCCACAGATTTGTCCAGTTCTGTTTAGTTTTCAGATTTTAGAACTCATTGATACATCGCAAAAATCTTGGCTCATTGAAACAATAATTCATTTCCATGGAAGAATTTTTACATAGTAAATATTTTTTAGTGGAGTGCTGTCTCTGAAGGTGCCAAAGAAAGGTTATATGTTCTGTTGGAACCTCATCTCTTGTCATGAAACACACATTTGATCCAAGATTTGGAAAATTCAGTCCTTTATGTTTTGAACCTATAATTTGTTTACCAAACATGACTTCCCTGTTTTTAATAATGCCTTAGGGATCCAAGAAGTAAATTTTACAGACAACCAATTGATTTTTTAAGTGCTTAGGGGGAAGCCTCTTGAACTAATTGCTTGGAAGTGTGCAAACACTGCGCAGCCACTTAAAAACCATCAGGTTGTGGCTCTATTGCAGATACTCACAAAATGTAGTTTATTTTCCCTTAATTGGTACAGATGTTAGACTGTTGATAATGAGTTGATCCCATGGCCTTTGCTTCAAAGATCTTGTAGTTTCTTTTTACTTGCATGCGAGCTTGATTGATTGTAAGGATATTCTGTGTCAGGGCTGTAACTATTCCCTGCAGTGTTCTACTCCGGGTCTGTAACATCACTCTGAAGGTACTGTTGGTTAGGATTGTATCTCCAGGTCTTAACAGTGCTTCATTTTGATTTGATACACCCAGAAGACACCAGAACAAAGCTTTGAATGTTGGCTTTCCCCTAGGAACTGAAGGTCACTGTTGAAATACTGAGGGTTCTTCAGTGGTTTTGTAGCTTCTCTTTCTTCAAAATGTTTGCAGAGTGGGATGGCATGACATCAGTCAGCAGTGACTGAACCTTTCAGGAGCTGAATCCTTCTGTAGTCACAACTGAGATACAACTGACTTACCACTTGTGAATCCCTGTAATGGCATTAGATATGCATTGAGAAGGAATTACGTTTCCTCAGGTAGTGCGTATGGGTTGTGTTATCTTGGTGTTTCAGCATTCATGATTTTTGTTGTTGTTCTTTTACACTACACACTGTTCTCCTGCCAGTTCAGATCTCCATAGTGGGAAGATTCCCATGCTCTTATATGGAAGTAATTTAAATAACTGCGCATGTTTAAGTCAGGATTTTGGGGGTTGGAGAATGGGCTGCATTCTCTTTGGCCTTCTGCAGTTTCCCATTGATAGTTGTAAGGTTTGACACAAGTGCTAGGAGGGAATGAACCGGATAAGGACTGTGCCCTGTGGTCATTCAGTAATTAACAGCAAGTCGTCATCTTCGTGCGCTGGCTGTCACATTCACATATCAGCAGACTGAATTAATTTTCTGGCTTCCACCCCCCTAGAATTTAGAGACCTGGTTGGTATCTTCTGTTTTCTACTGAGATAGTTAAAGTATTTCTAGTAAACACTGTCTATTTAATAGTTCTGTGGCAAAAAGTTAGTTCTAATGTTCTCTATTCGATAATACAGAATAAAAAAAACCTGTGGATAAGCAGAAAGGTATTGAAGTTTCATCTCTCCTATATTTGTTTGGTTGACACATTTTGTGTTAAATAGAACTCTCTAATTCATTAGCATTTTTGGTTCCTGCTACTTCTAATCTTACACATCAGAAGTCCATCCTCTGTGAAAAACTTCACACTTTTCATTTTAGGATGGCAATTCTTTAAATTCTGAAAACTGATTTTTCAAAATAGCTGATATTAAGTCATTGAATAAACTGCACTCCAGTGGTAACTGAGCAGAAACTAGCAGAACACATGGCTCTCTTGAAATGTTTTTCTCTGTTTAACACGGTTTTAAAATGTGCAGTTACATGGCTGCAAAGTAGCTTTTCTTTTTTGTAAAATAGGTTTGTGGCTTTGTAATGTTGAAGTAACTGCAATAGTCTCAATTCACCTGGTATGGAAGGTTCTTAGGTTTCTTATTGAAATAAAAAATAAATAGCTTAAAGCAGTATTTTAAGGATCCAAAATATGCCATATGTGCAATCCTTGTATAGCTGTTATACAGAAAATCCAAATCTAGACCATCCGGTTTCCTTCTAGGATACTTGGGTTTAGTTGCTGGCTAACATCTGGCTGAATTGTTTGATACTGTATTGCAGATACAGAAGATGTACTTACTGCAGCCTTGAGAAGTGGGGCTGTGAATGCATGTAGATAAAATCTTAGTAAACTTGCAGACCTCATTGTAGAGGACTGTTAGCAATTCTAGAAATGAAAAGCTCTTTCTATTGAAACTGCTTGTAATACAGGAATAATAGGTTTGTGTAGTTCTGAATTTCTAGTGGAAGTTTTGGGTTGGTAGCTAAAAGTCTGTAACTGGTCTATATTCACTGTTTGGATTGTAGCTTTTGTTTATTGTCGTATTAGTGAGCAGTTTAAATATGGGTTTAGAAAAATATGAAAAATGGAATTGAACTGTGATCATTAAACTGTATTTTAATGACTGCAAAAGCAAAGTATTGTTGTCATCTCTGTTCATTATTTTAGAACACTGAGTTAAAGATTATAGTGTAGAAGCTATATTTTATGCTCAAGTTTAATATGTCTAACAAGACTATGTTTCTGTTGTATTCACAAAACTATTCCTTCAAAGGAGAAAAAATTGGGGTTTAAGAAAAAGCAAGGTGCCAAACCCCTGAGCCTTCAGAGTGGAACCTAGGTACTTTCAAATCACGAGCAAGGGGCAGGAACAACCCTGAGCTGTGGGTACACAGCAAGGCTTCTTGTCTCACAGTGTGGTCAGAACGAGTGTGCAGAGCTGCTGCTGCTTCTCATCCTGTGCTGCCAACAGGAGTCAATAATGCAGTGCTGGGCACATGCTCCCGTGGGTGTGCTACCCTTTTGCAGTTTTTCTATCACTTTTCCATTGCATCAGAATGCAGACTGTTGGGGAGTCCCAAAGACCTTCTGCAGAAGCATGGTTCCTTTGGATTCATTGGCCCTTTGTTTGGCTATCTTTGCCTGTTTAAAAGTTATATCGAGTTTTAATGAAGGAGTCACATGCTCTCTCAGTGGGGATGCTGTGACTGCAACACATAAGTGAACCGCAGTATAGTTTTAAGGGATTTGCTCTTCTCTGATACCAGTTCCCAGCATGTTTGCATTTTGGGTCACTGAGAATGGATTGTTTTGTACTTTGTATTCACTTTGCAATAGGAAACTACAGCTATTCAGGCAGCTCTTCAAGCAGCTCTTGAATCCAAGAATGGTGTGATCCTGCTTCTCTCCTGAGTTGTTTGGCTGCTTTGATGCAGTTTTGAATTCCTGTGAGGGATGCTGCTGGTTCTTGCTGATTTTTATTGTGTTTTCTTTATTTTGACATATGAAGTCTTTGGTTTCCTTGGTTCAGTCCAGTGATACTGAGTTAAGTCTGAACTGACAACTGTTGACTGACTTCGAACCTGGAAGCTTATAACTACTTACACTAATCTAGGGTTGCATCAAATAAGGACCACTGTTTTTATCTTTTACAGTGTTTCTTTGTGGTGTCATCAGAGTTTGTGTATACTATGGAGAATCCTATCTTGGATTGAAACAGGATTGAAATATTGTGTAAGCCTTGTCATGAGTTCAAAATACAGTAGTCTGGCCTCATTAAAAATGTAGCTATGTTAAGTAAATGGAAAAGCAGCCTGCTGGCAGCTGGACTACTGCTGATAAAAGTTGTTTTACTTGCAGCTATCTTAATCATGCCATGGCTTTATACAAGCAGTTACAAGCAGGATCTTAAGGGCTGTGTGGAATGAAGCAGTGGGATACTAAAGGTTGAGTGGACAGTTTACATGTATGTCAGGTATAGCAACACTTCAGGGATAACCTTTACTGAAAAGAAAATGGAGTTAGCAATTCCTGTGTTAGAAGACATGCAGGAAGATGATGGATTCTGCTTACTTGGTATGTTTTCCTAGGTATTAAACAAGAAGACAACACTCAGGGTTTCAGCACCTGGGAACTTGTTTTAAAGACTGCATGCAATAATTACAGCTTCAGTCTTAGGCTCTGCACTCAGCGGTTTTTAAATTCTTCCAGAGTTAAGTAACTTTAAGCTATTATACGTATTTTGAAGGAGTATAGTCTTTAGACTTATCATTCCTGATAAGTTACTTAAATAAAAAGATCACTTTGGTTGCAGTAGAACAGAATCCCACAAATAATTAATGCCTGGATTGCAGTGGTTCATTATAGAAATTGTTGGCATTTTTAATAAGATTTATATATTTCAGTGAAATAAAACAGGAAATATTTTTTAATTCAAATGTGTACTTTCTTTAAAATAGTCTTATGACTCTTTTGCTTTCTCTACATGACTCCTAATTGCTTTAGATGGAGTCTAAAAAGGTAAATTTTCTAACAAGTCATCATGGAGTAACAGGGATGAAGAATAAAGTAAAACACTGTCCCTTGGTTTTTTTTGTCCATGCAGTATCATGGTCTGCATCAGCCATAATACAGTTAAAAATGACTTGCAATAGTTAATATAAGAATAATGAGAGCCCTTAAAATTAAACTCAATTTTCAGGACCTAAAGAAGTTTACATAGGACAGTGTTGAAATCCTGTACTTGTACCAACTGAGGTCAGCCTAACAGAGGAGAAAAGGATTTTATTTGTTCAGTACCCATGAAAGATGGGAAACAAAGTTTTGTAACTTTTTTCATATATAATGTTGAAAAAGTCCTTCCCATTTGAAATGAATATTTCAGTGTCACTTTTTGGTGTTTTTCAAAACCAGTTACTTAAGTTAATTTTAGTGATGCAGATTCTTACTGATTTTTCTGGAAAAGAAATTACTACATAAATTTACAGCATTACAATGTATTATACTATGTTGATGTTGTATTTTGGGGTTTTTTCCTCTCTGGAAGAAAGCTCCTGTAGAAAGGAAATAGAAGCGAAACTCTGAAATCTAAAATAAGGACTAAATAGCTTTTCATTGCTTTTCTACCCTTTGAGATGCCAGAAGCAATTTCCTCTTGAAGCTGACTTCCTTTCTGGAAGTGATTTTCGTCTCCAACCATGTTGAGGCTCTTTTCTCATTCTTTCATTCTGACTAACTTGCTTTTTTCCCCTCTGACTTTCTACTGCAGTTGGGAACTTCTGGAGGTAAGTAATGACAGACAAGTTTCTCTCTAACTTTCTTTTTCAGTTCTTCTTCCCCCCCCTCCTGCCCCCCCTCACCCAGTCAGTCTAGAAGGACAAACAAAGCACTATTGGTGTCCTCTGCAAGAGAGCACTGATAGGGGCTGGCTGTAAATTGACGTGGCATGGAAAATCTTTGCTAGTTTGGAGCAGCTCTAATGTTGCTGCGAAATCAAGCCTTCTCTTAGCCAAGTTTGTAGCTTGAAATCATCATGGGCTTACTGGTTCTGTATTAAAAATGAATGGAAAGTACCTTCACTTTTCTGTTTGGGAACTGGATTTTTCCTGTATTTGGATTTACAGCTAATAGAAAACAAACTCAAAGGGAATTATTTGATTGCCTCTTTTTTTTCTCCACCCCCACCCCCCTCCCTGTAGTAAGAGCGACAGATCTTGCTGCTCCCCCCACCTTTTCCTGCAACTTAATCATTTGCAGATCTTGCCATGGGGTGCGGACTGAGAAAGCTGGAAGACCCAGATGATAGCAGCCCTGGAAAAATCTTTTCTACACTGAAGAGACCACAAGTTGAAACAAAGACGGATTCTGCTTATGAATATGTACTGCTGGATTTTACTTTAGAAGGTATTTTTTTACGTTGTATGTTTACTATTCTGAGATAAGAAGGAACGGGATTTAACTTAGCTCTGTCTTGTTTGACTTACAGTAAATCTTAGATACTTTTAGCAAAGCTAGCCAAAATTAAGACTTTTATTTTGAAACACAAGTCATGACGAAGCTCCTCACTTATATAAAATTACAGTGGAAACTACCGAAGTATTTTTAACAACCAAACCCTCCAAATTACACAACTGTCCTTGTTAAGGAAGCTGGCTAAAACTGTTAAGAGATTTTCCTGGTTTCCTGTGAGTGAGATACTGCCATCCGTACTCACTTTGAATAATGGTTGTGTGAATTCAGTGTGACGGTTCAGAAAATGCACTGTGCCTGAGCCTTAATTGAATAACAATTTTTTTTAAATGCACTCAACTTCTGAAAAGAGGCTGTCATTGTCCTTGTTACTTTATGCAGAAGTAACTCTGTTCCTTAGTTGTATACCAGGAGTTACTTCCCCTCTTATGCCCACCCCAGACCCTTCGTAGATATTTCTGTAAGGCTCTTAGAGTTTCATCTTACTATTTTTTGCAAGTGCTTTACTTGCTGAATAGCCTTTTGAAATCGTGACTGAAATGAAACAAAATCTGTATGCATAGCTAGAGGCAGACAGTGCTCTGTGGGATACTTCCTTCCCGAGGGTGTCCCGTCTCTAACAGAGCAACTCCCTGTTCCACAAAGTTGAAAACATAAACAAGCCCAGATGGCTGCCCTTGAGAACAGACAGCTCCGTTTTGCAGTCACTTTATAGTAACTTGCATTTTAGAACAATCCAGTCTACTGGAAATGCTTAATAACAAGGATTTTAAATAAATGCAGTTGCTAGAGGGGTTTGATAAAGGAAGTGTAAGTGCAGGTCTTACTGCAATTTGAGGAACTTTTTCATAAACAAAACTTGACTTCTGCTTAGTTTTACCTCTGATTTAAAGAACTGTAGTAATATTTTATTTAAAATACAGCAGTCTTTTCATTGAAAAACTGCAAGATACTAATAGAAGACACATTCTGCTGGGTTATAGTACTTGAAATCCAACTGTCTTTATTCTGTTTATTTACACAAAGCTTCTTCCTGGCTTATTCCTTTTGAAGAAACAAAGCTCAGAGTAGTGGTAACATACTGGAAATAAAGCTAGGCTGCCTAATGCACTCATGGATTACCTCCTAATCTACTGATAATAGAAAGGGTAAATTTTTTTTAAATTAGAGCATTTAGTATTCTTAAGTAGCCTGTGTTCTGAATACTTCTGTGTTTTCAATTCACAGTTTCTGAAAGTGTTGTGTAGAGGATTTGTTATAAAGGTGGTTGTGACTTTTTAAGTAAAAACCTGTCAAACAACTGCAAATAAAGGTGCATCTCTTTGTTTTAATAACCTAGCAGTAAAGATTCATTTTCTCCTGTTTAGTCTGATACTCAGAAATGCTGAGCTTCAGTGATCTGTTGTGGAATTATGAATGTTAAATAAGTGAGATCTGTTTCAGACAGTTGCCTAGTTGTTTTTTTGGGTTTTTTTTAGATTTCTGGCTGTAAGCAAGTGAGTTTGTAAACACAGGTGTCTTTCCGTTGAATGGTTCTAGCTGTGTATGTATATGACCTTAAAATATTTTTGCTTGGAGTCTCTCTCCGTTTTAGAGCTAAGATAATGAATACTGAAAAAAAAGATTATGTATATACTGTCTTGGAGGCATTTCTGAATTCTGAGTGCTTCTGAAATGTGAGGATTAGCTATAGTACTGTGGAGAATATGTTGGGCTTTTTTTTTTTGTCTTCTACCTCAGTCAACTTGCTCATGTACTTGTTGCTACTTGAATATCCTTTGGCTAAATGAAACATCAGTGAGATCCCTTTATCACTTCAGACCAAAGTTTTTGCTCTGTTGTCAAGTTGTGTTATATCTTCATGGCACTGGTTCTGTGTCTTGCCAATTTCCAGAGCAAGGTCTTCCCCTACGAAGATATCTATTTGCCTGAGTGGTTTGTTGCCACTAGATCTTGCACCAATTAAAACAGAAAATCAGCATTTTTAAGATCCTAGAGTAAGCTATGTCCTACATCAAGATAAAAGTATAGCGAGCGTGTGTTACTTCAGTTCAATGTGCCTTATTCTGTGCTTTGTCAGGTATATACTGTGTGAAGGTGAAATGAGCCTGCTGGAGAGACTTCCAGCAGTCCCTGATCTTCTTCCAAGCCTTGATGCAGATCAGGTCAACCATGCTGTAGCCTAAATTTGCTGGCTGGAGTCCTTGTGCATCTTAACTAGTTATTAGCAATGCACTAAACCTTGGCTTCTTCCCTTCTGGTCCCCAAAATGTTCCCATCCCTACTGTAAACATCCATGGAGGATGATCTGCATCAGGAGAATCCCAGGCAAGAAAATTACAGCCAATCTTTTAGATTGGTGGAATTGAATAGTACAAAGGAAAGGGAGCAGTGGACTCTGACGTGTAATTTTAAATGCCTGTTGGTGATTGTAAATTCTGAGGTCTCAATCATGAGGCATATCTCAGTTACAAAAACAGCTGCTACTTTTTCAGGTCTTTTTAACCAGAAAGTAGGAATAGTTTAAGTATTCCTCCTGAAGCAGAATGTTATACTTTGTCCGCAACCCTCCTGATAGGGAAAAGAAGGAATATGGATGCAGTCCACTAAGATGACAAGCTGTGATGTTCTTGTCACTCTGAATAACAATATGAATATGTATAAAGTAACTGTTTTGTTGTCATCTTCAGTACCCTGCATCAGAAGCTTACTATGCAGCTGGCAAGTTAGCTGTAGTTCTGGTATTGGTGGAAGTATTTTGGCTACCTGTTGACAGCACATCCGTGAGCAAACTTTTTTAATGAAAAAGGCTTAAGACTTCTGCAAAATCAGCGAAGTGATGATCATGTTGCATCATTCCTGCTTTTTTGGCTTGTGGGCTGTGGAGCAGTTATTTCTCAGTACACGTCTCCTGGATTTACTGAGTGGAATCATGGGATGAAGGTATCGCTGAGGGCAAAACACCATCCCTTTACGAAAGAGGATGAAAACTTTGGCAAATCTGTGCTGGCATAATCACTCTTCTCTTACTGTCTGTATATGAGTGTTGATTTCCTGCTCTCTGAGAGCATCTACAATTCTTGTTGTACTTGAGAGGAACAGGAATTACTGCCCCATCAGACTGACTGTAGCAGAATAGATCATCTGTTACCAGTGTGGAATCTTCCTTTTCTCTGTGCGAAAGCTGTGGATCTGGCCATTCCAAAAAGGTTCTCCAGAAAGTTTGCTCTTTATCTATGTAGTTTTCCCCAATAGCTGTGTATTACCTAGATGTGGTGTGTTGATGCCTGCACACACTCAGGGATCCTCCTTAGAAATTAGACACCACAGACTGACTTAGGTGGTGTGTATTTGGGTTTACTGGAAAAAAGAATTTGGACTATGTGAAAATGTCAACCTACATTCCACAGATCACTTCTAAGGGACAAAAGAATTAAGGAAAATTAATTGTTGTAGGCTTAAATCTGTTACACAGAATCTTACCTCAAGACTAGGTTGAAGGATACTGCATCAATATGTTCAAGGCTTTGGTTTGGTGACATAATCGCTTTGTTCAGTTCAGCCCTGTTTTTTGTTTAGATGTTAATTCAGCTCTTAAATCACCTTGGCAAACCTAGATAAACACAAAATGTTGCCAAGTGTGTTAAAAATAGATCATATGAAGTTGTAAAAGTAGTTACTTCAAGTAAATACTATTGAATCATCTGTGAATCTGCTTTTTCGTGTAGAAATAGAACTGTAGATTTTTAGTAAATGCCTTGGGGTAGGTTTTATGTCATTTACATAAAAGGTGTTCACCTAAAACATATATGGATATACACAGTATCATGTGCTTCTCTTCTGCTTTCAATGCTTTTAGCTTCCTCAAATCCAGAAGTTATCAAGATCAGTTCTGTGTTGGATATAACATCTCAGGTGGAAGAATACTACAGCAAAGGATATGTTGTAGGAGCTGTTCATCCTATTATGCTGCCAATTGGACGTAGAAGAAGTTTCCCTGCAAGTCACATGTATCGAGTGGTACTTTCACGATTAAAATTAAGGTAACAGGGACATAATTTGAATATACTGATCTATTACTTAACCCATTTGTAAGTGGATTGCTCAACATCCATAACTTATTACCAGTTTGAAATGAGTACCTCAGAGAATCAATTTAACTTTTCCTTGTCTAGAAAGGTGAGCAATTTAATAATGTTTTTTAATCAATTCTAAGCACACAATAGGCTAATGTTTACTTTGCCTTAGAAAATGTCCAAACAAAAATCCAAAGTGCCACATCATCTGTCTTAGAACCTGCAGCAAAGACTAACCCAAAACAATAGGAGAGTAATAAGCTGCTTTAAATTATTTTATGTCTGCGTTTTCCTTGTTTTCAAAATGTGTTTTCACTTTTTCGGGGAAAAATGACATGTAATTTGTGAAATAGCTTGTCAGGAATAGTTTGGGGTTTTTATTATTAAGAAGGAGATAATCATTCTGTGATCAGAGGTTGCTTTTGACACTGAGGGAGATGCAAGAGTTTGTTCCAGGTCTATGATCTTATTTATTACTGCTGGTTTTGCTGTCGTGTAATCACTATGTGATCATAAAGAACATGCATAAGGAAATGTTACCATTAGTTCCTTTGAATGCAAGGAATATAACCTTTTGTTCTTATTTTGAAAAGCTAGGAAAGTGAATTTCTTATTGCACTAAAAGTTGTCATGCTTCCCCTTCTCTCCTGAGTCCTTATGTGAAAGGTTCTTCCATTCATTTGGAGGACTGGAAGGGTGCGAATTGGAAGCCGCCCCTGCCATTCCAGTAATGCTTCTATAAAACATGTTCACTTGAGGGAATTTCTCAAACCCTTTGCTTATACATGTGTTTTCCAGGGTATTTGCTGCCCATACAACTCAACCTTTATAAGTTCATCTGCAAGTTCATCATTTTTTTCCATGTAGGTGAAAGCCTGAGTAATAAAGCAGAATGCTTGCTCTCTGGAGCTGAGGCTTCTTCAGACCTGACACTGCCAGTAGCTGCTCCCACAAGTTGCCTTTTTCCTGTAGATGTGGCATCCTTATGAAGTTGTTGTTTCAAACCTTTAGCTTTGAATAGGTGAAGGATGAGACTGTAGCCTACGCGTGAAAGTGTTTGGTGTAGATTCCCAGTTTCCTATGCAAGTGTCATATGTACTTGTGTTGGTCTTGCTCTAGGCAAATATGCTTTCTCTGACTCCTGGAAAGTAACCTTTTTATGTTTCAGTGTGTCTCACTGATGTTTCATTCTAAATCAAATGATTATGTGAATGAAGCATCAAATAAAATCCTGTTTTATTATTGATGTACACTAAATACGTCTGAGTAATAATCCAACTGGCTTTAGATAAAACATGATTAGCACTATTCTGTAATGGTAAATGGAAGTTAGACTTTGTCAGCTTCTTAAATCTGAGAGATTTAAACATTATCTAGCTCTCATTAATTGTTTGTGCATTGTATTTCTAATGTTTGCCTGCATTGTTTCGTATGACAGCTGCAATTCTGCTTTAGTTACAGAAAGTAAGCAGCAGCATGTTAAGTGTAAAAGGACCATTTCTATTCATAGTATTTTCTACAAAACTGAACCTGTTTTGTACTCACTAAAGTTATAGTTTGAATTTGTATTTCTTGCATTATCAGAGACTTTTGCACTTATTTATTACAAAAGTGGAGCTATTTATCAGTAAAGCCCAATTTTCAGAAGATGCCTATGGACAGCCTTCAGATGAAATTCCTCTTAAATATTAATATTCTTACCGTGGCGTTGTAGCACACAATACCTGTCACTTTGTATAAGAAGTAGAACAAAACACCAAAACCCACATCTAAAAAGGATGAAGAAGCATTGTCAGGATTTCATAACTAGTCCAAAAGAAAAGAATTCTATATGCAAGCATTTGCCCAAGTTAGCAGCAAACTCCTGACAAAGACTGCTTTCTTTCTGTGTTCTAGCCAGAAGCATGCAGCACCCAGAGGACAAAGGCACCCCAGGCTGGTGATTGAGGAATGTCCTTTAATGTATGAAACACTGACAAATGAGGTAGTGAAAGAACTGTTAGAAAAGGTAATGGAGGCTTTTTCCAAGTTCTCTTCAGATTTTTGTTGCTATCATAAGTGCAAGTTCTATTTAGTGGTTGATGTGTTTTTAGTTTTTTGTTTATTTCATAGAAGCTACAAAGCTTTTCTCAAAGTGAAAAGAGTTCTTTTTTCTTCACTAGTTGATTTTTTCTAATGTAGGACTTAGTATCAATCCCTGTAAAGCTTTGGGTTACATCATTGAAAGCTGAATCGGGCCCAAACTCGATCACTATACAATTCTCGCGTGCCAAGAAAAGAAGTAGAGGAAAAAGCATGTTGATGATCTTAAATTATATATGAAATTACCACTTGTTTAAATTTTCTAAATGGCTTGTTTTGACTTTGTCAGGCATTTCACATTTAAAGTGTGATTCCATTAATTACACACTTATACTTTATGCCTATTGTGAATTTGGTGTTGTAGTATACCAAAGATTAGCAGGAAGAACACACTTGAATTGAGCAGTGATGCTGTCTTAGTAGCATATCTGGTACAGAGGTAGTATGGGAGAATAATTTGATTTTAAAACGTTCGCAGTATTTTAAAAACACTGAGCCCTTAATCCAGTAAAAAAGTATTACTATTTCTTAAAGATCTGAAACAGTAAGACTTTGTGGCATTTCAGGGAAAAGATGATCCTATTTCCTGTTTTTTCTCTATGTTGCTTGTTAAATTTAAAATTATTTTGGTTATCTGTGAAACAGCAACTCTATATAATCAGTGATTGGCATATTGTATCATTGCTGTACATACATAGTGGTGGTAGATAGTAACACTTCAGTCTATTGTGGTACTAAGAAGGGATTGTTGTACCATCAGCTGTTTGATTGTTACCAAATTGATATTGGTAATCCAGTACTTCTCAAGTGATTTCTTCTTTTCTGGATTGGCGCTTCTCTATTTACCTGAGAAGATTTTGCTTCACAGGGAAGCTTGTGGGATTACCTTCCTAAATGGGAGTGCTCCTTATCCCAGGAAAAAAAACAACAAAACACCTCCAAGAACAGACACATCCCATAGGTGGCACAGGTGGCTCAGTTGTGTATTGAGACTTCAGTGCAGAGAAAAAGATACACCACTGGCTGAAGGAGTTAAGAGGATTTTTATTTGCTTCCCAGTTCTCTCCTTTCTCTTCTCCTTCACTGTTCTCGGTAATAATAAAGTTGAGTAGCCTCCAAGGGAACTGGGAGTAATGAATCATGGCACATGATAGAGATATTTCTGTAGTATTTGCGGTCAGTATTTTTAGTATGACTGGTATCACGTGTTTAAAGAAACAATACTATTTATTGCTCCACTATACTGCTTATCACTATGATACAGTAAATAAAATACTTTGTGTTTGTTCTAAATGAAGAACTTTGTATGCCCTGGAGTCAGTACTAGTGTTGGCCACCTTTCTTGGCCTGACTCCAGAGACATGCTGGAAAACTTCCATTTACTTTGAAGCATGAGCAGTGTTAAAGACAAGCCATCCTTCTATAGCACACTGTTATGTCTTCATGTCCCCAGCATTTTAGTTAAACAGAACATGCATATGGAAGTTTTAAAGAAGGAAAAGTTCCATGCAATTCTAAAATGAATTTGCAGCTAAATTTCTGTTGTATTACAGGTTAATGAATCTGCTAAAAGAGGAAAGAAGTTCGTAGGATTTGTAACACAACATTTTCCTCAGCCTAAAGCCTGTAATGGAACAAGCACAGATGGAAGTGCAGAGCTGGAAGCAACACTGGGCAGAAGAAACAGGGACCACAGAAGAGAAAATTTTGATGAAAACTATAAAAACTGGAATGAGGGTACACTGAGTGGTCACTCATCTGAGAGTGGGATAGAGGAGGAAATGCAAGGGGAAAGCAGACTATTAGAGGATTCAGATTTCCAGTTTGGGAAAGAAGTCAGCCCTTCTAAAACACGAAAAGGAGATGGTAATAAATGTTGCTTGTTTACTGCAGAAATAAGGTGTTCTACTGAGCTGTTAAGGTGTTGAAAAATAGAATAATAGAATATTTGTCAAATACTGGCTTTGGAAGATGACTCTATATATGCATATATAAATGCATACATATTTCTAAAAAAGTTGCCAGTTAAAAAAGCAGAAGGAATGTTTACCTTCTGCTTTATGCATGTGAGCTGTGGTAATATATTGAAATGATAATCCAGTTATCATATAGAATGTTATAAATGTACTGTCAAAATTTTAGTTTGTAATTTAAAGAAAAAGGGAAAAACCACAAACAAACCCCCCAGAATTGCCCACAATGCAATTCTGACTTGAAATGTGGTACAAACAGGTACCTTCTTTGCTTAGTGTGTGTATAACAAATACGTGGCAGTAAAAATCTTTTCTCTTAGAAGGATGCAATTGTTATAAAACATTTTCCTAGATGCATATTGTTTTCACTTAAATCCTAAACCTGTAATGCATTTCCAGTAATATGATTCTGTTGTGCCTGTTTCAAAACTGACAACAGAGAGCCCCTTCCAGCCAGAGCTGTAATTTTACATGCTTCTAGCCAGCTCGCATAATGTACAGCAAACAAATCCGTTCATAATGGATTCTTTCTGGTTAATGTGCCTTCAAGAAGCATCCTGAAAGAGATCACTTAAATTAATGCATTGACCATGAAATCAAAGACCATAATCGTTATAAAATGAATCTACTACGGAAAAGTAAGAGAAAGTATGATTGAAAATGTTGGTGGGGTGGTAGACAACTTAGTTGTATAAGAAACTGAGATGCTTAGTGTAGTCTGTGTGAAAGAGTGCCTACAGCATTGACTTCTGGTACTCAAGCTCTAAGTCCTCCTGGCTGCTAAGAGGAGGTGGAAAGGAAGAAGTAATCTCAAGCATGAGAACTAACACAAAACAGTATTGTGTGGAAAGCAGGCAACACAAAACTGTCATGTCAGGCTGCATTTTGATATAATAGGTTCTTCCCTGATGGGCCAGATGTGTTTTAATTGCTCTCAAAAGCAACCCTTTTCCTTTGCTGTTAAGAGTAAAGCAGCAGTTTTAGACTGCCATAAGAATGACTAAGCACTGAGATTATCAATGTCCCTTTTATTTTTAACACCTGAGTTCTCCTATAAGTGAGCCTTTATAGCATAATCTCTTAAAGCTAAACTCTTTCCTTACAGCTTGAAATACTGGGTTTGGTATATGTGGCAGAATAGAAGTCCCACAAGGAAAAAGTGGAAAACTCCTGGTTCTGTTCAGGAGTATTGTTTGTGCAGACGGGTGTAAGCAGGTAGATTAGCAACCAGTGCATCCCCTGTGTGCAGTGCTCTCAGGAAACTTTCAGAAGGCTTTAGAGAGGATATGCCAGGCTTCTCCGTACTAGTCAAATAGTAAAGTCACTGGAGTTCATGAGGTAGGACTTCTGGAAACTTAACTTTTCTTGGGATATGTTGTATGTAACCATTTAAAAAATTACTGCTGTGAATTTTCAAAGGAAGCCTTACACGTGTGTGGGTATGTACTGCCATGTCAGTGTGCCACTTCCATTTACCTCTGCTCAAAAGGGGCAGAACTGTGTCCAAGTTCTAGATTTGGGGGTCATAACATATGAATTTTTACTATTGCATTGCTTTTTGGCTTATTCTATTGAATTTTGACTATAATACATCCCTTATAGAGGCAAACTGCTAGACATCAGCTATTGAATAGTTGTATTGGGAAAAAATTTCCTTGTTTTGGAAGAATAAGTAGAAGTGATCTCACTTCAGTATAAGGGAAAGGAAATCAAGGTTTGTCAGGATAAATGCATTTATACTAATATAACCACCTGTGGAAGGGATAAAATAAAACTGTATAGCAAGGAGAGTCATCTCTTACTGCAAGTTCAAAATTTTGTTCTGAACTTGGTCTACCTTATTCCAGCACCTGATGTTACTTGCAGTGGGTATGGTAACACTTCTCAGAACAGAGGGGTTCTTCCAGGTACTGATTCAGATTATTTGCACTATAAATCATACTTTGGAAGTCTCTCTGTTTCTGGAGCCTGGAGGAACTAGCTTCTTCTGTGGGTTCACCTAAGCCAAGTTCCTTTGTTTTAACAGTGTGTATACTTCAGTGTTCAGAGGTTGTTTTTTACTAATTTAGGCTAGTTGAGCAGCATTAGACCCCCTGAAAACATTTTTGGGCAACTGCTGTGTGATTTCTCCACTGCAGTGAAACACGAGTGTATTTGTAGAACACATTCATATAGCTAGGACTTGATTTGCACCAGTGATTTCATAAAACGCCATGGATCTGGGAATTTTAATTTTTGATGAATGCCTCTTCGTGACTGTTTATGTAACAGCAGTGTGTATTAATACCTACATATAAAATGATTTGAGGATATGTAGATTTTGTATGCTTAACTTGCATGATCACCAGTAACTAGTGAGAAACCCCAGTAGTCAACTAACTGTATCACTACTTAAATAACCTTTAGAAAAATAATGGGTAAAAATCAATATTGTACAAGACATTCCTTTTATTTGCGAACTTAGGTCTTTGGTTATTATAATTTCAAATATTTGTAGCCAGAAGTTCTATGAGTGGCAGAAATTAAGCCTGTTTTCACTGATTTCTTCTCAGCTCGTGTGTGTATTTTCTTTATGCAAAACCCACCTACCTAAAAGGTCCACTGGCAGCCCAACTGTAGGATGTTCATATGTTCCTCATATATCCAAGTGTACCTCCCCTCACGCCTTGTCCTGGGTGTGTTTAGGCAGAGTGGTCACATCAAGAAACAATTATTAAAACTCTTGCTTAGGATTTGAAAATTATATTGAAATAAGAGATTATTATTAATTTTGGAGAACTTATCTTTCAGAGGTTCATTTGTCTTCCTTTCTCCTTTCTCAGACAAACTGTATACAGTCTTCAATGTTTTTGATGATGATTCCACCTGCTGGACCTATCATGAAGGTGTGTTGTCTATGAAAGTAACAAGGAAGGGGCCAGTTGTTAGTACTCTGGAAGCAGACTGGCTAGAGTTAACTACATTTTATTATAAACAAGGATTGTCCTTAGTTGATTCTTTTGTACACTGGGAAACCTCTAAAGGTGAGTACTGTCTCAGAATATCATGAGGTTTGTACTTGTTTATGTAAAATCACACAACTTTAAGAAAAATAAGATGGTGTTTTGCTTCTTGGTATGGAGGTCAATATGTAAACATGTCCAGATAATCTATTGTAAATTTGTAGAATCTGATTCCTAAAAAGGAGAATTAATTGGTTTTCTGGCCAATTATAGATTTAAGTAATTGAAATTTCTGCTTTGTTTTATCAAATTGAGAATTCCCAAAGCAGGAAACTAGTGTAGCTTCTTCAGGTCTTTTCTGGGCTTAAAATTCTTTCCAGAACACCAAACTGCATTAAAATTTGCTGTTCTGGTCAGTTGTGGACATATGTAGGGAGTAAAGAAACCTGGTTTTGTCCTTGCACTTGACTGTAGGCAGATCCTCCAGGACTTGTTCACACAGCTGGGAGAGAGATCTTCCCTGATCCCTCCTGCTTCCTGTGCTCTTCTGCAGAAATCTGCCAGCTCAGTTGGCATTCAAATTGATATGATAGAGCAATTAAAATGATAGAGCTCTTGGCCACAGGATTTTCAAATTTACTTCATTCTGCCGGTTTATTTGATATCCAGTTTTATTCTGGAGAGGTCCTCCTAGCTCTCAGAGTTCCTGGCTTTTATCCTTCTGATGAACAGACATCAACCCTGATGCCAGCAGTGCCTCTGCTGGCCCAGGCCCCTGCACACCCTGCTGAGCCCCAAATCCTGCCCTTTGGCAGAGCTGTGGGACAGTGCTGTACCACTGTTGACAACAGAAGCAGCTCTTTGCTGGCCAGAGTATTTAGAATTGTAAAACTCCGTTGCTGGTAAAATATGTAATTAAGAGATTAATTTCCATTTGAACTGACTTTACCTGAAAGCCAGAAATTAAGTGTTGCAAAAAATAGTAGGTAACTACTGTTGTGCAACTGCTCGAAAAAATGTGATGAAAATGGTAGTACCCCTACTGTTAGATACAGACCAAGACCAACTGACCTGATTAATACATTCTGATACTATTAACTATTTTAACAAACGTTGTTTGATGGTGTTTGAAACCTAGACTTCATACTTCTGCAAGGTGATACTTTGGTTGAATTTGTACATGTCTTGCTGGTACGAAGTTCCACGTCGTCGGTGTTCCTTTTCCATTAATTGTGGCAGTTAAGGGTAAGCAGGCAAAATACAGGGCTGCAGTGGAGAAAAGTCTTATAAAACGCTGGTTGAAAAGGTTTCAGGGCCCTTAAACAGTTTTTGCAATGCTCAGGCTGATTATCAAGAACATTAGATAGTTAATGTATTACAGTGGCTTTTATCAGTCATTTTATGTCTGCCTCTTGCATGAATTATACAAGGAGGGTAAAATTACTGGGACTTTGCGTAGTTGTTATATTTACTATGTCTTATGCTTTTTTCTGATAATTCTGATTTAAAATAATATGCGCTCATCTCCTTCGCAAGGCAGAGCTTAAATTAAATTAAAAAACGTAAAACAAAATCTGTAAAAGCTAAATTATGTGAGCTCTTCAAACCCTGAAGCAGTGACAACTCTTCAGCTTTCATTGCTCTCTGTAGTTTTGAGTGTGAATTGCTGTTTCTGTAGCTCTGCCATGAAGTAAATTTAGTGACTGTCAGAGGCACATAAGCCCGTCACACAGATTTACCTCAGATGGAATTTGGCAGCGTCTTTCTCAAACTATGTGCATATTTAGTGCAAATAAACAGTCTAATGACAGTTTGTAGGAGTCATCTTTTTTGCTCTGAAATTATTATTCCTATTTATTCAAGTCAGCGAAAGAAGAAAATTCCCTTGCGGGGAGGAAAGGTGACAATTCAGACTCCTGGTTGTCAATACAGAGTTTTTTAGAGCTGGAAAAGAACTCTCTGGAGATCTGTTACAGTTCACTGAGGGGTAGTTTTGGCAGCTGTTGAAATTAATCTTTGCAGCTGTTGTCCAACAACAGTTTTACAGTCTTCCCATTCCCCGCATAGAGAAGATCTGCCTGCTCTTCTCTGTATGAATAACTACCCCATCCTTAATACCCAGGCAATAACATACTTTGTCCAGTGTTGGAGAAGATTTAAATCTCATATTCTGAGGATTACATAATCTTACTGTACAAATTTAGTTTAAATTTAAATCAGTCAGCTGTTGAGGTACATCACAGAAAGCTCCTGAAGGCTATTAGGAGAAGCAAAACTAGAAAATGAACCAATATTTGATGTACAGCTTTAGTTTGAGCCAACTGGATGTTATTGGGCTTTGAGGTGAGTCAGGGAGCTGTGCTCTGAAACTTCCTTCCCATCAGGAATCTTCCTACAATTACTTGTACTTCAGGCCCTGCCTGTGGCCACCTATGTTTTTAAGGAGCAGTAGTTAGGCTTTGCACTGTAAGATTCACTTGTCTCTGTGTTCTCTCCCACCACACCAGAAGCCGCATTTGTTGTCAGGCAAAGGATACCTCGGTTGAGTAAAGAGGGTTTGTACTCATCCTCCGCAGGATATGTGTTGAATACAGGAAACTGCAGTTCAGATTGGAGCATGGAAGGGGTTAATGCTTTGAGAAAGTTAAATAGTTCAGGGTTCAATATGTATAGAAAAAAAGGAATTTGAATATTAAGTTGACTTGCATACTTCAAATTGTAACTAAATGCAGAAATAACCACAAATTTGAGCTTGCTGACTCAATTTTATTTTAGAGGACTCTTCAGTGAGGAAAATAAAAAAGCCATCCCATATGTACTTCTTGGTACTGTATCAACATGAAACTTTGTTTCTGTTCACAGGGGACTATTTGCCCAAATCTTTAGAAGGATTATTTATCTATGAAGAAGAAGGTGCTGGGGTTCCAGGTTCTAACAGGAAAGGAAATGATGCAATAGTTGTTGAACAATGGACAGTCATTGAGGTAAATTGGTGATTATTTAGCAATGCTTGTATTTTTCTTTGTTGAGATGCTTGTACCAGTATTTGGAAAATGTTCAGGATGGTTTCTTGAAGCCACCTACAGAGGCTAATCTAAAGCCTTGAATCATACAAATGAAGTCAGATCTGTGGCTGTTGGTAAATGTGCATAAAAGAAATGTGCTGGAGAGATTCTGGGCTGATGTTTACAAATGTCCATACCAACAAATAACCACCAAAGAAAATGTCTTGGGTTTTTTTGTGTGTTTCAGACCACTGTAGATATAATTCCAGCAAGTGCATGTCACACTGACAGTGTGAAGTATTTTTAAATAAGAAGGAGAGGAAAATAGCTAGAACTAGAAACAGGAGAGAATTGATAGTGAATTAAGTATGGTTTTCAGATGTACATTTTTATTAAAATTTTACTGTTATATATGAAATACTTTGGTTTTCCTAATCAGTGTATATGTACTGCTGTAGTAGGTTACAGCGGTAAAATTAATGTTTAAAAAAATATGTTACAGGATTATTGGTATCAATGACATCTGCAATTAGTTGTTGGATGATATTAAGGGCTTACTTTTGTAATATCCAATGATAAATACATCTACCAATGTGAAAAGAATCAACATAGAACTTGTATATTAAAACCCAAACAAACAAGAAAACCTCACCAAAATCTTAAGTATAATTAGGTGAGGTGCTCATTCTTCACATGTGAAGCAAAACCAAATACATAATTGATGCCTATTACAGTGTTTAAAAAGTTTTAGGCACTAATTTAGCAAAGAGACAAACTGAACAAATGAGATGTGCTTTGAATTGAATGTCTTGCTGAATCAGGGGTCATACCTAATGTTAATAAAGTGTTTTCCTTGTTTTTTGTGGTCTTGACCTTTCAAATTGTTTTCAGTTTAAATAGTGAATCTCCACCAAACAACAGTTTGTCATCTCAAAGGATTGTCTCACTAAAACTGAGAGAAGAGTTATAGTTGTGTAGAAATGCAAATAAAACCTGTACAGAGTCTCTTTACTACTTTTTATAATTATTAATGTAGGGGTGTGAAATTAAAACAGATTATGGACCTTTATTGCACACACTGGCTGAGTTTGGATGGCTCCTGACCTGTGTCCTGCCTACACCCATCGTACGACATGACAGGTACCCAGACTGTAAATTGCAGCATTTTTGGTGTATATATCACAAAATTATCTAATTTTTACTTGCATACTGAAGTGTAAAAGGAAGGAAAATGCCAGTGATGTTAAATGCATATAAAACTTGAGATGTAACAAGCATTATCGTGGAATCTCTTACCATGTTGACTTAGGACTACTGGTGTCAGTGCATCTAATGTTTAGATTTACACAATGTATTTTAAATTTAAGGATTTTATTTAGAAAACTTTTTACCACATACCCAGTCCCCAGTAATGGGGTTACTGATATGCTTCAAGTTTAAACAAGTGTTGAAATGTTTCACTAATTTAGGACCCTGGTGAATAAGTAGTTTAGGTGATGGAAGAAGTCATGTTGTCACAAGACAGTCATGCAGTATTTATTGCAAATTAGTTTGGAGAATGTGCTAATTCAGCAAGCTATTGAGCTATTTCTCTTCTTTAATGCAGACATTATGATTCACTTCAAATATGGTACTGAACTACTGGATTTCAGTTCTCTGGTTGTAATACTTATTTAAATGACTGAGGGCACTCTGTCTACATAAGAAGATCTAAATAGGAGACCTGGATCTGCCATAACATTCCAGACTTTTTTTTTCACCCCCCCACCCTCAAAAAAAAAAATAAAAAGTACTGTGCTTTTCATCACAGTATCAAGTTAAAAAAATGGCAAATGAAACACTGCATTAAGCACTCCTAATGCCCTCCTTCTCTCTCTCTCTTTTTTTTTCCTTTTAAAGTTCTCACATTAGATTAAAATTGTCAAGCCTTGAAAACAAACAGATGTAGTGAGGCCTGGCTTAGGGCTCATTAACAATCATGGAAAGAGTGGATGACTTGAGTAATCTTTGGATTCCAGACCTCACTGTGTTAAAGCAAGGCACCATGAAAAAGATGTGAATGAAAAGTTCTGTGAAAATTCCTGCGAGAAAGTGGGAGTTTTGTTCAAGTGATTTGACATAATTGAATCAATTCAGCCATGTGAGAAGGAAGCTTTTTATGGTCAGGAAATAGGTGTTGGGTTTTTTTGGCTGTGGTTTTTTTAGTAGTTGATTTTAAGCAGCTGGTTAAATGCGAAGACAGAAGAGGTAAAACAATATGGTATGTTCTGTTCTTTTTGTTATAAGGGTCTCTGTATGTTTTGTTTCCTTTTGAAAGAAATAGTTTCCAGAATCCAAAACAAAATTATTTTCCTGTAATTTCTTCAATAATTTTGCAGCCTAAGTGTATTAGCTTTGAACACAGTGACTTGTAAGGGTATGTGAACTATTGAGCCTGGTTTTCATAAAAAGGTGACATTTTGGCCAAATTTTAGAGCTTGAGAGTTAGTCTTCAGAATCTGGATCTAATCTTTGAAGGATGTCAGTGGACAATGGAAGAGAGATTTTAGTAGCCATGGATGAGAGAGTTTTTAACCACCAAATTCTTGTGTTCCACAAGCAGTGTAACTGAGCCCGTCCCTGTAGGGTTTGGACAAGCAGGTCAGGAATGGCCTGAGCAGCTGCTGGTTGAACACACTCTGAGCGTCAGTCTGTGCTTGCAGCAGGACAGATGGTGCTGGCTTGTACCTTGTCGATTGCAGAGCAAAGGCAGGGCCAACTGAAAGAAGCTAAGTGCTGAAAGAATTAAAACAGGAAAAGGGCTAACAGATTGACTAGGCTGGAGCTGTTCCTTGAATTAGTAAGAAGGTAATATACCAACTTGCAAGATATTTAAGTGGTGATAGATTTCTCAAATAGTGTTGCATCCCAGATGTGAAACAACCAGCCCATTAATAGCAGTGTTCTTGGTAAAGGGGATTATGTCCTAGCCAAATCTGCAGCTGGATTCATTTTGTATCCACACTAGAATAATTTTGACTAATAAAAAACATTTGTTTTCTGACCTAAATGGTTGGGTAGGAGTCTGCATGAATTGTCTAATACTTGTCATCCCACTGTGGCTTGTGAGTTACTCTTGGAAGAAATAGGATGAATCGTGTTTTATCTGCCTGTAGTATATCTCATGTATAGTTATTCAATTTTCTTTTTTAAAAAAGAAAGTTAAAAAGCTCATGAACAAGAATTCCTAATTAGGAATTGCGTTCATAAGAGTCAGAAAATTACTGTCTTGCTGTCCTGATGGCCTAAGTACAGATTGAAAACTACCATTTTTAGGCATTGATGTTAGTATTTAAAGAGGAGAAGAAATTCCTGGATAGTTACTGTGTGTCTGATATGAAAGATGCTATTACTGTAGTGGTCATGGGTTATTCTAGGAATGCAAGTTAAATGTCTTGATAAAGAAGGATACTTTATGCTGTTCAACAGCTGGGTTTTTTTCCCAGACTTGGAACTCTGACCTCAAAACCCAGCCTGAATGTCAACAGGCTGCAGAAATACTGAAAAAACAAAGTGCATTTTGGGATGATCTGGTGAATTCAGATTTTCATATTTATTTTTAAAAAAGAATTTGTGCACAGTATTTAGATAAATTTTTCTTTATCCTCATTCTTAGTCACTGTAGTACTTTACTCTGTTCTGTTTTCTTTTCTTACTGCAAAACTTTCCATCCTCTCAGATCTTCTGTGATCTCTTCCTAGATGTTATGCCCACTTCTTGTCTGCGGATGAAGAGTGTGACCAACTGGGGTGTGACAGGATTGTCATGCACTGATGTGTTCCTTTTTAGGCTTTTGCGTGGTTAGGATTTAAAACAGTTGAAAAAAAAACACTAGGCTGTCGTGTCTGTTCCCGTGTGGCTTGTTTTTCTTTAAAGTGTTCCGTTTTTTGCAGATGTTATTGTCCATAAAATAAAATGTCCTGATGTGGGGAGTGTTATGCCATGTGGTAGCTGAATGTCATGGATCACTGTCCTGTTTCGGGCAGGGCAGCACTCTGTACACCTGTCTAGTCCTTCAGCTCCTACCTCAGTGGCTAAATCATGTTGGATGCAGGGAACATCTTATTCCTCTTGTTCATATTTCACATAACTTTGTCTAACCTCTGTTCTAAGTACTTTGTAAATGAAATGTTCAATTCATTAAAAAAATAATCTCTAAAGATCAGAGCCATGGGAGTACTGCTGAGCTTCTAGCTTCATGATTGTTTTGGGGGACTTAAATATAGACACGTAAGAGGACAAATTTTTTTGCCCATCCAGCATAAGCAGACAGGGAAATTGCTGATGTTTCAACAAAAGAGTCTCTGTTGCTCTTCATCACTCTTAAGAGAGGAAAAAGGCTTCAGCAGCCTTACTCTGCAGTGACCTTTATTTCCCTCCACTGATGACCATAGTCCCTGAAAATGGGTAAGGCAGACTGTGAACAATGCAGTGCAAAAACACTGACTTTGGTTATTGATTTATCATGGCTCGCTACTTAATCTATGTTTTCAAAATGCCCTGACTTAGGAGGCAAACAGGGAATATGGAAATGTGAGGGAAGCTGTGGAGCTTCCCTTGCTACAGGCTCTTTTTCTCATTTAAATTCTGTGGAAATCCCCCTGTCATTGAGTTCTTTGTGAATTAAGCTCATAGCAGCTTTGTCGTGTGTGGCATTTTAATAAGGTCAGACTTAGAAAATTGTTAATTTACTTATTGTCTACTCACCATCGTGTCCTTTTTCTGTTCTAGTAGAATTTGTATGAGCTGTAGCTTGATGTTTGGGGTTTTTCCTTGTCTCTGAAGGAATGCAGACACTGTTACAAAATAAGCCATAGGCTCTTCTCCATGCTAGGCACTG
This sequence comes from Sclerurus mexicanus, assembly GCA_013396755.1. Classification (NCBI taxonomy): domain Eukaryota; kingdom Metazoa; phylum Chordata; class Aves; order Passeriformes; family Furnariidae; genus Sclerurus; species Sclerurus mexicanus. The sequence continues at coordinate 230,101 of VWZF01007068.1, read as the reverse complement.
TGCTCAGGCTTATTGCTTACAAGATAGATTTCCCAATTGATATTATCAAAATAGACATAACTGAGGTAGGGAGAAATAGCTAGCCAAGTGGAATAAGGTTGCCGGATTGTGGATTTACTTGTGATGACAAAATCTTAACACATTTCCTTTTAATGAGTGCAAATAGTGAGGTAGAGACTCTTGGAACAGGAAACCTTGTTAGCTTAAGGAAATGAATGAATTTGTTCTCCTGCATTCTTGTTTTCCCCACAAGCTGGAGTTTAAGAGAGTTCTCTGTTCTCATCCAAGGAAGACCTGCAGAGGTATCCATGACCTGAGTTCAGCTGGACTGAAAGGAAGATTGTGAGGGGCCAAACACAATCACCCATCATCACCAGTGACTCATCTGAGTATCTGTGCACTGAGTAGCTGTCTATGCTGAGAGCACTTCCTGAGCTTGTAGGAGCAGTTTGATCCCTGGTGGTTTTTTTTTTTTTGGAGCAAGTCTCTAATGTTGAATGTAAATGAACTCTCAGTCCTAACCCCGTTATGAAACATGCACCATCAGAAACAGTTACCTTAACTTGGTCTGTGGTTGTTAACCTTGTGACATACCCATATTTCCAGTGAACTCACTACATCTCTTCAAAACATTGAAACTATTTTCTTTAAATTTTAGTGAAGGAAATCTTGCTACAAAGCAAGTAATATTTCTTCAGAGACCTGTTATGTGGAGTTCTGCTGTCCAGACACCAGAGGTGAGTAATGTGTTTGTGGTATTAATGTAAAAGAAAAATAGTCCTTCATGTAATAGTAAGATACAGAAACAAACTAGTCTTCACAATTAATAGGGGATAAAAGTGTCAGAGCAGGATTTCACTCATAAAAAGTTCAAGTTTGTGGAGAGCTTTTGATCTGAAGTCATGTAGGGGTTTTTTTCAGCCATTGTCTCTTAAGTTAAGCCATAGAGAAAAGCGTAAGTGTGCTAAGAACCTGTTTTGTGCTAAGGAGTTACTGTGTCTAAGATAGATGAGGTTGGCTGTGCTGGAAGTGTTTTCTTTGAAGTCTTTAGGAAGTCTTAAAATTTCTGATTGAAATCTTCTATCTGTTGCACATAAATAGAAAACTATCTTGGCTTCCAAAACATCTACTTTCACATATTTAAAAGAAACAAGTGTCAAGCTGTACAAGGGATACTGTAATCTGCAGGTTAACAGGGTGAAGGCTGCTGTTGTGTGTAAACGTGAGACAGGATTTAAAATTCCTGCAGCTGAAACTCACTTCATTGTCCCATTTGAGGGAAGCTGCTGTAGTAGTGGTTGTATCAAGTGCTTTGAGGATTAAGTAACTCAGTCACCACACTCTGCTCAGTCAGCGTTGCAGCAGTCACTGCACCTGCACAGCACTGCAGTAAATCCTGCTGTGGCCAGAGAAGGATGAACTGCTCATGGAGTTATTTCTGGATTTCAACAGCTGTTCAACCTCTTCTCTGTTCAGCATGGTTTTCCTGTGATAGTCCTAAGCAACTATGAATGTCTTCACTCATGTCCAGCACCAGAGTAGTAACCTTGCAAACTCATCCATGGCATTATATACAGCAATACCTTGCTGCTTCATTGTCCTTCTATATAAATACTTCCATGAGTTTCTGAATTTCTTGCATTCATATTTGGTATTTCTCTTTTTTACTTTCTATTCAATCTGTTACCATCATCTGTTACTTTCCTCTGTTTAGTATTTCTAAAATATGCTCTTCCTTTTTTTGTTCCTCTCCAGGCTTTTTCTTATCTTCAGCCTGACTTCCTTCTCACTGTGTCCCCTGATAATTAGTACTTCCATGCCTGGAACTGCCTTCAACATGCATGATTCAAGTCCTGTTTTATTTTTTTGTCTATCACTGTCTCAATTCCCAGCTAGTTCTTGTACACTGTAGTTTATTTCATCCTCTACAAAATTGGAGCTTCTGCTTTTTTCTCTTCAGTGTTCTGTGTAGTCTTCCTTGCCAGCGTCTTAATCTTCGCTTTCATTCATACCCTCTTCTAAATTCTGCCAGTGGAATTTTTTCCTTTAACCACCCTCTGTGTAGAAAGCGTCTTCAGCTTTTAGCTTTCAAACCTTCTGACCCCTGCTTTCATGCCTGGCTTTGCAGTCTTTACTTTCCTTCCTAATTAATTTATGAAAGTATGTTTTGGAACACAATTTTGATATCAATATGGTAAAAAATATATAAAAATATAAAAAAATTATGCCAGTGATTATAAAATAAAATGAGGCTTTCCTGCTTTTTTAATTATCTAATAAGGGCATGAACTCCTGACGTGAGAACTCTTCCCTTTGTAAGGGGAATATTAATGGTATTTCTGACTATGTCTTTTAAAAGGCAGCATAACTTCAGCCTCAGGAGCTGGTAAATCTTTGAGATGTGGTTTTAAATTAAAAATAGGAAGTATTATGCTCACAGTTTAAGTTCTCTCACCAATTGTGAGATGATGAGCAGCTTTGGTTTATACCAACAAAATGGTGTGTTTTGTCGTTACTGTTTGTTGTAATGGGAAACCTTTGACTTAAGCGTTAAGCATACTGGAAGTAAACAAGACATAGCTGATTTGTAGCTGTTTACATCAGGATTTCTGTGTTTAAAATCCGAACAAACTTAATATCTAAAAGTGCTCTTTAAGTACCAGCGAATGTTTTACTTCACCAGGAAATTTCAGTATGATGAGGTCATTTTAGCATGGGATAAATGGGAAACTGGGGCTGAAGCTGAAACGTTTAGCAGAGTAACATTTTCCTTCTGTCTTGCCAATTACTTTGGTTTTCCCCTAAATTTTAATCTTTTTTCTTCATTGCTTTTTTACAAAAATGTTTGTTTGAATTGGCAAACAACATGTTACTTTCAATTTAAATTTGTGGATTTATCAGTAGTACCAAACTGGTATAGAGTGTCATGATGGCATTGAGTACCTAGATTTCTGGTGTAAAACAAGCCCCTGAAATCTGAAAACACTCCCTATTGCTCTAGAAACCCTTCTTTTCCATTTGAATAACTCCGAAATAAAAGTCTCCTGGGCATTGACGACACAGCTGTACAACTTTATCAAACCCTTGCAGACCTTTTCATAAACACAGTAAAGTCCTGTGATTGTATGTTCTTTGGCATGACATCTTCCTTTTAATTTGTACTGTGTATCTTTTCATTGATGTTCATATTATGTTAAAGCTCTTATTCAAAAAATGTTGGTGTCCACAACTTAGGATGTTTTTGAAACAGAAATACTTCAGATACCTAAAATTTTTAAGTTAAGAAAAAAATTGCATCACAACTTATGTTTATTTAAGCACACCCTTAGCATATTTGCAACTCAGATAGCCTTGTTAGCTGCATTCTTCTCCAGCTTTTTCATTACTGAGATAAAGCAGCCTCCTACAGGCCTTTTCAGACACTTAACTCTGAAGCCCCAGTGCCCCAGCCCCATCACTCTAGTTCCCCACAGTGCAGCAGGGTTTGGCCGTGGCAGGAGCTGTGCCCATAGACAGGTCTAGCTGTTGGACTTGGATTCTGGAGAGTGGCAGCACAGGGCATGGGGTGCTTTGTGTACTCGGGGTTTTAGGTTTTGTTAGGTTGAAGCTATTTCATTGCTATTTCTAAAGGAAGTTTTGCTGCAGTAAGAATTAAGGGGAACCCTGCTATTACCTGGTCTAATCTCACAGAATCTCTTTTCTGAGGATGGTATATTTAGTGTCCTCGTAGCTCATCTCTTTGCCACCTTGTATATTCGTGGGGGGATTGAGTGTTACAGCCTGGCTTATGATTTATGTAATGGTTCAAAAGCCTCTTGGGTTACAAGGGCTGTACTGTCTCAGTAGACTCTTTGTTTATCACATACCACTTGCTTTTCAAAGAGAAGACTTCAGAGCAGGAGATGCAAGATTGAACCATGCTGTGCTTGAGGGGTTTCTGAGTTTTATTCTTTTCTCATTTTATTCCTTTATTTCCCTTCAGCAGACTTCTTCATCCTCTCGCTGTGGCATCCAGGCAATACATACTTCCTTTTGTTTCTCCTGAGGCAACACTGTTTCCCCTTAGCCTGATTTCCCAATGTCTCCTGTAACAGCTTCCGTACATACATTTCCTTTAGCCACATGGCCCATTGTTTTTACTGTTTCAAAAGGGTTTGAGGAAAAAAACCCAGAAATGTATAGAAGAGAGGCACAAATTGCCAAAGCACGGTAAAAGTTGTGCAGAGTTTTTGTTTTTAAAGTGTTTGTACTTGTGCGAGAGTACTTGTGTTCTTCATGCCTTGAAATGCAGGTCTGTGCTGAGGCTGGATCCTTTGTAGCTGGATGTGTTCCTTCTGTGGACAGGCCTGCGTCCCCTGGCAGGGATTTGCTGGATTAGTAGTGCTTGTGCTGAGAGCAAGGCTCCAAGAAGGCAGCGTAGGGCACTTCTGCCTTTCTGACCATGCTCCTCTGGGTGGCTCAAGGCACTGACACTGTTTCTGGAGATGCTGCACCATCATAGGTCTGAGTAACTTGGGTAGCTCCTGATGCTGAAATGAAATAAACCTTTTACTTCTTTGTGATGCCTCAGAGGACCCTTGGCATAGTCTGGTCAGTCTCTTGTTTGCAGAAATCACAATCTACTTTTGTTGTTGACATTAGCAACCATCATCATTCAGCAACATGCATCATTCAACAAGAAAGGTGTCAGGGAATCCCCGTACTAATGTCAGATGGTATTTATACCAAGTTCTTCCTGGGCAAGGACTCTGTGGACCCCATTTCAAACGGCTGTACAGAACAGCCACTGATTTCCATCTGCATAGATGCACCATGAGTATTGAATGCCATTCTCAAATTGTTCTGTTTCTGTCACGTACTGCATAAGAATTGAGCATTGTTGAAGTATTTTATTTCTTAGCATTCATTTGTGCTTTCTTGACTCTCAACTATATATCTTTTGTTATCTCTCTTGAAATTTACCTGTAGAGCACAAAAATGTATCTGTTGGATGTTTTTTCTCCAAAAGAGTTCATAGTTTAAACGAAAGTCTTAAATGCTGCCTTATGTTAAAATCTGTTAAAATCACACTAAATCCGTATATAACTCATTGCAAAGTATTTGGCCAGGTTTATTTTTTCCCCCAAATAAGCTAACATTTCAACATCCTCTTGTATTCCAGAGGAAATCCTTAAGACAAGTTACTGGGGAGGAAAAAAGCAAAGTGTCTAGCAGAAGTGTTGGATTAGACACAGCTACTTCTTGCCCTCTAGAAATTGGACAACCACCTGATGAGTTTCACCTATCTCCTTCTAAACAATGTTGGACCAAGGAGGGATCCTCTGAGTATGGAGGCTTTCCAGGATTCAGTAGCAGTGATGGAGTATTAAGGGAACTGGATGATGGACAATACGACCAGGAAGATGGAGTCACTCAGGTCACGTGTATGTGATAAAGTAAGTAACTGCATCAAATGGACATGTACATAAATCACAGAAATGGATTTTTTTAAGAAATTATACTACTTTAAATGCATTGGTGTAATCCTATGACTTTTCCCAGACTCATTTTGCATTTTTGCCAGTTTCTTTGTTGTGTTAATCCTACTGTAGTAATAATACTACTGCAAAATAATTTGCTTTTCTGTCTCTCTTTAATAATTTAACTGCATGACTGGGCGTTCTCCTAACTTGTTAATGCTTTTGACAAGCAAGGAAGCAAAAGTTGCAAAAGAGTGACAGTTTGAATTGTGTAAGGGAGCAAGGAATGAGGATGTTTAGTATTTTCCACAAACTGGAGGAATGTTTTCCATTTTGATTGGGTTTTTTGTTGTTTGTTTTTGTAAGGCTGTTGTAAATATTGGTGGGGAAAGATGAACTGTCTGGCTGTTAAGTTTTAATGTAATTTTCACTTTATTTGCCTTGCATAAGCCTAGAGAAATGTCAAGTGCTAGCCTAGAGTGTTAACAGTTTAAGCTACATTCAGAATTGGTGTGGACAGAAACTCGGGGGGCTGTAGGCAGACACTTGCCCCTGTAATACAGTTTCACCTATGCAGGTTGTACCAGGGTTCCTTGCACGTGTAAGCCAGAAGCTGTTGGAGCTTAAACTTATATAGTGATGCATTCAGAACTCCTGAGTGGGCAATAAGAGCCACTCATCCCTGAAAGGTAACCTGCAGTCGGTGCACAGGGAGTTTGAGAAGCTCAGTAGAAGCACTGACATCAGTGTGCACAGTGATGCTGCTAACACATGGAAGGAGGACATAGGATAAACTTCATAGGCAGTATTAGGTCATGCAGTATATATAAATGTGCTAATGTGTATGTGGAAAATTTCTCAGCTGAATGTATCTCACACTGGATAAAGTGTATTCAACTGCATCAAATATCAGACATCCTTACCATGGGGAGGAGCTGCTTGCATTAAGGGAGGTTAATGCTGGCAGGGCTCTGTGGGGAGAGGCACAAACAGGAATTATTTTTATGCTGCTGTCTGAAAACTACCATTTATAGAGGAGAACCTGAATAAAAATGTACCTCCAGGAAAAAAAAAAGGCATTTTTCATTTTGTTTTAGAACCAAAAAAACTGTAAATCCTTGTCACATTGAAGGTAATGCAAAATAATTTGGTCAAAATGAGGAGTCAGAACAGAACTGAGCAATTGTCTTCACAACCCTACTCTCAGTGTTTGCAGTACAGCACACACAGCACCCAGGGATTTTGATACCTATCTCTGTGTTGTGCTGCAGACGTGGAGAGGAGTGTCATGAATACAATTACCTGCACCAGTCTGCTCCCCTGGCGGGGCATCCCACCAGCTGCTGTGGGAACCTGCCTGTCTGTAGTGGTAGATGCTGGCACTAAATGCAGTGGGCAGATCATTGCAGTGACAGGAACACCAACAACTAACTCCAACCAGGATAGTGCAAGTCCAGCTGCAATCTCAGAGCTGTGCAGAGAGAACATGGGCAGAAGCTGCCTATTTAAATAAGCGAACATTAACTCATGAGGGGAAAAAAGTTACACTTGCTGTGATAAGCAAAAGAAGTATCAAGCATAATGCTATTTCAGTTTATTTTTATAGGATGGGAGGTGGGGGAAACCCATTCTACTGGCATAATTAGCATAGTGGGAGCTTGAAATATTATTGCTTTGGAGCTGCTTCCTGATTTGATTGTGAAATTCTTGTAGGCGAGCTTGTTTATTTTTCATTTTGGAAGAGAAACTCTTAAAATCCCAAACCTTCTACAAACAGTTGGGGTTTTTTTCCTAGAAAATCCACAGCCCTGAAGTTGGAGACATTCTTTCAGCTTCTTTTTCCCATTGCTTGCTGTAGGGAGCGATGGGAGCACAGGAGTACCTGTACACAGTACACAGGGGTCTCCTCCAGGACTCTCCCACAGGGGGAAGAAATGAAAATACATGTTACATCTGCCTCTGGCAGAAAGCCAGGTAACTCTAGCATAGTAAAAATGGAGTAACAGCTGGTCTCTTGCAACTTGGAATATGTTGCCCTCCTTCTAAAAGTGTTTTCCATGAGTTATCCAAAACTCTGTGTGTAATTTTAACTATTGGTCATTCTCCACACAAGTTAAACCTGTAAAATGAGCAAAAATTGGCCAGAAAGTCCAGCAGTTCTGAATATTTCGAGTTTTTAAAGTATATCAAATAAATTACCTTTTCTAAAGCAGTATTCTTGCTCAAGGTGGCTTAACAGTAGTGAATCCTTAAACAACACTGAACTGCAATTATTTAAGTTACAAAGTATAAAGTAAATTTAATGCAGTTACTCTTCCTAGACTATATTCATCAGATAAAAAGAATCATTTCACTTTTAACTGAGGTCTTTTCACATCAGCCATTGAGAGTGCAGAAAATTCAAAGAAAATAGTATTGTTTTGAAAGGTATTTTCCCCTTACAAATAATGAGATATACACAAGGGAGATTCTGTTTTAGTACTGAGGTAGAAATTGAGCATGCCCTCGATGTCCACAGGTACATTCTAGAATATCATCACTTTTAGCAAGGCTTCTCTTAAATGAAATAAAACAGTATTCCTTTCCAGGAGTCCCCAGTTTTAACTGTGCTTTAGTTCTTGCTCTTGAGTCTCACAAGTGTTGACAGTGCTGCAAATCTCTGAATTTTCCTAGTCTTTTTAATTCAGTATAAATCTGTGAAATTGTGTCCTCTGAACCCACTCCACAATTCCTGTTAAGGACCAGATGGGGGGGTTTAGTGTCATTTTTCTCACAGTATGAAAGTTGCCCCTGCTGTAGAAACATTACTCTTGATTGTCTTCTCAGCTCTCTATTACAGGGCTACATTTAGGCTCTGTATGGAAGAAAATAAAATACAATTCTCCCTGTGGGGAAAAAAAGCCAACCTGACAGGATCCAAGATAGAGATCTTTCAAGTGAGTGGCATGGAGAGGGTAGCAAAGGAATAAAATTCCTCAGCATTCTTTTTTTCATACAAGAACTCAGGGCGATCATGGCACTGGTAAAGTAGCAGGTTAGAAACAAATCACGGAATCTGTCCAGCTGACTGTAGAATTCCTTGCTGCAGGATGTTGCGTATAAAGCTATGTGGATTTAAAAGATGACCAAAAAACTCCTGAAAGCAAAAATAACCGCTCTGGTCTCTCTGAAAGTCACTGAACCAGAAACTGTTGCAGACTGAAAACTGGTCTGACTGCACACCTGTCCTGGTCTTTAGGTTAGTGTAAGCACCAGGGGTTCGTGTAGCTGAGCGCTCTCCTGCTGCAAGGCTTGCTTTGAAAGTCAGGGCCAGTGTTACTGACTGCATGCTGAACTGCAGTAGGAAAGCCCCTTCCCTATATGTGACAAGAGAAATGCCCTGCAACTATCAGGACAGAGACAGAAGGCAGCCAGTACTGTTCCTGACCTCTGCAAAGGACTGTTTATACTTTCTGATGCTTAAATTGTTTGGAGAGGAAATGGTTTTCTAGTGTTTACAAACAGGAAGAAACTGTCCAATGTTAAATATTTTGTACCCTGCTCATAATTGTCAGAACAGTTTATTTACATACCTGGTCAACCGCAATAAATTGCTGCTTACTGCTCTGTAGAATACTATTTTGTTTTTGTAAAAGGGAAGATCTTTTCTGTAGTTCAGATAGGAAGGTTCTCACCATTAAAACCACTTACCAAATCAGTTGGTTTATTTTGCTTATCTCACAGTGACATTAAATGGGTTAGATCAATGTATACCTTGCTTCAAGCAGAATGACTTTTTTGCAGTCTGTTCTGTACATCCATACAGCTCACAAGGCAAAGCCTGATGGACTTGCAGCCATCTCTTAAAACCTGATTAGGTTTTCCTTGTTCTTTGGAAGGCAAAAAGTGCAGTTTGCTGTCTTGACAATTCCCTGTGGATTCATTCACAGAATAATGTAAGTTACGGTTTACATTTTTCAAAGCCAAATGTCTGTATCAGAATTGAGATGAGTGTTATGAATTAAAGAAGCAAATATCCCTGGCTTGAGGTAAGCACAACTTGGAATGAAAAGACGAGGTGGTTTAGAGGAACTCGTCCGATGACATCTTCTGATCTGTTTAATCAGATGAACTTTGACAACATCTGAGAGAATTAAAATCTTAAAAGGAAAGTAGCAAAATCACTATGGCTGATGTGCTGCAAGCTGTGCTAAGCTGAAAGTCAGGAAAAACCTCAGTGATGAAGGAAAATAATTTGAAAGTTAGTCTTTGCTTACACTGCGCCTTTGTGTTTGTGATTTGCTGTTGTGATGCGCTTACTCTGTATCTGGACGGCTCTCTTCTAGAGCTCTTATATTTTTACTGTAGAACCACCGCGTCTTGATTTGAGAGGTGTATAAATTTGGGGTCTGACTTCCAAATTGCTAATGAGTATTGCATTTTTTTACTTCTGAAAGAAACACAGCTTGATTTCAGCACACCCTGGAGCAGAGAAGCTTCTCTGGGAAACACGCAGTTGCTGCATTCTTGGACGACGTGAAAAGTGAGAAGAACTTGCCAAAATATAGTAGTATGGATAAAGAAACAGTTTAATTTGATCCTTTTTCTTTTTTTTTTACAATATAGTTCAAAGACAGTCTCAGTTTCCCTTATGTAGAATCTAAATTAAATGTGTTAATATTTATTAGACAAATCAATGGTTTGCTTAGGCTAACTGAAGTTTTATGGTACCATCCAGGCACATGTGTGTACACAGTACTCATGTAAACAACAGCAAGGGAAAATACAAGCAGTGTCTCACTTAGGCCTTATATAAAATCAGTGTAGTTAGCAAGTCAACTTTACAGTGCAAACTGGAATGAGAATAAACAGGATTAAAACTTCCCGAGTTTTATTTTTAAGTGAAACCCTTAAAGCATAAGAGGAAGAGGTTTAAAATTTTAATGCAGTCCTGAGCACCACATCATTTTCTTCAGTTTTTTAGAGGAAATGTAATTAGCAACACCAGTTACATGTTTTTGCCTGTCTCAGTCACCATGGCCAATATACACATGCAGAGCGACTGGACAAAGGAACCACACCATGGATGGTCCTAGAGCAGACTGTAACCAAGCTAAATACATTTTACTACCTCCAGAACACAGTTCTCCTACCTGCAGTACAAACTTCAAGGTATCTATCAAAATAGGTAACCTGGTCTATCAAGGCAAGTTACAGCTAACTGTATAGACAGCAACTAAAGCTACTTTCACTCAGACAACATCTCATGCAATTACCCTGCAATTACAATGATAAACATGAGACAAAAAGAGCTGCTGAAGAATAAAACTGTTGAAAAGCTTAGTCCCTCTACTTTCTCATTGTTTAAATTCCCTTTACATCCAGGTGATACAGTTGCTTGAGGTGTGCTTGATTCATATAAAGAAAAATAGAATTTAAGGCATGTTTTACTATATTATGAAAAAAGACAATAAAAATAGGTGGACTCCCTTCTTTCCATGTATACATAATGTAGAAAACAAAGTCTAAGTTACTGGAACTGACTAAGCTTGCCCATTCTGATCTGCTGAAAGAAATAAAAAGAGGGCTCCTGGCAACCTCAAAGAGAAACGACCAGCTAACTTCTTAAACAGCTATGCAAAATTCATTTAATATAAGAACACTGCTACTGCTTTTAGACCCTGCATTCATGTACACTTAGCAGTATTTCTGTTATATGCATCTCTAAAACATTTAGTTCTATCATTCTAGACATAACACAATTAAGCAGCACTCATGGAAATTGTCAGTTATTGCAAATCTGCAAACACAGCTTTAAATAAACATCTGATAAGGAACAGAAGCATGAATCCAAATCTTTCTGTCAATATAATTCAGGTGAATGAAGAGAAACAAATGTATGTTGAAAACATGATTAACTCTTGCAAAGAACGGCATTCAGTATTTCAGGTGCTCAATGTTTTTTCTAGGAATACAAGCAAAGACTGTGCTAGTGTGTTATGTAGTGTAACATAAATAGTTGAGGTATAATCTGTAAGCAGTTGCAATCAATCTGCGCAGGTATTCTTTAGCGAGGCTGTGGACTGGAGAACAGAAGTCTGCCTTACCAGGGCAGCACCCATCCCCTGCTGTGCACAAACCTCTGCTGTTAACAAAAAAAAGAAGTCCAGAAACTGTGTTAGATATATATCAAGAATATATATGCTCAATAGCATAGTGAAATTGTCCTTTTGGTTAATACTATAGATCCTATTAGCATTTGGATATACACATACAGCAATATGCACATCCAGAAGTAAATCTTCAAAGCCATCTTAAAAAATAAAAGGTAAATTAGGAGTAAGCTACAGTGCAAGAAGCTTCTTGCAGGATTATTTATTTAAGGTGATAATCTTTGAGCTAAGACTTAATATATCTACTGCATTACAAAATGGCTTGCTGTGAAATCTTAATCTTTTTTCCCCACCCAATCAGACACATCTACAGGATTGTGATTCAATGATTGTTTAGCAGCAATTTTAGAGAACCGTAAATTCTTTTATTAACAGGCATTATAAACAGATAACTACTACTTTTATTTAAAAACCATGAGTGCCACATTGATGAATATACAGCTCATGAATAACTTAACGGTATTTCCCATATTAAAAGGCAATGCACACAGCATACAAAAAGTATACTAAACAAAGCTATGAGGATACGTGATTGAAGTGTCTAAAATGATATATACAGTACATAATTATTTTGTTTCTATTCAGTATGGGCTTCTGTACTGCTGTTCCCATCATGCCTCACTTTCCCCTGACACTGAATTTTGCACTTCTTCTTCCAAAATTGGTACAATCAGGTTATCCTTGGACATCAGATTATACTTCATCACAAACTTAGTGAACCGGTGACACAAGAAAGTTTCATTCTGGAGATGAAAAAAGGGGAAAAACAGTATGTACAGAAAGATTATTTTAAACAGTTAGGAAGAGCATACTAAAAAAAACACCAGCCTACTTGTATGTAATTGCCTCATTAGATTTACAAGTCTTAGAAAGAAACAGTCATGCTTAAATAGGAAATTTTTACTGCTTTTGCATCTCTACTGTTTGCTTATAGTTACTGCAATTAATAAAAAAACCCACTGAAGGTCAGGTTTAAGTCAGAGCTCAATTTAACCTCACTTAGACAAGAATATATTTAAATGTCAGTATAGTTCTGGAATTCCTCCTGCATGTACTGTCCCAAACAGAACAGGGCACAACCATGCCTTGTTCCAGCAACCTTGAGAGGGGTTTAGCAAAGGTTTCCCTTTATATCTAGCTATACTCCTTATCTCCTTTTTATATGTTAATTCCCACTTTCCCATAACAACACAACACAAGTTACAGCTTACTGGAGGTGCACAAGCTGCCACCAGTTACTCCATGTCTTTACAGTTTTACAATTAAAATTCCTTAGCTGTCATACAGGAAATATATATATACATAAGCAGTACTAACTACATCAAGTGCTTGAATGCATTCAGGAATCTTAAAAACAAGATGAATTTGAGTTCTTCCGTACAAAAACTCAAATTCTGACCTTTTATCCAACTAAAGGGAAACCATAATTGGGTAACTAATCATGTAAATTAGGTTTTTTATGTATGTATAACAGCTTCTCAGTTACTGTAAAACTGGAATGTACTATAATCCATCCTTCACTCAAATATAGATCTTCTGGGAGGACCAAAATGTCTTAGGCAGTTACATCACAGCTCAGACTTCAGTGAATGCCCTGCTTCCAAGATCTAATTTGAAACTACTTACTTCATATTCATCAAATATCTGCCGGTGATGAAAATAAGCATGTGAGAATATTCTGTAAATCCTTCGGCACACTGATCCTAATTTGGCTACAGAGGATTCCTTTATGCTAACCCTGTAAGCATGAGGAGAAAGGTTACACAGCACATCTGATTAGTGAGATACACATTGACACGAATTCTGGTTGTTAAAACTATACTGTATAATTGCATATGAAATTTAGACAAGTATTGCAGGTATCTGTGTCTGCAATTGCTTATTTTTGGAAGGAAAAGTAAACATGTTGGTTCAAGCTCCACATCTACAAATTGTACTCTGAGTACAAAAAAGTTTTGCATGTAGTTAACCATCATCAGTTATTCTGGTAAAGGCTGGATTTCTGGTTTCCAGCACTGATAGGCAAAGAAAAAGAAAGACTTCCAGCTGTAGTTCCTTGGATTCCTGAAGAAGCGTAATTCTGACTTCTCTGGGGAGGGTGCTGTGATGTGAGCTGCCCATTCAATACACTCAGTTTCTGCCTTCTGTGGTTGCCATGTCCCACAGTACATTGCTGTTGGCTTCTGGCAGTTTTCAGCGCTGTACTGTTTAAGTCCTTATTGTTGCAGCATCTCCCTAAAGGCCGTCCTGTTGTTTAGGTCGCCACTACTCCAACGGAAGCCCCATAACACTAACAAGGATTAGTAAAACAGTTTCCACCTAAAAAGCATCTGTCAGGTCCAGTAAATGGCAAACTCTTTGAATAAGCAAGAATTATTCCTTGGCTTAAAAGTGGCCATAGGCCCACCAACAGATGCAGGATTTCTGATAGTTTCAGTAGTAGTCCATGAAAAATGCATTACACCTCTCCCTGTTTTGTTAGTGTCTACATGCCACCTCCTCCCTCCCTCCTCCCAAGAGAAAGGGTTTTTACCTGCTGGGGAAATATTTATTGCTATTCAGAAGACAAGCAGCTCCATCAAGTGTGTGCCTGGTGTAGTCTATAGCAGGACACTACAGAAACAGACAGTGAGTAAGTACGAGTATGAGCACATGCACGACATTCTCACAGAACTGGTTTAAAAAGAAGCATTTTAATTATGTTTCCTGATGCTTCTGACTTCACTGGTCATTTTTATTCCCAGAAGTTTCACATTGGTTCTCTAAAGGTGTAACTACATTTCCTCCTTAAGTGAGCCTTTTCTTTTGTCCGTTTCAGAACTCATGTAAATTATTTTAAGAAAAAAGTTACTATGGAAATATAATTATGCACATGAGTAAGTGAATGTTATGAATCTCTGTAAGTAAAGCTGTATAGTAAGAATACATGCTGGAAGTATACTGAAAGGAAAGATGATTGTTACCTCACAGTTCATTTGTTTCCCATATAGTCAAGCTGCCAGACTCTTTACAGGCTCTCAACCCAAACCTGCACCTGAATCTATCCGTGCTTTGTCCCTTGGCAAAGAAAACTAAAATCCCGAGTGTAACTATGGGTATAAGGAGCCAAGCCCTGGCTCTGCAATCAAGTACAGGTAGAGGAGAAGCAAGAAAGTAAAGATGAACTGAGAAAGGCTGAGTAGGAATGTCTGTGTTACTGCTCACCAACTTCTCAGTTGTACATTTCTGGCCAAGGTCAAGGTTCCATCACCCACTATCTGACCGTTAGCTGGCTTTTAGTACTGATGTGGAAAACAGGAGATGAATGCTGCATGCTCCGAGGTAAAAAGCAGCCTGAAGTTCTCCAGCCTAGCTGAGTAAAACACTGACACACATCCCAATATACCGAATGGGGGCAGAGGTTCAAGGAGGGATGGGACAGAAGTTGACTTTCAGAGATAAGTCATCTCAGGAAATTAAAAGCAGAACAAAAAGAAAGCTTACAGGACAAAAAGGATAAGGTTAAAAAGAACTGATATCTTATTCTGGAAGATGAAATACAAAGATATGTATGACACACTGGACTACTGCCATAACCAATAGCAACAAACACCTCCTGAAGGCAAAAAAGATATATCAAGTGGTTCAACAGAAGTTCTGAACAAAGTTTAAAGTCATTGGCCAGTGAGGGAGACAAGCTACTGCCATGCTGATAATCCCACTTGACAAGAGGCAGTTTTATGACACCACTGCTTTTCAGGAGTAACTCCCCTAAGAATGTGCACATGCAGTCACTTTCTGAGTGTCAGGCTTACATTGTGGATCAAGGCCAAAGTCTGGAGAGGACAACCTATTCTCAGCATGTACTCTTCTGTCAATTAAGCAAAGAGCTTTTTCCATTGAGTTTCAGGCTGGCTCAGCAGAAATTAAAAGAGGGGAATGTGCAAAGTCACAAATACCGAGCTACAAAGCAGTTCCTTCTTAGCTCATCCTGTTCTTTTGTCAAATGCTACGGAACGGCAAAGAGGAACAGCTTGTGTGATGCCCCTAACTCACAGAGGCTCTCAGTTTGACCAGGAAGCCAGCTATCATGAATGTACCAACTGAGAAAGAAAATCCCTACATCACTGGGCTCAGTTTTCCAAAACATGTTCATACCTCTTTGGGAGTTTTATGAGCTGCACAAAGAAAAATCCATTGTTCAGTTGCTGTCATCTGAGTGCATGTGTCAGGGTGACATTCACTCTGTTAAAACAATTGTTCAGTTAAGAAAACCACTCAACAGCAAAAATGAGCTAATCTTTTCAAATCATTTCCTTGCCCCGTCCCCCACAAAAAAAAAAAAAAAGGTTATTTGCCAGAATAAAACCCTACAAAACTCTTATCTCAAACCACTGGTTAGGTCTGTGTGTATAAATTTAGAAGAAAGCTCTGCAAACTCTGCATCCACACGATACAAAAAGGTCTCCCCCTGATACAATATAAAAGTCTCAAGAAAAGAATTACCTGAAGCTTGACAGCTAGTCCATTGAGCTCAAGGCAGAATTGTCTAAAAAAAATGTGAACACAGCAGCATCAAAATCAACTGTTTGTTGACTCACTGAAAATAGCTCATAAAAAAACAGGGTATACATCCTGATATTCACACCAGTAGATTTTTTTTTATTATTCAGCTAAACAGTTCTATTTTAATTCTTAACTGACAGTACAGGCTGAGCTTAACAAATAATTTAGCGGAAGCGTTTAAGATACCAACTCTGTTATGAAACAAAGTGCTGTTTCACAAATACAGATTTAAAACTCTAACACTTCAATAAAATTAATTTAAGTGTGAAAGTTTTAAAATCATACACCTGGATCATTCCCTCCTTCTAAGATGCACTTCCAATCATTTAACTGGCTGAAGTCACACCACAGATCATTAACAGAGTGGAACCTCTGGAAATACTGCTTTCACTACAATGTACCTGGAACTGCATTCTTTAACTTGTGAGAATTCCCCCCTCCATCCTAAATTTTCCAAAACCAACAAGTATTTAGTGACAAGTTACTTTTATAAAACTACCAAGCTTTTTGGTGTATGTGTGAAAGGATGGGGGAAATTCTTAAAATGTGTCTTTTCCAATGTGTATATACACTTTCTGCTTTGTTGAGAATTCTCTGTATCTGTTGGAACTACTGCAGACCAGAGGAGGAACAAAGAAAACAAGAGGCAAAAAGTCAAGATATATAAGTCTAGGAGGAGCTTAGAACTGTTCTTATTCCTCAAAGTGTATTTGATGAAGTCAGAAGATACAAGAAAAATAAAAATCAGGACATAGGTACTCCTGCTTTCCCGGCTAAAGCCTATTTTCCTGCAAGTTTCAGAAAAAGCCCTAGAAGCATCTGGAAATCACATTTCCAATTAGTGAAGAACTGGCGATACTATGAGAAGGTGCTATGGAAATTCATGACTATTTTCATATTCAAGATATGGTAATACAACTTCTGAAGCGACTTTAAAACATTCTCCTAAAACCCATCAAAAACACTACATCAGAACACACTATAAATTTTCAGAAAGAACAGGGAATTCAGAAAATAATACCCATATTTAACAGTAGAAAAATCAAGTTTCATTAAAGTTACTTTTGACCTGTTACATTCAAATAGGCTCACCAAAACTGAGAACTGAGACACAATGTTGAGAAAAGAAGGATTATTACCTTAAATGTTCATACTTCCATACACCTTCATCCTGGCCTTCAGGAGGTTCAAGGATCTTATCAATGTTGGAACAGTCTGCCCTTATGTTTTGTTGAATATACTAGGAGAGGGAGGGGGAAAGAAATCTAAATCTTGTAATTACAGTAAGACAGCATATCTAGAGTATTACATCTCTGAGGGCCTTAGTTTATCTCTTTATTTAAGAAGTGATAGACTAAAAAAGAGTGGATGGACAGGGTAAAAAAAATGGTATAAAAAATGCTGGATGTGAAAAAGGCCTTCAATTAGAAAAGGTAAAACAATGGGGAAATTTTACAGCTTTTTCACAACATTCATCTAAAAAACAACCCCTGCAGAAAACCCCACTATTTTCTTAAATCTGATGTGTTTAAACCAGACAAGGGAAATGTAGTTATTTCTACAAACATAATTAACAATTAGTTTTTTAATATATATAGGAGCTTGTGAAATTCATTGCTGTGCAGCAACATCCTAAGCAGATAAACAGGATGACCTTGTTAACAATATTTCTCATAAGGAGAATACCTGCTGAACAGCTAATGTACTGTCCATTTCTTCAAAGGATTCATCAGGCCAGTTGTAGAAGTCCTGTTAAAGAGAAAGTTTAAAGCAGTTTAACAAACCTAAAGGGAAAGGAAGAAAAATGCACAGCCTACAATAAGCTTGAGCATGCAGGAAAACAGATAGAGTTTATACAATTCCAGGAAGCTGCATCTTAACAGAAGCAGCACACAGTCCTGGCAGAAACGGGATTTACACTCCCAACACTGAACTGAAAGTTCGGCATGACTCAGCATGTGAACATGATCACTCCCCCACGCCTTGCTGTAACACCCATTCAGCCTGGATTTCTAACACTATATATTGCACAGAGCGCCCATTGCACACGGCAGACCAGGTAGGAATGGGAAAGGAAGGTCTGTAGAGAGCAGGGTTGCACAATGGTTCTAAACTCAAAACGCCAGTAGTGACACAGCACTGAGAACGTCTTCTCCAAACTGAGCTGTAACGCCAGGCTGGCCTCACCTGGCCCCACGGTCCCTAGGTCAGTATGCCTTAATTAATTCACCTGGATGGTCATCAGCCCTGCTAATGACAAAACCCTCCTGAAGTTTCACCTCAGATCCAGCTGTACCTCACTGTTCTGCAACAGTTCCCATCTGCTGCACATACGACAATCCCAGACGTAGGCATTTTCCTACTCTGCATTTTTCACATCTAAAATAAGAAAAACTCCCTCATCCCAGCCAGAGGTCCTGCACAGCAGCCTGCCCTGGCCACCCCAGAGGGTTCGGTGACTCCGTGAAAATGTCCCAGCTGCAGAGCTCAGCAATCTCCTCCTGGAGCTCTGCAGAAAACACCTACGGCGAATACACACCGCTGAAATATCATTAAGTAATTGCATTCACACACTGAACAGCTACGCTAGTGCCACCCAAAAAAAAGAAAAAAAAATCATGTCTATAAAAAAATAATATGCACGACTACACAAAAAACTCTTCAACCTACATGAACTTCCTAACATTTGACCAAACGTAGGTCCATGTCCAGCTTGCTGTCTTTCAGGATACCTCAGATTTGATAAATTTGATAAAAGGCACACAACACTCTGCCTCATTTGCAGGTTAACACCTATGGAAGGAGCTGATTTACAGGGTTGTGTAATAATTCTACGTCACCGCGTTGTGACAAAGAGCAGGAGGAAACACGCAGTGTCAGACACCGCTCCGCGAGCTGCCCTCCCAAAGGCAGGGTGCAGCCTCACACCAAGGCACACATCCCTGGCATGACCCAGGGAGAGACGCGCCTTCCCGGCCCACCCCGAGGCCCAGGAACACGCGAGTTCCGCGGCGATGCAGCCGGGGCGGGCAGGGCCGGCACCGGGGCCCTGCGGGGCCGTGTGGGGGCCGGGGACAGCGCCGGGCCCCGCGGGGATCGGGGACAGCGCCCGGCCCGGCCCGCGGGGATCGGGGACAGCGCCGGGCC